>CM044006.1:29982695-30210431 GCA_024085815.1 Flaveria linearis
AAGATCCTAACCTGAGATTCAAGGTTTAAGACCTTAGAGATCAAGTACTGAATAGTGAGTTGCATATTTCCCTCATCTTCATGTGAAGAATCACGGGAGATGAGATAACATACCTAGTATGTTCAGTCTCACCACCAGATGTGGCTTCTTGGCACCCTGGATACCTTTGCTCAAACTCATCTCTTTTAGAGATATCAATGGGCAAAGTTGCCGTAAACTCAGTCTGATTGATGTTACCACTGTCCTGAGAGCTTGGACTGTTAGTAGTGGCAGCTGAGCCTACATGAGTCCCCTCCACATCAGTGGGACACACCTCAGTTAAGGTTTGCTGATGAGGGCTATAGATAAGGGATGTCTCCAGGCTCTGTTGATCATGGAAAGGATGTGGTAGATCAACTTCATTGCTATGGAGAGATGTTATCTCTTCATCAGCTTTAAGGAGGAGATCAGTTAAGGATAGGGATGCTAAACCTACTGATCCGGGACCTTGATCTATGTCTACAGGCATTGAGCCTCTGGTGGGGCTGTCCCTAATTGGCTGCACAGGGGAGTGTAAAGACTCACCCTGTGGGCTAATGGCTTGGGTGTCGGGCTCTTAGGTTTGAGACTGAGGAGGCTTAAAACCCAAATTAAGGTCAAAAGTGAAGGATGGTGTGACCTCGGACTGAGTGGGAGCCCATTGTTCCACTCTAGTCTTTTTGGTTTGATCAGGAGGAGCTTGTTTAATCAGAGTAGATTGAACAAGGGTTCGTTTGGGGCGTCTTTGATATGTGATTATGATGGGTGGAGAAGGTAATGTGAGATTTGTGGTGAGGGTTGCTGGTGTGGGTTCATCATCTGTGGGGTTAACAAGGATGTCACCAGGAGCTATGCGCTCAATCATACCTGGAAGTAGAACAGTGTTTCTTCCAGTGAAGTTGGTGGACACCTTCATAGTTTTGGAGATGGCAGGCCTCATGTGAGGGACAGTCAGAACAGCTGCACAAACAAGCTGACTTTGGTCTAACTCACAGTTGATGATGTGCTGAAGGAATCTAGGGTACATGAAGAATGTTTCCCTTTGAAGATTCCCTATGAGGTTAGTCAGCATAAACCTTGAGTAGTTAAAGCGCAGGCCTCTCACCAACCCATGAACTAATCATCCTAGTTCATAGGGAATTTGATCACATCCCCCAGACTTATTAGACAGACAGTGGAGAACAATGTGCAAGAGAATCTTTCAGTTGTAAGAGAAGTTAAACTTGTATGCAGTTGACTTGCTTACATCTCCTCCATATCCCATTAGAGTGTAAGTGCTGTCTAAGTCGTCCTTGGGGAATTCAGTAGGAGCTCCTTCATCCTGGAGCTCTAGATGCTCCCTGATGAGTTGTTCAGTAATGATCAGCTCCTGTCCACAAATGCTGGTTCTTAACACGCGAACCCCATTTAGGGTTTCTGCTCGACCATTTCCCCAAAATTCGGCCATTTGGTTTGAGTAAACAGTGGGGTTAACGGTAAGAGCTGTGAAGTAGGTTGATTCAGAGAGAAAGGTGATGATTTCAGAGAAGTCAGCATCTCTTGAAGAATCAAGGAATACGACTTGGTTGTGCTGAGGGTTTAGTGCCATTGTGAAAGGTGAATGGAGATCAGTTTGAACTTGGGTGAATTGGAGGTAAAGAAACTTTTAGGGCAGTAAATTGGTAAAAGTTGAACAAGTCTGAACTATTTAAACAGTGGGGGTGACTGTGGGAGTAACTGTGGGAGGTTATGGTGGTTTTCGGCGGTTATGATAGTTTGCGGTTATGAAATTACAATGGCGGCAAGGTATAAGTTTAAATAATCTGACAATCATTAGCAAAATCTTTGCCTTTTACAACCTTTTATAGAGTGGGGCCCAAAAAGATATCCGTTACACAGTAAAAACTCCTTTTCCGAGTATAAAACATTTCCGAAGGTAATTTGTCTTCCGAAGGCAACTCTTTCTTCCGAAGCAAAGCATTGCTTCCGAAGGTAAGAACTGTTTTATCGAATGAAGAGTTTTATCAGCTTCGGAAGTAGATCTGATATGAAATCAATCGCTTCTTCCGAGACTAAAAACTCTTCTGAGAAGAAAATTTCCATGGAGTAATTTGACTTCGGAAGATATTAAGGAATATCTTCCGAGAGTTAATTCCTCTTCGGAAGAAATCTATACTGGGAATATTTCAAAGAGATCTTTTATAATAAGGCTTATATTGTATTGACACAAGACATTACACATTAAAAAAGTTTTCAAAAGAGGTAGTCTAATCAATGTTTATCATCCCAATAGCTTATATGAGATACTTAAATCTTTGTTCATCAAAAGCTTTGGTGAACAAATCAGCATATTGTTCATTCGAGTCAACTTTGATTAGCTTGATCAGATTTTTCTCATGAATATCTCTAATGAAATGATACCTGATATGAATGTGCTTTGTCTTGGAGTGCTTCACTGGATTTTCGATTATGGAGATAGCACTATTGTTGTCAATATGGATAGGAGTGCTCATGAAGTTGAATCCATAGTCTAACATCTGATTCTGAATCCACAGCAGCTGAGCACAGCAGCTAGTAGCAGTAATATATTCAGCTTTAGCAGTTGATGTAGATACACAGGATTGTTTCTTGCATTGCCATGAGATGATCCTTCCACCAAGAAATTGACATCCTCCTGATGTTAATTTCTTGTCAATGTTGCAGCCACCATAGTCACTGTCAGAGTATCCATAGAGATTGAAATCACTATTTCTTGGATACCAGAGACCTAGTTTAGGTGCTCCTTTGAGGTATCTGAGGATTCTCTTTGCAGCAGCTAGGTGAGACACCTTTGGAGCAGTCTGATATCTTGCACCAATGCAAGTAGCAAACATGATATCAAGTCTACTAGCAGTAAGGTACATCAGAGAACCAATAATTGCTCTATACTGATGTTGATCAGTATCCTCCCCTCAAGGTCAGGGCAAAGATTATGGTTTCTGGGTATGGGTGTCTTCGCTGGCTTACAGTCCTTCATCTCAAATCTTTCTAAGATGTCATTGACATACTTGGATTGATTGATGAAGAATCCCTCATTCAATTGCTTCACCTGAATCCCAAGGAAGAAATCCATTCTTCCCATGGAACTCATTTCAAACTTCTTTTTTATGATGCTTTCAAAGTCTTACACATTTGGTCATTTGAAGAACCAAATATGATGTCATCAACATAGACTTGAACAAGCAAAATATCCTTTCCAGACTTTCTAATGAAGAGAGTCTTGTCAATGGTACCTCTAGTGTAGCCACTTTTCAGAAGAAATTGAGATAGTCTCTCATACCACAGCCTAGGTGCTTGGTGTAGCCCATATAGAGCTTTGTTCAGTTTGCACACATAGTTGGGATGCTGTGGGTCTTCAAATCCTAGAGGCTGGCATACATAGATTTCCCTATCTATATCCCCATATACAAAAGCACACTTGACATCAAGTTGGTAGACAGTAAAGTTCTTGGATGCCGCATAAGCAAGGAAGATCCTAATTGCCTCAAGTCTTGCAACAGGTGCAAAGAAATCAGTATAATCAATTCATTCCTCTTAGGTGTATCCTTGAACTACTAATCTTGCTTTGTTCTTGATGATCAAGCCTCTATCATCCTTCTTGTTTCTGAAAACCCATTTAGTGCCTATGGGTACTTGACCAGATGGTAGTGGGCATAAATTCCAGACCTTTTGTCTTTTGAATTAAAGCAGCTCCTCTTGCATCGATTTAACCCAGCTACTATCTTTCAAGGCATCTTCTACCGTCTTGGGTTCCATCTGGAATAGAAAACATGAGTACAAACATACATTTCCATGATGTGTCTGTCCTCTTGTTCTCACACCTTCAGAGACATTTCCTAAGATGTTCTTAGTTGGATGAGTGTTGTGTATCCTAAGACAAGGAATCACTTCCAGTTGTAGAGATAGGTCCAGGTTGGACATATTCTGATCAGGAACTAGAACACTCCGTCCAACTGCTTTTCAAAGTCATTTAATGAGGACTGATTGAATAACTGAGAAACATCATCAATGGTTGGCTGTGAAGTAGTATTAACAGTTGCCTGTTCCTTCAAAATACTACTTTCTTTAACCTGGTGTTGTACTGGATCACCTGGTGAATTTTGAGGTTCATCAAGTGATTCACTTGTTGAAGCTTCACTATTACTTGAGATAGTTACACTATCTGATCTGTGAATGGTTGAAGCTTGTTGTCTTTCAACTCTTGGAGAATTTGGAAGAGGTCTGGGTAGCTCAAATAGTTGATTAGCATCAGCATCAGCATCAGCATCACCTTGAGCACCTCTTCCAGCTGAAACATTCTCACAAGATGGTTTAGAATAGTTTGGAAACAATTCTAAGTTAAAGATATAATCAGGTCCATTCCCCCTAACACAAGGAATGTGCTCGTTAACAACTATATTGGATGACTCCTCAAATTGTTGATTCTTAATATTGTATACTCTATAAGCTTTGGAGCTAGAAGAGTATCCAACAAAGATAGCATCATCTGACTTCTCAGCAAACTTTGCTAAGTTGTCTTTTTTGTTAAGTATGGTACACTTGCTGCCAAAGGACCTTAGAAAACCAATGAACGGTGGTCTCTTGTTCCATAACTCATAAGGGGTTTTTCTATGTGGCTTAACTACAAGAACTATGTTCTGCACATAGCATGCAGTGCTGACTGCCTCTGCCCAGAATGTTAGAAGAAGTTTTGAATCAGCTAACATAGTTCGAGCAGCCTCAATAAGTGTCTTGTTCCTCCTCTCAACAACACCGTTTTGTTGAGGAGTTCTGGGAGCACTATATTGTCTGGCAATCCCTTTTGAGTCACAGAATGAGTCAAGAACAAAGTTCTTAAACTAAGTCCCTTGATCACTTCTAATAATTTTAACCTTATGATCAATTTGATTTTCTATTTTAATAATAAAAGATTTCAAAGTTTCAGCTGTTTCATCTTTAGTCCTTAAAAGAATACGCATGTGAATCTTGTAAAGTCATCAACTATCACAAGGCAGTATGATTTCCTTTCAATGCTCATTATACTTATGGGACTAAAAAGATCCATGTGCAATGTGTAATGGAGTAGTGATTGAATTAACACATTTGGATTTGTGAGATGTCCTGTGTTGCTTCCCTTTCAAGCAGGCAACACAGTTATCTTTGCAGAAAAACTCCTTTTTAGGCACACCGTGTACCAAGTTATTTTTAGCCAATTTATTCATTGTCTTAAAATTTACACGACACATATGTTTATGCCATAGTGTTGATTCATCACTATTAGATTTGGAAAGAAAACATGATACTTCACCCATAGGAGAAGCATTGTTCATATCTACCTTGTGCATATCCACTTTCCTGGGAGATCTAAGAAGCACCAATTCCGAAGGAATTGTCATCCCTAGTTTGAGGATAATGTACTCATGTTCTGTGAAAAGCATTTGATGCTTTTGTTACAGAATTGAGAAACACTTAACAGATTGTGTTCAAGCTGTTTGACAAAGTGAACTTTGTCAATGTTTAGTCTACTATTGGATATACTTCCTCTGCCAGAAATATATCCTCCGGCCTCACCTCCAAATTGGGCAGGCCCTCCATCATAGTTCTGGAATTTTTGAAGGAGAGATCTGTTCCCTGTCATGTGCTTGTAGCATCCACTATCTACAATCCAGACATTATTGTTCTTGTCAAATGAATGTTCCTGCACATAAGATGAGATTGTTAGTTTTGTTTGGAAGCCCAAGCCTTGCTGGTCTTGGGCTCTTCTAAAGATGATGACATAATTGAACCAAAAGATATACATTAGGGTTCAAAGAGGTCATTGAAGAAGAGGTTTGAGCTGCAGCATCTTTCTTGATCTTCCAATCCATCCCTTGGTTGATCTTTGAGGATGAGCTTGTTGAGGCTATTGCAGCATGGACTTCTTCCGAAGCTTCTTTCTTTTCGGAAGAAGCCTTCACCACCTTTTCTTCCGAAGTAGTCTTCTTCTGGGTTGGTTTCAGGGAAGCTTTCTTGTTCTTCCGAACTTTTGAAGCTTTGCTTCCGAAGCCATTTTCCCTTCGGAAGAAGTACTTTCTTCCGAAAGCAACTTGGCTTCCGAGACCAACATTCCCTTTTTCATCACTTGGACCGTTTGAAATGGTCCAAATGTGAAACCTTCCCTGACTCCTTTTCTAACATTGTTTGCATGATGTGTGCTTGCTGGATTGTAGTAACAATCTTTGTAGGATTCTATGTGCCCAAGACACATAAAATATTGATGTGGTTAGTACGTTATGATCCAAGTCGGGTTATACCCAATAACAAGCTTAGCAAACACCAATTAATATTTAATTGATGATATGATCATGCAATTAAATATTTACACCAATTAATATTTAATTGGTGATATGATCACGCATTTAAATATTTACACCAATTTAGAAAATGGGTTTTCTAAATAAGTTGCATATGAGATGAAACAATTTATTGGGATATTTTGTTCTATAATATTATTTGTAATGTTATCTAAGTAAGTTAAATAACATTACAAATTAATAATAGGAGTGTATGGATTATACAATTAAAAGGTTAGTTGTATATATCTAATAAAGGCTAGTTATATGTGTGTGTTTAAGTTTAATTTGTAAAAGACTTCTTTTTTTTACATGTGACCGTCCCCTTTGAGTGGGAGACAAGCATGCAAGGGTTATTCCCTTGATGCACACACACATGCAAAGTTGTCTATCCACTAACTACATAAAAGAGAGGTTCTCTCTTTCCTTTCAATATACACACTTACATGCAACAAAGAAAGCTCTCTCTTCTCTCTTAAACACCTACGGTTCCAGCAGCTTGTTTTTGAAGGTTTTGAAGCTTTAATTGGTGGTGAATCTTCCTAACAAGAAGGTGTTAGCATACAAGCTTGGGGTATAGACACTTGAGGATCCCTACACTTGGGTTCTTAGCCATTTGAAGCATCTCAAATCTCATTCATCTTGGTCGATTTTCTGCTGGAGAAAGGTATCAAATCACAGCTTCATATGGCTGTGATTTTATGTACATTTGTGTATGTTCATAGCTTGTCCATTCACATATTTAAGATCCTATTGTTTTGGGTTTTTGTTTTCATCTTAAAACTACATTTAGAACACAAAATTTTCAGATTATAAACTTGTTATAATCCTTAACATCCGCTGCGTTTTTCTGAAAGTTTAAAAGGTTAAACGATGTTTTAGTGTTCTAACAAACCCAACAATGGCATCAAGAGCCGGTTATGTGGATGACTTGCTTGTTTTATCTTTTGAAATTGGTTTTAAAAGATGTTATTAGACATGTTATAGGCTGTTTTTTGGGCTGGAATATTATGTCTTGTTGAAACCCCAACTTTCAAGGTTATATTACACATGCTTGTGATTAAACCTTGAAAGATATGTATGTTGATATGTTGATTGTTTGGACAATATTTAAAACCAAAAATTTCAGTTTATGTTGGCTGAAATTTAAAGGTTTTAAGTGGGGTTTCATTATATATTTTGATGATTTGATCATTGGATGTTTTAGTGCGTAACCTAGCCATTGACCTTGTGATTGTTTGGATGTTTTTGATGGTTGTATTCATTCATTCAATTTGGTTGTATAATCTATTATTTGGTTTTTGTTCCAAGTGTAATTTATTTGTTATTGGGATGTAATAAATAGATTAGTTATTTTCATATTTCTAGAAATCTTGTATTAGGACATTATTTCTTGTAATATGAAGAAGGACGTGACAAAAGCACAAAGAGAAGACACAAGAAACATGGAGCATTTGGATGTGGTTTCTAGTGGGAGGTTCTTGGACCTTTTGATGTGTTTGATCCTTAGAAAGACCAAATGACAACACTTGTGATGGCAAACAAGTGTTGTCAACATAAGGGCTATGGTTATGCACATATGATTGTTAATGTTTATGCTTGTTTAAATGTTTGTTGTTTGTTTGAATGGTTGATGTTTTGACATGAATGACAAACTCATTAACATCTTAACAAGCTGAAAATTGATGGTTCTAAAAGTTTATATAAGGTTATTAAAATGGTTTAATGATTTTAAAAGATTAAAATAGGTTTTAATCAAAGAACCATAGGGTACCTTGTATTTGAAAGCATGCAAATACAAGTACATAGAGTTTTCTAGACTAGAATTATGAAACCTCTAAACATTTAACAAACAAGTTAAACACCATCCTTTTACACAACACTTAGGTTACTTGCAAACTCCTAGTGGGATAAAGGTCACCTAACCACTTTGAGGGAACTTGTAACTTGAGGTGAGAATACCATACTTGTGGGATAAAGGTCACCTAACCACTTATATAGTAAACTCACACGTGTGTGTAAGTAGGACGACTTAATTTGTAAAATATATTGAATGGATCACCTAAAATATATTTTATAAAAGGTGTTGATGGGATAAACATGCCGTTATAAACATGAGATGTTCAAACGATCCCATACCACTAGAAGTTACAATAGGTTGTAATTGTCATTTATGACTACCTTGTTTATTTAAATAATGGGATAAAGGTCACCTAACCAATATTTAAATATAACGTTGGATTCTAAAATTTTATTTATTAATGGTCTATGAGACATAAAGGGTATTAATAAATGAAATATAATTATATCAACGATTACTAATAGAACTTTGTAAAATCTTGTAGATGGCCGACAACAACAACGCTAATAATGATGTACCAAACCAAAACAACCAATCCCTAAGGGCGATCCTTCAAAGGGATCGTCTAACACCTAACAATTTCATGGATTGGTACCGCAACTTGAGAATTGTTCTCAAACAAGAAAAGCGGGCCTACATCCTTGATGACCCCATCCCCGATGAACCTAACGAGGAAGATGTGGAAGCATATAATGATTGGGTTAGATATGTAGAAGACTCCGTCCAAGTCTCTTGCCTAATGTTAGCAAGTATGACACCCGAACTCCAAAAGGAGTATGAGCTCCATGGAGCTTATGACATGATCACTCAGTTGCGGAAAACGTTCCAGCAACAAGCTAGAGTGGAGCGCTACGAAACGGTTCAAGCGCTTAATGCATGTCGGATGGAGGAATCCCAATCAGTTTCATCTTATGTTCTTAAGATGAAAAGCCACATCGACCGCCTTGAAAGGCTGAACTGTCCCGTCTCAAAAGAATTGGCCACGGATTTGATCCTTAATGGCCTAACTAAAAGGTTTGAGGCATTCGTCATGAACTACAACATGAACGGATGGGACAAGAGCATAAATGAACTTCATTCTATGCTCAAATCAGCTGAGGCGGGAATGGGTAAGAGAGTTTTACCCGTTCTCACCATAAATGAAGGTGGGAAAAAGAGAAAGTCTCTACCCCCTCCTAAGGCGACTGGTGCCAAAGGAAAGGGGCAAGTTTGGGGAAAGGGGAAGAAGGCTGTTAGGGCGCAACCTCCAAAGCCTAAGGAGAAGAAGCAAAAGGTTGCCGTCAACGACCCATGCTTCAAATGTGGTGAGATAGGGCATTGGATGAGAAATTGTCCAGTCTATCTCAAAGAGTTGAGAGAAAAGAGGGATGCGGGGCAAACCTCAGGTATAATTTACATGATACATGTTGAGCTAAATGTTATTTCTTCTAACACATGGGTATTAGATACCGGATGTGGAACTCACATTTGTAATTTGTTGCAGGGGTTCAGAAGAAATGAGCATTATGCTAAAGGGGAAATAAGTCTCTTCATGGGCAATGGTGCAAAGGTTCATGTGGAAGCCCAAGGAGACTACATTTTGAAGCTTCCAAGTGGTTTGGAAGTTATTTTAAGTAATGTATTATATGCTCCTAGCTTGACTAGGAACATAATTTCTGTTTCCCGTTTAAGACAATATGATTATGATTTCAAGTTTGTTGACAATGATATTCATGTTTCTTTAAATCATGTATTTTATTTTAAGGCTATACCTTGTAATGGTATTTATGAATTAGTTCATGAAAACGCAACATATGATAGCTCTATATACCAAGCAACCACCAAAAGACTCAAATTAGATTTGAGTGATACCTACCTTTGGCATTGTCGTCTTGGTCATATAAACAAGAAACGTATACAAACGCTTCAAAAGAATGGTCTTTTAAAAACAAATGAATGTGATTCATTTGATGTATGTGAATCTTGTTTACAAGGAAAAATGACTAAGGCACCTTTTAGTGGAACTAACGAAAGGGCAAAAGATTTATTAGGCATCATACATTCGGATGTATGTGGTCCTTTTAAGCCAATAACTAGGAATGGTGAGAGATACTTCATTACCTTTACCGACGATTATAGTCGCAATGGGTATGTGTACTTATTAAGGCACAAGGATGAAGCTTTTGAAATGTTCAAAATCTTCAAGAATGAAGTAGAAAATCAACTCAACAAATCAATTAAAGTTCTCCGTACCGATAGAGGCGGTGAATACCTAAGTGATGTTTTTCAAGATCATCTTAGGAGTTGTGGGATTATCTCACAACTCACTCCACCTGGAACACCACAACATAATGGTGTGTCTGAGAGGAGGAATCGAACCCTATTGGATATGGTTCGATCTATGATGGCTAGAAGCACATTACCTCTATCATTTTGGGGTTTCGCTTTGCTCTCCGCGGCTCGTATTCTAAATATGGCCCCAACCAAAAAGGTGGAAAGGACACCTTTTGAGATATGGCATGGAAGAGTTCCATCCCTATCATACTTAAGGGTTTGGGGATGTGAGGCTTATGTTAAGACTCCCACCCCAAACAAATTGGAAGTCCGATCTACCAAGTGTATCTTTGTTGGATATCCTAGAGACTCTATGGGATATTATTTCTATGATCCACTGGAACAAAAGGTGTTTGTTGCCAGAAAGGGTGAGTTCTTAGAAGCAAAGTTCCTTATTGAAGGAGCTGGCAGTAGAACAGTAGATCTTGAAGAGGATCAAGAACCACAACCCTATACACGTTTGGTTGAAACTAGCACTCAACATGAGGATGTTGAGGAAGATCAAGGGGTTGATCAATACACACAAGACATTCGCAGAAGTGGTAGAACTAGTAACCCACCTGAAAGATATGGATTTTTCATGGATGGATGCTATGTGGTAGATTCTGATAAACCAACCACATACCATGATGCAGTGTCCAATACGGATTGTGACAAATGGCTTGAAGCCATGAACGTTGAGATGCAATCCATGTATGACAATCAAGTATGGGACTTGGTTGTACCACCTCTTAACTCCAAGGTAGTTGGAAGTAAGTGGGTTTTCAAGAAGAAGACTGATATGCATGGAAACTTGGATACTTATAAAGCTAGACTTGTAGCAAAGGGTTTCACTCAAACTCAAGGGGTTGATTATGATGAAACCTTCTCACCTGTTGCGATGCTAAAGTCTATAAGGATATTGTTTGCCATAGCTGCTCATTATGATTATGAGATTTGGCAAATGGATGTCAAAACCGCTTTCCTAAATGGATATCTTGAGGAAGATGTCTATATGGTTCAGCCTGAAGGTTTTGTTGATCCAAAACATCCTAATAAGGTATGCAAGTTAAAGAAATCAATCTATGGATTGAAACAAGCATCGAGAAGCTGGAATCATCGTTTTGATGAGGAAGTCAAGAAATTTGGCTTCATCAAAAACGCTGATGAAGCTTGTGTGTATAAGAAGGCTAGTGGGAGCACAATAACCTTCCTAGTATTGTATGTTGATGACATACTACTATTTGGAAATGACATTTCAACCTTGGAAGGTGTAAAAACCTGGCTTGGAAGTTGTTTTTCCATTAAGGATCTTGGTGAAGCCGCCTATATTCTGGGAATAAAGATCTATAGGGATAGATCAAGGCGGTTGATTGGTTTGAATCAAAGTGCATACATTGATAAGATCTTGAAAAGGTTCAAGATGGAAAACTCTAAGAAAGGTACCGTACCTATTCAAAGAGGAACGATGTTGAGTACGTCTCAATGTCCAAGCTCAAAGGATGAGCAAGATAAAATGAAGGGAATCCCATACGCATCTGCTATTGGATCCATCATGTATGCAATGATATGCACTCGACCGGACGTGTCATGCGCCTTAAGCATGACAAGCCGTTACCAGCAAAATCCTGGAAACAGTCATTGGATGGCTGTTAAGAACATACTTAAATACCTAAGGAGGACAAGAGATATGTTCCTAATCTATGGATCTGGTGACGAGGAACTCGTTATAAAAGGTTACACGGATGCGAGTTTCCAAACCGATCGTGATGATTCTCGGTCACAATCGGGATACATCTTCATTCTAAATGGAGGAGCGGTCTCTTGGAAGAGCTCCAAGCAGGATGTGGTGGCTCTATCAACTACAGAATCAGAATACGTCGCCGCCTCATTGGCAGCTCAAGAAGCTGCTTGGTTGAAGAAATTCATTGCCGATCTAGGGGTTGTCCCTTCCATTCAGGACCCCCTAGAGATCTTTTGTGATAACGAGGGTGCAATTGCTCAAATCAAGGAACCCCGTGCTCATCAAAAGACTAGGCACATTGAGCGGAGATTCAACTATATACGAGATGAAGTTGAAAAAGGAAAGATATGTATTCGCAAAGTTCACACGGATCAAAACATTGTGGATCCTCTCACGAAGCTCCTTGAAAAGGCAAAGCATGAAGGTCATACTTGTGCCATGGGACTTCGATATTCTAGTGACTGGATTTGATCTGTATATTTTGTATTTGGATATGTGGAACTTTTATTATTTGAATAAGATTATTTGGTTATAATGTTTCAATTAATGTTCCAATTTAGCATGTTTAATCCATGAGTAAATTAATTACTCTAAATGTCCGTAGTCGTTCAAACTTGTGGGAACAAGTGTGAGGGTAAGAATATTATGAACTTGGATTGGTTGATATTCATAAGGATGAATATAGAGCAATGGGTTGCTACCAAGGTTCACAGATATTTGTGGGATACAAATATTGGACTAACCCGCATCTCAAATTTTACTACATGGAATCTAATCGATTGATCATAAGTAAATTTGAGTAAAGGCGAATATCATTTGGTATCCTCCGACCTGAGATACATATTGGATTTTGATATTCACTAAGTATTATACCTTGAGCTAATTCTTCACTGTCCTGAAATAATGGACAGTACATAAGGGTATGTTCAGGTATAACACGAGGTGTTTGTGAGAAACGTATGTAGTCAAGATGGAATTTGTTCCTCTTATTCGTTGAGAGTTAGATGTCTAAGGCCTGATTAAGTTAAATCAACAAGGAATGATCATTCTATGTTCTTGGATTTAACATGACATCTGTAACAAAAGGATAGATGATTAATTCTCCTAAATCATTTCAAGTAGGGTACTTGAATGAGATGATGTTATTGAATGGCTATAAGTCATGCGTATTAAGGGTAGTAAACCGTTGTTAGGCGTCATTTACTGCTTGCATCAATATTCTATGAATCTTGGGCAAGTGGGAGATTGTAGGATTCTATGTGCCCAAGACACATAAAATATTGATGTGGTTAGTACGTTATGATCCAAGTCGGGTTATACCCAATAACAAGCTTAGCAAACACCAATTAATATTTAATTGATGATATGATCATGCAATTAAATATTTACACCAATTAATATTTAATTGGTGATATGATCACGCATTTAAATATTTACACCAATTTAGAAAATGGGTTTTCTAAATAAGTTGCATATGAGATGAAACAATTTATTGGGATATTTTGTTCTATAATATTATTTGTAATGTTATCTAAGTAAGTTAAATAACATTACAAATTAATAATAGGAGTGTATGGATTATACAATTAAAAGGTTAGTTGTATATATATCTAATAAAGGCTAGTTATATGTGTGTGTTTAAGTTTAATTTGTAAAAGACTTTTTTTTTTACATGTGACCGTCCCCTTTGAGTGGGAGACAAGCATGCAAGGGTTATTCCCTTGATGCACACACACATGCAAAGTTGTCTATCCACTAACTAGATAAAAGAGAGGTTATCTCTTTCCTTTCAATATACACACTTTACATGCAACAAAGAAAGCTCTCTCTTCTCTCTTAAACACCTACGGTTCCAGCAGCTTGTTTTTGAAGGGTTTTGAAGCTTTAATTGGTGGTGAATCTTCCTAACAAGAAGGTGTTAGCATACAAGCTTGGGGTATAGACACTTGAGGATCCCTACACTTGGGTTCTTAGCCATTTGAAGCATCTCAAATCTCATTCATCTTGGTCGATTTTCTGCTGGAGAAAGGTATCAAATCACAGCTTCATATGGCTGTGATTTTATGTACATTTGTGTATGTTCATAGCTTGTCCATTCACATATTTAAGATCCTATTGTTTTGGGTTTTTGTTTTCATCTTAAAACTACATTTAGAACACAAAATTTTCAGATTATAAACTTGTTATAATCCTTAACATCCGCTGCGTTTTTCTGAAAGTTTAAAAGGTTAAACGATGTTTTAGTGTTCTAACAAACCCAACAATCTTTTGCCATGTGATTGTGCAAACTACATATTATGCATGCAATGTTAGTCTTTTGGGAATTTAAAGGTTGTTTCTTGGGCTTCTTTTCCTCATCAGCAACTTTTCCTTTCAACTTCTGATCCTTTGTTAGAGTAGGAGTGCTGGTATTACACTCATTTCCTGAATCAGAGGTACCTAACACTTGAAATCCAGCTGAGATAAAGACACTTTTCTACTTTGGGTCGATCTTTAGCTTAGACTCAGCAACTTTCTTGACAGTATTTCTAGCAGCTTTAGCTCTGCTTCTTATTGCCTTGGCAGTTAGTATTTGATCTTCACAGGAGGAGATGGGTGCATTTACCTGTTTCTTCCCTGTGGTGGCCACTATTGTTGCATCCTCCTTCAATTCTAGTGAAGAAGGGTCAGCAATTGGAACCTCTTGCTCCTCAGTACCACATCTAGGTTGTCTAATAGACTCATAAGAGTATGGTGGAGTGATTTCATTGGTTCCCAACCCTTCTTTGTTTTGATAAAAGATTTTGGAATGGGAGGATGATGCAAGAATAGCTTGGAAGTTTTGCTCAGCAATAGCTTGCTTCCTGGCCTGAGCCTCAGCAGTGACAAGCTGGGCTTGAGCTTCAGACAACTTGGATATCAGATCTTTGATTTGAGTCTTATAGTTGGTTTGTTCATGTTTTAAAAGAGACACAGTTTCCTCTAACTCCTTAATTTTCTTTTGATAGTCAGATTCAACTCTTTTAAAGTCAGATTTTAAGACATTTAAACACTCAACATAGATCTGATTTCCATATTGTAATCCTTGTAAAGTTTAACCTTAGCAATACAGGCTGGGGTGCAAAGATGTTCATATACCTGAGCATCATCTGTTCCGGCCATGAGTGCTTGAGCAGGAGTCACATCCTGTACCATGAAGCTCCAGTCAACCTCTTAAGCTATTACAATTGTATCAGTTGTCTTTTCTTCAGACTTCAAGGTTGAAGGATGTGTGGAGGCCTGTGGGGTTCCCGGATTGTTTTTGGGAGCCTTGCATTCCCTAGCAAAGTGACCCAGTTGGTTGCAGTTGTAACACCTTGCCTTGGTCTTGTCAAACCCAAACTTGCTATTGACAGGGTTTTGAGGGAATTGATTTCTAGTTCTCTTGAAGAACTTCTTTGCTCTATAGGTTAGAAGATGCATCTGTTGGACAATGTCCATATACTCTACATCATCTGGACTGAAGCACTCTAGATCATCAAAGCAATATCGAAAATCACCAGAGTGTCCACTTCCAAAGACAAAGGCACATCTATCTTGAAAGGAGTTGTGTTGAGCCTATTGAGACTTTGAAGTCTCAGGTAGGGTAATGTAGGGTCCATTTTGCGAGTTGTCAGGGTAGCATAGCAACTGATGTTGTGGTTCTATGCTTTCCCTTTCAACCATATGAAGGGCTAAACTCAGTTTGTTATTGGAGTTACCAGAGAAGTTTTGCATGTTCATCTCCATCTGGAATGCACTCAGGATACCATACAACTCTGTAATGGTAAGAGTCTTAAGATCCGAGGTTCTCTTGATCACAACACAATAATGTGTCCATAGTTTAGGAAGAGAAGACATGAACTTCCTTACTATGTCCATGTTCTCAAGAGTTATCTAATATCCACCAGAGTATCCACTATCTCAACATACCTGAAGTATTGTTGAGTCAAGGTCTCACCAGCCTTGAAAGTGAATTTTTCAAACTGTTGCTTTAAGAGCTCATTCTTGTTCTCTTTAGTTTCCTTGAATCCTTCATACATGAGCTTCAGTGCATCCCATAAGTCTTTAGTTGTCTTGCATTTCTTGAAGCCTCTGTAAATGGAGTTTGGAAGAGCAGTTTGAAGAGAAGTCATAGCCATTTGATCAAGCTCTATTCTTTTTCTATCTTCTTCTGAGTAATCGTCCACATCTTTTGGAATGATACGATTGCCAGCAGCAGAAGTAGTGCTTGGTATGAAAGGACCATTAACAACAGTCCCACATCCTTGAGTCTTGACACTTGATGAAGCCTTCCATTCTTGTGCACCATGTGTCAAAGTCTTCAGGAGTGATCAGTGGGGACTTGGTCATAGTACCAGTTTCCATATCAGCTTTTGTGAGAGCGGCCATTTAAGTGAGTGGGTTGTAGGGAGGAGTGAAAACAAGTTGATTTAGATGGTTAGATCACGCAAAAATTGCTCTGATACCAATTGCAGGATCGGTGTTGGTCACTTAACAAGTGGTTTTCTCTCAAACTCACCTATAACAACACTCAGAAAGTGTCTATTAAGAGTTGATCATAATATAACAAGTAACAGATGATAATGAACACAAGAAGTAAATTTTCAAGGTACTTTTATATATTGATTCTCAACTCAAAGGATTACAAGACTCTTGCAAGCACAATCTCTATCTAATGAGTTACAATGAGAACTATATAGATAATACTACCTACAGCCAGATATACTTTGATACCAGCTGAAAACCTATAACTAAAAGCCTATACTACAAGACTATAAGTTAAGGTATCTTGGATATTTTATCTGAGATTTGATAGTCAGGACATGTCCCTGACTTACCTTTTGTCACCAACTAAGGTTAGTAACATGTACTATCATAAAAAGGTAAACAGTGGAATAAAGTATGGTCAACTACATGGCTCTTCAGGAAGAAGCCATGTTGTATCAGAAATCTGCAGCGGAATGTCAGAGACCATACTTATGTCCACTGGTTCATAGCAGTGTCTTCCGAAGGTTAAGTTGCTTCGGAAGAATAACTTCTTCCGAAGCCACTTATACTTTGAAAGACTGCTTCTTCCGAGGCTTGGGAACTTCTTCTTTGTCTTCTGAAGTTGATCTTTCACTTGTCTTCAGAAGAACTCTTCAACCTTCGGAAGTTCCCATACTTAGCTTCGGAAGCCTTTGAATGTAGCACCAAAATTGACTATGTGAAATGATTTTGGTTGCACCAGCCTTCCTTATGATCCAACAAAAGCCTTCCCCTTTAAATTCTAATTCTTTAGCTGAACAGAAGTACTGGTACTACACTCCTTTCCTGAACCAAAGTTTCCAGCCACTTGGAATCTAACTAAGATGAACACACTATTTTTTCTAGGGTTTATTTTCATCTCAGAGTCAGCCACCTTCTTAGCAGTTTTTCTAGCTGCCTTGATCTTGTTCTTTTGTTCATTGGTGGTCAGCGGTTCATCCTCAGCTGTGTGGATAAGGTTTTCTACCTTATTATTCACTATGGTGGTCACCGTTATTACATCATTCTTCTTCTCAAAGGGGAGTGGATCAGCAGTTAGAACCTCTTGATCATCAGTTCCACACCTTGTCTGTCTTATAGACATATAAGAATATGGTGGAGTAGTTTATTGGTTCCTAATCCATTCTTTTTTGATACTATACCTTTGAATAGGAGGACAGTGCAAGAATGGTGTTGAAGTTATGTTCTTGAATAGCATACCTCTCTGCTTTAGCCTCGGCTATCACTCGATGGGCTTGAGCCTCAGTTAACTTAGAAACCAAATCTTTTATTTGAGTCCTGTAGTTTGAATGTTCATGTTTTAAAAAGGATACAGTTTTCTCTAACTCATTAGTTTTAAATTTATAGTCAATTTCTACTTATGTTCAAAGACTCAATATAAGATTGATCTTCATGTTGTAGCCCTGATATGTTTTAACCTTTGCTATACAGGCTGGAGTGCAGAGATGTTCATATACTTTGGCATCATAGGTTCCAGCCATGAGAGCTTGAGCAGGGTCACATCTTGCACCATGAAGCTCCAATCAACTTCCTAAGCAAAAGCTGCAGTTTGCTGCTCAGATAGCTTGGTTGCAGCCTTTGGGGTAGCATGATGATGGGAGGCTTGAGCTGTTCCAGGATTAGATCCAGGAGCTTTGCATTCCCTTGAAAAATGACCAAGTTGGTTACAGTCGTAATGTTTGGTATATGAAAATAAATAACCAAGGATGCTTATTGTGTTCATTAGTAATACGTGAATAAACAAAATCCTAAAACACAAACAAACTACATTATTCTCATAGAACTCCATTATTAGTCGATAAAAAATATTAAACAATTACATATGAAATTTAGCAACCATGTGCAGCAAGGGGGACAAATTATACCTGACCCAATACACTTTTTAGGGGCAAAACATCACGTACTGATGCGCACTTTCGAATGTTGCATGTAAACCATTCAAAAACTGATGCTAATTTGTTCTGATTCATACATTTGAAGGTTAAACAAAAGCATTCCTCAGAAGTATCCCCATCCATCCTAAGAAATTTGCACAACCTATGTCATGGTTGTAGCTAGTACATAATCTACAAATCAAAAAATTAAAAATAAAAGCAGGCCATTTTTTACCAATACCAATCTTTACTGTCTGATAGCAGAGACGGTAACTTTTCATATTGTTTAATAGAAGCTTTTAGCACAGTAATGTTAAACAGATCAAAAAAATGAACATTTTTATCTATAATCAAAGAAGTTCTGTGTACGTGTATAATTGAGGAAGATTTCATAATCAAGAAAGAAAATATCATGCAACCATTATAAACTAACATGCACCTTTTTGCATCTACTAAAATTGTATGTAGTCATATGTTATCACTTATCATGCTCTCAAAAAAGGAGCACATGGTTGTGTGCTTTATTAAATAGTAACGGTTGTCTTCCTTTCTTCCTCGCCACCCTCACACACACCCCATTTTCTTTTCACATTCCTGTCGATCCCTTCTTCCATTGTTTTAACTATGAAATGCAAAAGAGATGCATGTACTTCAAAAAATATAGAATTTCCTTTCCAAGCTTTTACATCATCTCAGCCCATAGACAGTACGATATATGTATATATGTGTGTGTGTGTATATATATATATATATATGTTCCTTTGCCAAGCAATAACTGATTAGGATATAATCTTACATGAGAGAAAACATACAAAGAAACAAAATAATAACTAAATTTGTCATAACATTCAACTCATCACTTGACTGAACAATTAATTTGCAAAAACAATAAAAAACCCACAAAGAATAAAAAAACACGACCAGCAAAAAAAAGAAATCAAAATTATACCTGAGTGTGGAATAGGAATCGAGGCATATGGATGGACATTGTCACATGCCCTTGAATCCTAATATTCTTCGTCGTCTCTGCTAAACATAATCAATATTAGACACCACACCTTGTTGATGACATCTTTCAAACACGATACGTGCATTAATAGTTCAATGAATTTGGCATATTGTTTTATTAACCAGGTTGTCCAAATGCCTCTAATAACTTATATGATAATCTAAATTCAATAGATGAGTGTAGTGACCAACATTCCAAAGCAACATCATAACAAAATCACAAAAATCACATCTTGATTTACGAAACAATTGAGAAAGAGATCCACTATCTTAAAATGGGCAAAGGGGGTTTAAAGGGACGTAAAATACCGGGAGACGATGAAGACGAACAGTCTTGAAAGTTTGAATTTTGTATAGACAGTATAATAAGGAAGAGATATATGTTGTGGATTAAACAATCACCCTCATCTCATCTGCATAGAATAATAAAATCAAGAAGAATAATTAAACTAACAAAGAGTAAAAGGTTGAAAGGAGGAGGTGGGGAGCAGCCTTGAAGACGAAACCACTGGTTGCCTGAATTTTCGCCGCTGATGAAACGCAGAAGACGAAAAGACTAAAGAAAAAGAGAAAGAGGGGGAGCAAAGGTTTTGGTCCCTGAACTGAAATGAAGAGTTTCCATGGTTATGAGACAGAAAATGCAGAAGGATGAGGCGGTGGCAGTGAGATGAAACAACACGTGGTGATCGAAGAGAAATAAATACAGAGACAGCTGTACATTATGCTTCACACATCCCACTGTGGCATTAAACTGAGGTATGTACATGCAGAAAACTTTCAATTAAGAAATAATAAAAAGACCAGTGGATAAAACATAAAACCAGCGGAGACCTTACAGTTCGACCTTCTTCGTATAAAACATTTAAATACAAGATTTGTAGCGGAATTTAAACTTTTATTGATAACAAAAATCATGTCAAATAATCATATTGTTATGTTTACATCTCAAAATTTGTATTAACACGATAACATTCTCAAAAAATATGGATGTCAGTCTTCAAACATATCCCAGTAGCTTATGCATCTACACCTGCACCTCCTCAGCATCAAACTTTACCTGCCCACTATTATACATACAAAGGTCAGTGTTGCTGAGTGATTTCTAGTTTTATATATAGAATACATTACTTCCATTCGAAACATACTATTTACATTCGTTCATTCATTCATCATACATACACCTTGATCATAATTATACATTATATTTCTCAACGTACGTCATCGTTCATTCATTCATTCATTCGTTCATGCATTCGTTCATTCATTCATACGTTCATTCATTATCTTTCACTTCCATATGGACCAGTGTCATATGCTATACCCCTAATCTTGTGCACGAAGCTGGTACTGGGCCGAAGTCTATAAAGGAACCCCCAAGATTGTGCACGAAGCTGACTCAAGTACCGGAGTAAGCGACAAAGGTCCCGTACATATGGTCAATCTCAATGATTAGACCCCTGAGACGCATCCTCATGGGCTAGCTAAGCCGCCCATCAGTTGAGCTAACGACAACATGGCCATGCACCTCCATTCAATTGCTTGCAAGACTTTCATTCATTCATTACGTTCCACCTACCCCTCCTAGACCCTGCTCTTGAGCGGGACTTACTGGGTATGTTATGTTATGTTATGTTATGTTATTCGTACATTTTTACATCATCAAAATACATAGTTTTTGAAAACTATTACATTGTAGAAAGATAACACGTCACAGACATCATAACATACCATGTGAAAACTTGCACACATCACACTCATACATAGAGAGGCGAGCCTTGTCATGCAACACATGGTAAGAAAAACATTAGCATACAAAGAAAAACACAGCAAACAACTAATAACAGGAACGAAGAAGACCATATGCAACCGCAAATTTCACATGCAAGATCCCCTTTCGGAGCCTGAACCTTACGTAGGCAAACTTAGCCCATGGTGTCGCCGTTATTCGCGCGAGAAATTCAGTCGTGCGAGAACATTGTTTTATACGCGAAAACTCTCAGTCGCGTGAGAAGATCCTGTCGTGAGAGAACTTTTCTTTCGCACGAACTGTCGTGAGAGAACTTTTCTTTCGCACGAGAACTCCTCATTTCGCGCGAAAACATCCCAGTTCAAATTTCTAATCGTACGACCATACTGCTCGCGCGAGAACGTGCTAGTCACGGAGAACTCTCATCTTTTCTGCCCAATCACAACTTATCGTGCCTAGGGAAGATCTAACATACAAACACCCAAAACATCACCAAACAAGCATAAACAAGCATTTTGAAACGTATAGTATACATAATAGCCCCAAAACGTGAGAATTTACATAAAAAGGAGACTAGAAACTCACCTCGTGAAGTATAAGCACAACTCGACCTTCCTGAAGCTTGTACCAAACAAAAAATACATAACCACGGGCTAGATTCATTATTAATCGTTCCTTTATACTAAACACAAGTTACTACATGACTTTACATACCTTAACACTTCGAATCTGAACTTTCTCTCTCTAAACAACGGCTTTCTCTCTCTAGCAGCAACAATTTTTGCATGAGTGAGTGCAAGACATGGGGGTTCGCAGCTATTTATGCCCCAGCTCCACTTTTCGTAGACCTCTCATGCTAGAACATCTTTTCACGCGAAAACATCCTTTCGCGCGGGAACATTCTTTCGCGCGAAAACTTCCACTGCCTTTCTTTTCTCAAAAATTCCGAGCGTTACAAGTCCACCCCCTTATTTAGGTTTCGTCCTCGAAACCTGTCAGTCGTTGAACAGATGAGGGTAATGCTGCCTCATCTCTTTCTTGGTTTCCAAGGTAGACTCTGACCCCTTCCTGTATTTCCACTGTACACGCACAAGGGGAACCACTTTATTCTGTAGCCTCTTCTCCTTTCGATCAATATAGCTACGGGTTGTTCCACGTAATTGAGTCGCTCGTCGATCTCGATATCCTTTAGTGGCACAATCATATCCTCGTCAGCTAAGAACTTCCTCAGATGGGATACATGGAACGTTGGGTGATTTCCACTTAACTCATCGGGTAGCTCCAATCGATATGCTACCTCGCCTACTCGGGCAACAATTTGGAATGGTCCAATATACTTCGGGCTCCACTTCTGTCGCTTCCTGAATCGGATGATCCCTTTCCAAGTTGAGACTTTTAACATAACTCGATCCCCCACCTTGAATTCAATCGGTCCACGCCTCATGTCGGCGTACGACTTTTGCCTATCCTTCGTCGCCTTCATAAAGGCCTTGATTTTCTCCAACTTTTCAGTTGTAGCCTCGATCACCTTAAGGCTTCCCAACTCTTTCTGTCCGATCTCGCCCTAACACACGGGCGTCGTACACCTTCTACCGTATAGCATCTCATAAGGTGGCATACCAATGTTCGCATGATAGTTGTTGTTATATTAGAATTCGGCTAACAGTAATTGCTCGTCCCAAAATCCACCGAAATCAATGGCGCATGCCCGAAGCATTTCTTCCAGCGTCTGAATGGTCATCTCCGACTGACCATCGGTTTGAGGGTGGTAAGTTGTACTGATGTGTAACCTCGTCCCAATCGCAGCATGAAATTTCTTCCAAAACTTAGACGTAAACCGGGTTTTGCAGCCGACACGATAGACACCGGTACGCCATGACGAGTCATAATCTCCTTGATAAACAGTTCGCCAATCTCTTAGATGAAGACGTCTCGCGAATCGGTAGAAAATGAGCACTTTTCGTCAATCGGTCAACAATCGCCCATATGGCATCGTACCCCTTCCCCGTATGAGGTAGCTTCATAATGAAATCCATGGTGATGTGTTCCTAAATCCCACTCCGGTATATCCAACGGTTGGATCTTCCAGTATGGCTTTTGGTGCTCCGCTTTACTTGCAAACATGTAAGGCACTTGCTCACATACTCGGCTATGTCACGTTTCATTCCCAGCCACCAATAGTCTTTCCTCATATCTTCATACATCTTTGTGGCACCAGAATGAATCGAGTATCGAGTCTTATGGGCTTCGTCAATGATTTCCCTGTAGATCCCCAAACGAGGTACCCACAGCCGTCTAGATCAGGCTCTAACACCCAAAGTGTTCTCACCCAATTCCGCGACCAGACCCTTTAAACGCTCAGAATTAATCCGATCCTCCTTTAGAGCTTCATCCTGAAACTCTTTGACCTGCTTCATCACGACAGCGGTCATGACCAACTGATAAGTCTTCACCTGAATCGGCTCGGGTCTCTCCTTCGACTAAGGGCATCGGCTACCATATTGGCCTTACCTGGATGGTAATAGATCCCACAGTCATAATCCTTGATGAGCACCAACCATCTAATCTTCCTCATGTTCAGTTCCTTTTGCTCGAAGAAGTACTTCAAGCTCTTGTGGTCGGTGAAGATGGTGCACTTCATCCGTACAAGTAGTGCCTCCAAATCTTCAACGCGAATACCACAGCCGCTAGCTCCAAATCATGGGTAGGGTGGGTAGCCTCATGGATCCTTAGTTGTCGGGACACATAGGCTATAACCTTACCCCATTGCATCAACACGCAACCCAACCCCAAATACAAAGCATCCGAATAGACAACCAAGTCTTCGCTTCCTTCGGGTAGCGTTAAAACTTGAGCTTGCGTCAACCTTGTTTTTAACTCTTCAAAAGCATTCTCTTGCGCTTGACCCCATACGAACTTCGCATCTTTGCGGGTCAATTTAGTCAACGGAGAAGCTATCTTAGAGAATTCTTGCATTAATCTCCTGTAATAACCTGCCAAACCCAAGAAACTACGAATCTCGGATGGCGTCTTCGGAGACTTCCATTGCATCACCGCCTCCACCTTTGTCGGGTCTACCATAATCCCCTCTAAACTTCGCGAAACCAGAACGCGCACTTGGAGAACTTGGCATACAATTTCTCCCTTCTAAGCGTCTCCAACACCTCACGAATGTGACCGGCATGTTCCTCCTCGCTTCTCGAGTAAATTAGGATATCATCGATAAATACAATCACCGATTTACCCAACATCGGCCGACACACCCGATTCATTAAATCCATAAAAGTAGCTGGCGCGTTAGTTAGACCAAAAGACATAACGAGAAACTCGTAGTGTCCATAACGAGTGCGAAAAGCTATCTTAGGAATATCTTGTTTCTTCACCTTTAACTGATGGTAACCAGATGAAAGATCTATCCTCGAGAACCAACTGGCACCATGAGCTGATCAAACAAATCATCAATCCTCGGTAACGGGTACCAATTCTTCATAGTCAACTTGTTCATCTCACGGTAGTCAATGCACATCCGCATACTACCGTCCTTCTTTTTCCCAAACAATACCGGAGCACCCCATGGAGAGATACTCGGTCGAATAAACCCTTTGTCCAACAGCTCTTGCAACTGTGTCATCAGTTCCATCATTTCCGATGGAGCCAAACGATACGACGCCTTAGCAATGGGTTGGGCACCCGGTATCAGATTTGATTTGAAATTCCATCTCACGGTCAGGTGGCACACCAGATAGATCCTCCGGAAACACATCCGGGAAATCACGCACAACTGGTACGTCTGGCAGCCGAAGTACTATCACCTCCACATCCTTCACGTAAGCCAGATAGGCACCACATCCACGCCTCATACACTTCTCTGTCACTACCATCGAAATCACTTTCGGAACCATGTGAATCCTGTCACCATAAATCTTCACCGCGCTTCCGTCGGGCGTAACCAATCTAATCATATTCTTACGACACACGATGCTAGCCTCGTAGGCTGCTAGCCAATCCATCCCTAGGACTACATCAAATCCTTCTAAGAGCATCATAAACAACCTAGCAGAAAACTTATAACCTTCCAACTCTAGCTTATACTTTTCCACCACGTTAGAAATCATGGCAGACTTTACCAATGGTAGTTTCTACATTGAAGGACTCATCAATCTTTCTACTCCTAGCGGGCAACTTATCATAGAAAGCAGTTGAAATGAAACTCCTACTAGCACTGGAATCGAAAAGCACAGAGACACAAGTTTGGTTCACTAGGTATGTACCTGACACAATATCGGGATCCACCCTAGCCTACTCGCAGTCATCGTAAACGCTCGGGCTTTGGCCTTCTGCCCCTCTTTCTCCTTCCCAGTCTCTTTCCTTACTCTGGAGCTCTCAGCCCTCGACTTCTTGCAGTCTCTGCTCATATGTCCATTCTCATCACAATTAAAGCACTTCACCACATGACAGTCCCTTGCTATGTGGCCCTCCTTCCCATATTTGAAGCAAAGATTTGATCCTCACTTATATTCTCCTGCATGCTCCTTCCCACATTCCTTGCATGCCCTCCTTTCCCCCGTCAATGTTTTCTAATCATCAACCCTCATTCTTTTACTGCCAACGACAGAACAACCACTGTTGAATTGCTTCCCATTCCTATTGTTCCACTTCTTATTTGCTTCCACCACGACCATCGCTTCTCGCTCATCATATAGTCTTCCTGCCAGATCAACCACCGACCTAAACGTACTTGGTCGGGCAGCAATTAGATGTCTACGAATATCCGCCGGCAGGCCCTGAATATACCTCTTAATCTTTTGTGACACTGGCGTCACCTGATCTGGCACCAGCCGTCCATCTCATTGAATTTCATGGTATACTGTTAGTGTGTCATGGTCCCTGCTTCCAACTGCAGAACTCCTTCTCAACCGTATCCAATTCCCTGTAAGGACAAAGCTCCTCAATCACTAACTTCTTTAATTCTAGCCACTTCATTCTACCAATGGCCCTACTACCCTCACCTGGACAATGTTGTTCTACCAGCATAAGGCTGAATCCACAAACGAGTAGGAGGCAAACTTCACCTGCTAATCTTCTTGGCACTCGCTAATATCAAGTACCGCCTCCATCTCCCTCACCCATCTGTGAGCAGCAGTAGCACTGCAATTCCCATCGAACGTTGGGGGCTTGCATCTTTGAAATTCCCCGTAATTACAGCCCCGTGCAGTTTCCTGCACCGCTTCTTCCTCATCCTCAATCGTCTCGATATCCGATTGTTCTCTTTCTTCTCTCCCTATGGTCCTCCTCCTTTCTTTCTTTTCATCCTCCCTCACAGCCTTAATGACTTCAGTCACCACAGATGGTAGAATCATCTGCATGACTTGGTGTACTTATTCTACCACGGCCTCTTTCACCGTGACCCTTAAGTTCGCACTTTCATCACCACCTTCCTAGTGATACATCTCGTGCTCTTCACGCACCCTCTCAGTAGTCTTAGCCTTATTCCTCGTAACACGTGGTTCAGCACCACATCCACCTCATACTCCTCCTCGTGAGGCCTTCGAAGATCTACCACTGGCCATCTCTAAACGTTATAAGATTTAAACACCAACACGATCATTCAAGGTAATAACTCAGATTATATCAAGTATAGTAAGTTCCTAATTATAGTGGCCAGTTATGATTAGCCACTTACTTTACTCTTCATTCCCTAAGCGTTACCCATCCTGACTACATCAGCATTCAAACCTACTTAAGAGCACATAAATCACATAACAAGCACACATACTTCCTTTTTATTATCGCACGTAAAACATTTACAAGCAGGCATGCAGCTATCAGGACTAGCATCCCTTCCCTTTTTTCATCCCATTCTCAGTTTAAGTTTTAGGTTTTGAATAAAACTTACTCAATTCTCTTAAACTTTAGCTCTGATACCAATGTGTAAGGCCCCGTTCCCGGAGACCTCACAGTTGGACATTCTTCGCATAAAACATTTAAATACAAGATTTGCAACGGAATTTAAACTTTTCATTGATAACAAAAATCGTGTCAAATAATCATATTGTTAATTTCACATCTCAAAATTTGTATTAACACGATAACATTCTCAAAAATTATGAATGTCAGTCGTCAAACATATCCCAGTAGCTTATGCATCCAAACCTGCACCTCCTCAGCATCAAACTTTACCTGCCCACTATTATGCATACAAAGGTTAGCGTCGCTGAGTGAGTTCTAGTTTTATATATAAAATACATTAGTTCCATTCAAAACATACTATCTACATTCGTTCATTCATTCATCATACTTACACCTTGATCATAATTATTTATTATATTTCTCAACATACATTATCCGTTCATTCATTCATTCATTCATTCGTTCATCTATGCATTCGTTCATTCATTTGTACGTTCATTCATCATCTTTCACTTCCATATGGACCAGTGTCATATGCTATACCCCCAATATTGTGCATGAAGCTGGTACTGGGCCAAAGTCTATAAATAAACCCCCAACATTATGCACGAAGCTGACTCCAGTGCCTGGGCAAGCAACAAAGGTCCTGTGCATACGGTCAATCTTAATGATTAGCTAAGCCGCCCTTCAGTTGAGCTAACAACAACATGATCGTGCACCTCATTAAATTGCTTGCAGGACTTTCATTCATTCATTACGTTTTTACTTCTCGTAAAATGTTATTCTTCACTTCATTACATAATACTTTGCTTATTCATTTGCACATTTTTACATCATCAAAATACATAGCTTTTGAAAACTATTACATTGTAGAAAGATAACACGTCACAGACATCACAACATACCATGTGAAAACTTGCACACGTCACACTCATACACAGAAAGGCGAGCCTCGTCATACAACACATGGTAAGAAAAATATTAGCATACAAAGAAAAACACAATAAACAACTAATAACAGGCACGAGGGAGACCATATGCAACCGCAACTTTCACATGCGAGATCCCCCTTCGGAGCCTGAACCTTACGTAGGCAAACTTAGCCCATGGCATCGGCGTCATTCGCGCGAGAACTTCTAGTCACGCGAGAACATCCTTGTTACGCGAAAACTCTCAGTCGCGCGAGAAGATCCTGTCGCGCGAGAACTTTTCTTTCACACGAGAACTCCTCCTTTCGTGTGAAAACATACTAGTTCAAATTTCTAATCGTACGGCCATACTGCTCACGCGAGAACATACTAGTTGCGCGAGAACTCCCGTCTTTTCCCGCCCAGTCACAACTTATTGCGCCTAGGGCAGATCTAACATACAAACACCCAAAACATCACCAAACATGCATAAACAAGCATTTTGAAACGTATAGTAATAGCCCCAAGACGTGAGAATTTACATAAAAATGGGACTAGAAACTCACCTCGTAAAGTATAAGCACAAACTCGACCTTCCTAAAGCTTGTACCAAACGAAAACTACATAACCGCGGGCTACATTCGTTATTAATCGTTCCTTTATACTAAACACAAGTTACTACACGAGTTTACATACCTTAAACTTCGAATCTGCACTTTCTCTCTCTTAACAGTAGCTTTCTCTCTCTAGCGGCAACACTTTTCGCATGAGTGAGTGCCAGACATGGGGGTTTGGCAGCTATTTATACCCCAACTCCACTTTTCACATACCTCTCGCGCTAGAACATCTTTTCGCGCGAAAACATCCCTTTGCGCGGGAACATCCTTTCACGCGAAAACTTCTACTGCCTTTCTTTTCTAAAAAATTCTAGGCGTTACAATATACTGGGTAAGTTTTTCCTATTATATACAGGGTGAGGGGACGAATCTGAGCTTTATCCCAGGTTTGAACCTGATAGGGGCGAAGGTTTACCCATTTCACGGGATTCCTGTGCATGGGGGGCTGGGTCTTGTGGGCGGTCGAGCAGTCATCTTTGGACGTGACGGCGGGTCACCCTCAATCCCTCAAACCATCGGACCACCATCCTCATAACTTCTCAAAACCCTAAAGATGCTTGCATCCCCCAAGTTGGCAGATATCCGGTGAGTTTCGAAACCCAATCCCCCAAATTAGAGACAAACACTCGCTGTCAAGAATAAGATATTAAGATTACAGAGACAAACAAACAATCGCAGATGCCAAAGCTCATTGTAGCTAGGTGGTTGGCTATTTTTTTTCAAACCCTCCTCTTCATTTTGATTTGCTATAAAAAATCAATGAATATGCCTATTCTCAGGGGCGGAACTACGTGTACGGGAAAGGGTCAAGTGACCCCATTGATTTTTGAGTGGGTAGTGTATCGTATAATACCGGAAAATTAAGTGAACTCATATATTTTCAGGAAGTGAACCTTAAATATTATTAAATTCAAAACATTACTACTCTATTGATTTTGTTGCGCGCATCAGGGTGGTCTTTTTTTAAACACCTTTTCAATAAGTAAAGTTACTTTTTTACTCTTAATTATAAACATTTAACCCTAATTTGTAAGCCTCCCCATCATTAATGCCTAACTAGTAAATTTCCACCCGCGCGATGCCGCGGGGATCGTTTAGTACCAAAAAAAATATTTATAGAAGTGATAATGATCGTATGTCTGCTTCTAACACAATTTGATTTCATCCTAAACGACTTTGGTTTATACTTGGCTTTGATACACCAATTCATAACATAAATACCACATTCACTAAATTATCATTCTTATAAATATATTGAAAAAGCATTTGATAAACTAACAATTACAATATGCCTTGAAAAAACATTTTATTGGTATGAAAAACATATTCAACAGGTTGTCATTCTAGTCACTAACACCAACATATACTAATTGCTCACATAATCTCAGTAACACTCACACAGACTGATACATAGAACTTAACTTATCAAATACAATATATATCAAAAGAAGGTTGTATACATAGTAGTGATCTTTTGTTGTTTCTAGACTCACCTAATGAATAAATGCATTAGAAACATGCTAAACACCTAATGCAATTCTTTAAGGACACGAAATAAGGCAAAACTAAAAGTCCAATAAGAACATCGAGTGTAGTGGGTCAACTTACCAATATGATAAGACCATCGGTGTAATATACCACAATCCTCTCCTTGCTATAGATTTCTACTTGAACTTCACTCTTTCCATTCTAATCTCTTTGTTTCACACTTTTGTTTTCAATTTGAGGTAGTTGGAGATCGAGCCATAAAAAACACAATCACAACTTACAGATACAACCATACTTCAATCCAAGCCTTGGGATTTCTTGTTTAGTTGATTTTATGTCAAGTCCCCATGATAGCCATCAATTTATAATTAAGTTATGGAGTTTTATAATTCTCTAGAGAAAATAAATGAAGGATGATACTTACGAAATCTTTAAATTAGGAATCTTTCATCGCGCCTCTTGTGTTTCATGCATTGTGATAAGGCCTCTGTAGGGTCTTCAAACCTTCATCCCTCCATCTCAATTCTTGTTGGATGGTGAAAACTCAAGCCACTATCTTGATGATCTAAAACACATAAACACATACATACGAATTTGAGTAATTATCATCACAGTCATGTAACAAAGCCAAAAAGATAAATATTTTCCTCTTTATAGATATTTATAAAATTAGTCATAATGAGGTAAAAATAAAAACAGATAAATAATTGGGATAAAAATCAAAATAATTATTTAGCTTTCAACATCTAGAAAGTAGAAAAAGTCGTTTCATATCATGTCGCCTAATTACGTATTTACTAAAATCTTTAAACAATTTGGGTTAACAAAAGATAATCTAATGCAGAAGATTTATAAAGTGGATTTATTCTTGTCACTATTATCACTAGCCTGACCTTTACCTCAAAATCATCTAGTGATTACCATGGTTCTAGTGCTGCAAGCCGAAGAAGAATTCCAATAAGTTAAAACAACTGTTAACCATTAAAGATGATGCTTGAAACCCTACTTTTTGTCAAAACATCAAGAATGAATCTTGCAAGTTAAAGTAACATCTCTAATGTAACTTATTTTAACCTCACCTTTGCTTTGCTTATCCATGGCGAGAAGGCGATCAAATTCTATGAGATCAGAAGACCTTATCGGCCTAGATATGAATGGAATTTCTATGCCCCTTCGTTTAGAGGCAACTCTTAATTGTAAGCGGGCTGGATCCCTTCATGTAATCAAAGAAAGACATAATTTTCATAAATTAAAATTCAAAGAAAAAGACTTGGAAATTGAAGATCAACTCTCAATTGGATACTCTTAAATTATTCTAAAAGTAAAACTTCCTTTTATACAAAATAAGGTAACAGACCCCCATCAAAAGGAATCCTAATTCCAAATAAAAAACAAATGTAGGAAACCTAAGATATATTATCCCAACATCCAATCACTAAGAAATTTGTAGATATCGAAGATTAAATCATAAATGAATACTTTTGATTATTCTTTTTTACCAAATAAAATTAACAAAGCCCATTAAAAGTAGTTATAATACCAAACCCAAGAACAAATGGTCAAACCATCAGTGAGAACCTTGTACAAATTGAAGATCAAATCACAAATGAGCACTTGTGTATATGAGAAACCCATATGTATAAAATAAACAAAGTTGTGAATAAGAAACTTACTGTGGGCTTGTTTTGACTCATCATTTCTGCCATTTCACTCAAGAAATCAGCCATCCCCTGATTCAAATTTCATCCACCATCAAAGTTTAATAAACTGCATTCTTTAAATCCAATTTCAAGATAAATAAGTAACTAACATAACTTTAAAGGGATGTTTCTTGAGTTAACTTCAAAGAGGAAAATGTTATTTGCTTGTCTTGAAATCGAATCATGATTCTTTTCATTAACTTTTAAAAGGTGGTTCATCTACAATTAGGATTCCTTTGAATCAGGGAACTTACATTTTCGTCATCATCACTGTCATAAACTCCTACATCGTACAGAAATCTTTTGTTGGCATTTGAAAGCACTAGGAAACAGAGGATTGCAAGCAAGTCAATCAAGAACTCATTAACCCATCAAGAAAAGAATCAATCTTTTTAACCACAAAGATCTATAAACAATAGCCACTACAATATAACACGTTTTCACACATTTATTTATGAAATTAAACAAATGAATCACCAGAATAAGCTTCTTGTATCGCCTGAAACTTCTTCTTTGCCTCTTCCATTAATAAGAATATACTAATGAGATCATGATTCATGATGCAAACAGATTAACCAATCAGAGTATTTGTCAACTCAAATTTTGTTTGAATATTTTAAGTACCATGTGATCCATGCAGATCAGCATTACACTAAGAAAATCCTAGTGGTCAGCCAACTATACAGAAAAGTCACCTAAAGTCCTAAAGGGACCACAGAATATTTTAATATAGATATGTTAAAATTTGAAGGACTTTACCATTTGGATAGTGGAATACGTTGAAATATCATACAAAATCTAAAATCATGTTAAACTGAAAATTTTCTTACCATCCTTCGGTCAATCATCGAACACCCATCTGCACACAGCAGGGTTGGAAATGTATCAAAACCCTTCGATATGCACAAAGTCAATATAAGTTTCATCCCTTTTTGGCAGTCTAGCGTTTCAGCAAGAGTAAGATCACCAGTGGACTTTGTATATGCACGAAGCAATATAATCCACCAGAACCCAGAATCAACTGGTGCAACTCTACCAATAGCACTCTCACCAAAATCTGCCACAATTGTATCTGTTTTACGTTCTGGGTCATGAAGTACCTTAAAACTGGGCCATCGCTAAATCCATAAAGAAGAAATTAATCACATAACAATCAAAGAAACAACTCCATTCAGAAGGTGGCATATGTTAAGATCGATCAATAGTGAATAGTGATTTATGATTACCAGTGCAAGCTTCTTGTAAGCATTCTTGAGCTCTGCTTCAGTGCATCCCTTTCCAACCCCAAAGCTTCATAAAAATCGTTGCTTTTTACTCCATTTACACCCATTTTCAAATCCAATTAGTAAAAAGTACTAATTACCAACACTCGTTGCCACAACTGCCGACGCCACCATCATCCGCTTCTCCGCCGCTGCCGCCATCAACTCCCTCTGCAACCTCCGATTCCTCACCTCCGGCGACTCCTCCACCGCAGCGCTGTCATCCCTTGCCTTACTCCTCTTCGCCTCCGGTGGCTCATACTGCATACTCATCCGTAACGCCTTCTGCAAATCATCCTCCACATGATCCTCCATCGAAATCAATTCAGATCTCCACCGCCAGCGATCCGGCGAAGATGTGGTGGCGCCACCAGATTTTGCAGGAGCGGTCCAGGGTCGGAGATGTGTGTGTGTGTGTGCGTGTGTGTGTGAGGGGATGAAGGTGAGCTCTGGTGAGGGTTAAAGAGTGGGTAGGGTTTTGTTGGTCGGCGGCACTGTAGCCACCGACCAAAGTCTTTAATAAGAATATAATTGTTGTTGTTGCTATATGCCTGTATCGTTCTTCTTTGGCCTCCCCACCATCGACCCTAACTTGTAAGCCTCCCCTTCGCTGATTGTTGTTGCTACTGTATCGATTCTTCTTTGGCCTCCCCACCATCGACCATCGTTGTTGCAGTGTTGCTGATGCCTGATGGCCTGCTACTGCTAGCTTCGAGCCTTCAACCTCCCGGCTCCCCACCGCCCACCCACCCATCGATCGCCATTCGTCCATCGATTCACCATCGCCGATTTGTTGTTGTTGTTTAATTATAAACATTTAACCCTAATTTGTAAGCCTCCCCATCATTAATGCCTAATTGTTGCTGTTGCTATATGCCTGTATCGTTCTTCTTTGGCCTCCCCACCATCGACCCTAACTTGTAAGCCTCCCCATCGCTGATTGTTGTTGCTACTGTATCGATTCTTCTTTGGCCTCCCCACCATCGACCATCGTTGTTGTAGTGTTACTGATGCCTGATGGCCTGCTGCTGCTAGCTTCGAGCCTTCAACCTCCCGGCTCCCCACCGCCCACCCACCCATCGATCGCCATTCGTCCATCGATTCACCATCGCCGATTTGTTGTTGTTGTTGTTTACTTTGGCTGCGATTTCCACTTTTAATGTTAGCTTCTAACTTTCTTTGTTTGTTTAATTTTTATTTCGATTAGAATTTAGAAGTTTTAAACCCTAGATGGCTTATGGCTAGATTTACACTTCTTTTCATTGAGTTTATAATCTAGATTTGTGTTTAGTTTGTATTATTTTGTTTGATTGAGTTTACTATCTAGATTTGTGTTTAGTATATAGATTAAACCCTAGAACCTTGTTTGTGTTTTTCTTACTGATCAATACTTTTGGGGCTGTTTGGGATTGCTTTTTGTTTTCTCCTTTTGACTTTTGGAGGGGTGAAAAGACCAAAATGCCCCTCCAAAAGTCACCAGAAGTTAGAAATTTTAACTTCTGGTGACTTTTGGAGGGGCATTTTGGTCTTTTCATCCCTCCAAAAGTCAAAAGGAGAAAAAAAAAGCAATCCCAAACAGTCACTTAATAGTAGTTAATTTGTAGTTAAACTTAAACCCTAGAACCTTGTTTGTGCTTTTCTTAGTGAAACCAAGTGAAAATTAGATGTAGTTAACTTGTTGGTTGATTTGTCACTCATTTGGGTATTTAGAAATCTAGGATGTAGTTAATTTGTTTGTAAAATTGGGTATTTCACTATATGACTTGTGTATTCGTTACATTGAAAATGAGCTTTTTGCAAATATGTCAATTGAAGATGTAATGGAATGTTTTAAAAGATGAAGACGCGTAGAGAACTACTATAAAATATAAGTTTTATAAGTTTTATTTGGTTTCTTTTATATTGTTTCGTTACAAATCAAAACACCAGAATATAGTGACCCCATAAAGAAATATTCCTGGTTCCGCCACTATATAGTGACCCCATAAAGAAATATTCCTGGTTCCGCCACTGCCCATTCTTTAGGTTTCAGATGAAGTATTTCTATATGATTCATTTTTATCAGCTTAGTTGTTTATTCAGCAATAAACACCAATATCCTTTGGACTAAGCTCCACTTGAAAGGTTTTCTCAAATTTAAATTACAATAACTCCCAAGTTTCAGATTACTGATTCACTTGCATACTCTTATTCTTGAAGTATTTTATTTGTGTATTGTGTTCTGTTAGTGTTGAACTTAATTGATTTGTTACAATTGATGTAGATGGCATCTTCACTCATTCACAAAGCTACCTTTGAAGCTGATAACTCATTTGATTTGTCTCTAAGAGAAGCTTTCCAACTTCTGGAACCCCAGTTGAGGGCCACGTTTCCATTAACAATCCCAGCGGAACCTGAATACTTGGATCTCAACCGTGCTATTCTATATGGTATCTTATCTGAAACCCATTTGGCAAAAGTTCATCTTAAGCACTTACATGGCATCGTCATTGATGGATACTGTTTCTTCACAAATTTACTGTGTAGGCTAGTTGATGAACTCTATTCAAAGCTTGTTGAGAATGTGAAAGTTCAATTATTCTATGTTACTTCAGAAATGATTGATATATCAGCTCTTGAAATTGATAATTTGTTGGTGGCTTTATTGAGGCAAATTCTTGGTGGCGATTTCAGCGAAGCGAATTTGTGGTTGTGTTCAGAGATGATTAATCTTTTTAGGGGAAAATGGGATTGTTTGCCGGAAGAACAGCCATTGATTTTATCGAGTGCTCTGTATGTGTTTCTTAGGGTTTTGTCTGATCATTGGAGAGTGTCTTTGAACTCAAAATTAATAGTTTTAAAGCAAAAGGAAATTGAATTTTGCATCCGGGTTTTTAGGGAACAGTTCCATTTGTGTTTGAAAATAGGTAGGGATTTGATTAGGCTTCTACAGGATTTAGTTCATGTTCCTGAATTTCAAGATGTATGGAAAGATCTCCTATTGCTACCTGCTAGATTTAAAACATCTGGTTTTTCTGATGTTTCTCAGCTGTACCAATCCAGAACTTGTAGTCGGTACTTTTTACTTCGTATTACACCCGAGATGGAAGCTCATTTGCATTTTTTGCTCACACAAGTGAAATTCGGAACTCAACCTCGATACCAAATTTGGTTTGGAAGAAAATTTCTTAATGTTCCAGAGAAGGAAACTATTGTGATTGATATTGTTCGGTTTATCTGCTGTGCACATCACCCGTCTAACAATACAATTCATTCAAATATGATTCCCAGATGGGCTGTCATTGGTTGGTTACTAAAATGCTGTACCAAGAATTATGTAGAAGCTAATGTGAAGCTGGCTTTGTTCTATGACTGGCTTTTCTTTAAAGAAGACGTTGATAATATAATGAACATTGAGCCTGCTATCTTACTGATGCTAAACTCCATCCCTAAATATATACACATGACACGTAACCTTTTGGAGTTTTTGTTCCTTGTGGTGGATCATTATGATATTGACCGGAAAGATTTGATTTTGAGGGGTGTATCGTCAGCTCTTGATGTACTTGAAAGAAAAGGTGTTGTAGGATCGTTTGATGTTTTTACTTGTGATATGCTTTCTCCTTTTCTTAAAGAGAAACTTGTGAAGATATTGTCATGCAAGAATGTGAGTGGGTTAAACCACTTTCAGCCTGTTTTTCACCTGTGATCAGTACTGGATCTGTTGTTATCAGCCTGTTTTTCACCTGTGATCAGTGCTGGATCTGTTGTTATCAGCCTGTTTTTCACCTGTGATCAGTGCTGGATCTGTTGTTATCATCTGGGTTTGTACTAATACGGATCCTCTTGTCAGGTTTGCATCTACATGCCTTGATATTTTCGATTCATGTATTAATAGTTTTTTTTTCCTTCAAAGTTCTTGGCTTTTCGAACTATTACTAGCCACGCTTCTCAAGTATACTAGAGGTTAAAAGGATACTCTAATATAGAGATAGACACCACCATGTTGTTTTGGAAAGCAGAGGAGACATATGGTCCTATATTTTGGACTTTAACATGGGGCTGTAAATGAGTAGAGTTGTGGTCCAGCTCATCCTGGCTTGAGAAATGAGAACTTTAGGATGAGCGGAGGCCTTGCCTCGATAGCTTCGAGGAGCAGATGGTAAGTGCATCTTTTGAAATATTATTAGAATGAAGGGATTAAAAAGCTTACAAGTTATGTTCTAATCTTTGTTAAAGTGGCTACTTCAAAATCAACTTTGAAGCTAATGTGAATTAAATTGCTTACTTTATATCACCTAGAGAGTCCCCAAGTAAAACAATCCCAAAAGATGGACGAGAGAGTCAGCTTGGGTTGACACGAAAAGACTTTCAGCCCAGTTTTCCGATATCCTTACAAAATAGTTGGTGTGTAAGATGAGAGTAATAAAAATTATATAACAAAATTGATTTTTGAGGTAATATAATCTAAAATTAGCATTGGACTAACAACTTGTCCCATTTGACCTGTTTCTGTTCTACCTATTTTTTAGAATTTTGCTCAGCTATATCTCATCTTCATGAGCAATTATTGGTTTTGGAAGACCTACTAAAACTGCTACAAAGTCAGTCATTGTCATGCGATCCTCAAATTGCCTCTAATCCACTAAAAGATTGAATAAACAAAGGGTTGGCATCAAAGTAAAGCATAAAGGAAAATTGTTTCTTGATTGCAGAAGTGCAAGCCGAGTAAATATCAATATAGAAAAACTAGCATTGTTAGCACAAACCAAGTTAGAATCCATTTTATATGTTTTGAAACAATTTATAGAAAACAAGGATGATTCATGATATCAAAGAGTTGGGTTGTAGATATGATGGGTGGAGATGTTGTTAGTGAAACAAATGTAACTGACATGAGTAACTTGAGAGTTTGCCCTCAAGCGAACAAGTAAGAATCATTAATTCAATCATCTTATATCGTCTGGTAACAGATGGAGGCAGAAGTAAATTCAAAGAAAAGAAAACCACCGGCTAACAAATCGACCAATGGAACGAAACGCTTACAAAAGTTCATCAGTAAAAAGGAAAGGACGCAAAAGACAGGTAAACCACTTTCACGCATTTGATTTCAGACTTCTCTTTCCGTACACTTCGGAAAAGTCTCTTAGAGGCTAAATTTGGTATGTTACGGTTTTGATGATTAAGAAATGTTTTGAAAGCTACTAATATTATCTATAGGCCCCTTGAAATGAAATTTGTTTAGTAAATACATACATCTTTATAAAAGATAAGTTGAGAAGCTTGTAAACTATCAAAAAGTATCTTTGAATGTTAAAAATCACAACATCATTTATGGTAAGCATTGTAAATGTAGTGGGTCACATGTCTTATTAGCCATACTAAATAGTTTTTTATGAGTGAAGAAACTTGCTTAAAATAAATGTTGAACATGTGATAAATGAATGAGGGAGCATGAGCTTGGTGTTGTTCGTTGTGGGGTGATTTCGATCGTTGAGCCACCCGGTAGCTAATGGTGGTAATAATAAAAATATACATTTTAATTTTTTATATATTCATCTATAAATACAAACAATCTAAACTATTTTCCTACATTCTCATTTTTCAACGTTTTTCTCATACATTCTCATCTTTCAAGCTTAATTATTGTTTCTTCTCCGTCTTTTGTATTTTGACCATTTAAGATATGAATAAAAAATTAAGATAGATCAAGGGCATCACAAATCATTATTAGATTTAACATAAATGTTTGACTTGTTTTTGGGCCTTGCTTACGCTGCAGGTTCACATTGACGTCATTGACCGACAATTTCATAGAGTGCATTGCCATATCTGAAAGTTAACCAGGCCAATTAACCCCTATCGTTTCATGAGATCAACAATTTACATTTGGTTGCAAGTTAATAGCTTTGTGAATGTTAAAATAAGATTCATTCTATTTGATATAGACTCCCTCCCGAAACAAAGACAAAAATTAAATAAAAGAATTAGTATACACACATGTGCAATGATGACTTGCATTCTATAGCTATCTATTTTGTTGTTATACTCCGACAAAGTTACTAAAAGGAAATTTATTGTATTTGTATCGATGGAGTAGAAAGTGATCAACCTGAAATTAAATTAAAGCTAACGCTTTATCTTTTGAGTTCAGTTGATAGAAATCTAATATGATGTTTATGATAGATATATCAACGAACCATCTTTGGATAATTGCTTTTTATCCACTTTGAGTTTTTTTTCTTCTTCTAAACTAATATGTTGTTGTAATTCTCTCTCTTATGTTGAAGAGAGCTATGATGTCATAACTCATTTCAAGTCTAAGTGTTATTATTATGTTCAACATGTATTTCATGATAACAAAAAATGTATGTAAATATTCTCTCCTTTACTAATTATTTTTTTCTTTCCAAGCTTCTTTGATTTCACCTTTGTAACTTTATTCGGGCAAGGTTCATACATGTGGCGTTGATTTTATGCATAACCAAATGAGTTTTGTTACAAAATTAGTTTTACTAATACCATTTAGGTACTACTTAAATGATGAACAAATCAATTAAGATATGAACAAATCAATTAAGATATATGATTGTTGTATGTTGTGAATGGAACTAATAGACGTAATAAAGAAAAATTTAAAATTTCAACATATTAAAATTTATGATCAACATGGTTTTACATCTGTTTATTTATTGTGATAACTTTTCTTACTTGCTTTTTATGTAATAAATTCTCATAATCATATTTAGATTATGAGTTGGTATGGACATTTGATTTAAAATGTTAAAGTACAAGAGTTTGTTGTAACATGTGGGTTTGCTCATTAAACTCTAATAACGAGTAACTTAAAGGTCATGTGATACAATTTTTTGAATCCATTGAATGTTTTTTTACCCAAACCAACTACTCACGTTAATTAATTTTGTTATCTATATGATTACTAAAAAACCAAATTCGATCTAATATATTTGCTTTAACTAAGACTTAACAAAGAAAATTAATAAACTATCATAACCATAACTATACCTAGCATTTTCCGTTCATAGCAAATCTATTAAAGAAATCTGGGAATGGTGAGGAGTAGGCAAACCTTACCCCTATCACAGATGATAGAGATGCTACTTTCAATAATACCTTCAACTCCATTCTACACACTACCACTAGTAATTTATCACTTTGTATTCTTACATGTCATGAAGCCACACACAACCTATCCTCCCTTCCATTTTCCTTCCTTGCATCCCGCTTCCTCGGACACAATCTCAGAGAGAATGCCATGATTTCTGCCGCCTATGATTACAAAAAATCACTCAAATAATCAAAATGAATACTAAAAAAACATGAGTATCAATACACAATGATCAACAAGAAGCACATTTTAACAATAAATATTCCAATCACTATATATTAAAACTAGTAACATATAATGAGCAACAATTTTTTATGGTCAACACGAAGCAGACATATCAATAATATACACTGAGCAAAGAAAATCTTACATTGTCAACTAAAACGAAATATCAATAATATGTATCATACAATGAACAATAAAATACACACAATGAGCACATATATGATAATTTATCACAGGATACACATGTATCACACCGCTAGGCTGTGTAATATACGACATTTACTAAACAAGTAGGAGCATACAATGACAATAAAAAAACATAGAAACACATAATATTCGTATATTAAATAAGTATGTTAATTAGGATTTTGTTATCGATAACTGTTACTGTTATCGTTATTTCACAGAGTATTCCTAAGATTTGAAATGGGAGCTAGTTTATTACCAAAGGCAAAACTTGAACTAGACGTATACCTCGGTTTCGTTGGAGCTTCATAAGGAAGAGATTTCCAATCCGGTATTCTCGTGAAAATGATATTTGCAGGCTGTGTGAAGAATAGATGATTGACCAAGTAAAACCATTGAAGAATCAACGCTGTAGTTGACTCAAGCCCTCTTCCTTGCACGATCCCATATTCTCTTCCCAATAAGCTTGTTGATTAAATATCATCATTCTGCATTGAAATTTGAATATGAACAACAGCACGCAATCGATTCAATCATGGCTTCAGGAGATCGCCCGAAACTAGTGGTTATTGGTGGCGGAATTGCCGGTTCCTACATTACCAAAACGCTCCAGTTTCACTCCAATCTAACCCTAATTGATCCGTACGTATGTTTCCTTTATATCTCATTATCACGCAAATTTCATACGCTTTCTCTAACGTATCTGCTATCAAAGTTTGATGTTGAATCCAGCCCCCTGGGATTCAGATTGTCAATTATGAAGACTACTATGTCATAGGAACTGATGATTATAGGTCGTCTTTAGCTTCAAATTTTTTATTATCTATTTGTAATTGTAATACGATTACAGGAAGGAATACTTAGAGATTCCATGGGCAAGCTTAAGAGGAATGGTGGAACCAAGTTTTGCAGAGAGATCTTTGATCAAGCATAAAGACTATCTAACCGGCTCGCGTCTCATTGTCTCAGATGCTGTGGACATACGTGATTCTGAAGTCCTAACTTCGGAGGGACGGTTGGTCCCCTATGATTATCTTGTTATTGCTACAGGTCATGGGGACCCCCTGCCCAAAACTAGAGCTGAAAGACTTCAACAATATCAAGCAGGTAAGCCAGCCAGTTTCAATTTCGAATATCAAGCATTGTTTGCAGAAGAAGAATATGAAAGTTAACAAATGAAAACTACAGTTAGAATCCTAAACATCAAGCAATATTATATTACACAAATGAAGCGATTCTTTCACCAATGTAACACCAAAAGTTTTTCAAATTTTGATTTACAAATGTTGATACTAAGTGGGTGTTTGGATAACAATCAAAATCAGATGATTGGGTACTGTAAAACAGGTTGTAGAAGATAATGTTTGGATGTCTTAAGTGTATTCATAACTCTCATTATTATTTTATAAAATATAGAAAATGACCAAAATATGACCATACTGTGAAAGGGGAGTTGTTTAGTTGAAAGGGGTGAATTCGTATGGTAATCAGTTCTGTTGTAGCTGGTATGAAACTGATTATTTGCCATAAATAATCAGACTTCCAGAAGCTTTAAGTCATAATGATCAAACAATGAGTTCCAAAACACAAATCCAAACACCCACTAATTGCATCTGGCAGGCTTTTTTCTAAAACCAAAAGGAGGATGTGATTTTACACTTAAATTTGTTTATGCCAATGTAAAGCACAAAGATTGGTTACGTTTCTTCCAGATTCATTTCATTTATATATGCTTGAAACTGATTTATGCCCTGTTATAATGGCAGAAAATGAAAAAATTAAAGCTGCTCAATCAATATTAATTGTTGGAGGTGGGCCTACTGGAGTGGAGCTTGCAGGAGAAATAGCAGTTGATTTTCCAGAAAAGAAGATAACATTAGTGCATAACGGGTATCGGTTGCTTGAATTCATTGGACCAAAAGCTTCTAAGAAGACATTAGATTGGCTAAGATCGAAACACGTCGAAGTGAAACTGGAGCAAACTGTAAATTTGGAGGATGTTGCAGAAGGAAGCAAAGTGTATAAAACTTCAGCTGGTCAAATAATCAGAGCAGATTGCCATTTCTTGTGCACAGGGAAACCATTGGCCTCATCATGGCTAAAGAACACCATTTTAAGAGATAACTTGGATGATAATGGGAGTTTAGTTGTTGATGGAGATTTACGAGTTAAGGGCCGCAGGAATATCTTTGCCATTGGAGATATTACAAACATCAAGGTAAGTTGTTAGACATGGACAATAGGTCGGTTGGGTAACAAGTCAAAATGGGTAATTTGTGGTGTGGGTTGGGTATGGTTGACTTGAACAACTTTCTCCAAGTTTTTTGAGTATTTTATTTATAAATAATTTGTGCTAATAAGGATTATAGAAATATATTATTACTAGAGGTGGCAAAATGGGTGGGTTGGATTGGGTTGGTTTTTAGGTTAGGATGGATTTGGGTTATGATGGGTTTGGGTTAGGATGGGTCATTTAGAAAAAAAGGTCTGGATGGGTTTGGGTCAATATGGGTTTGAATCAGGATGGGTTCGGATCAGGATGGATCATTTTTTAAAAAGTCAACACTATTTTACTAGTATTCTACAATCCAACAACACATATAGATAGATGCATATACGGACCCGTGGCGACGCGGCGGACCCGTGGCGACGCGGCGGACCCGTGGCGACGCGGCGGACCGGTGGCGACATGGCGGACCCGTGGCGACGCGGCGGACCGGTGGTGATGCGCGATGACACTCGACAGAGGTGGGAGGTTGTATGTGTGTTGGTGGTGTGGTGGACCGGTGGTGATGCGGTGGTGGTGTGGTGGACCGGTGGTGATGCGGTGGTGGTGTGGTGGACCGGTGGTGATGCGGGGGTGGTGTGGTGGACCGGTGGTGATGCGGTGGTGTGGTGGTGGTGGTGCGGTGGTGCCTTTTGCGACGGAGGCGATCAATTTGAGTGAAAGAAACGTTGACTTAGGCTTGTAGATCTAATTTTGAAAACCCATCTTGATCTATGTTTCTTTTTTTTCAAAAAAGCTTTTAACCCATCTTGACCCACTTGTGTTTTTTATTTAATCCATTCTAACCCATCTTTATTTTTAAAACACCCATTATGACCCAAAATCACATCTTTGGATCTCTTTTGCCACCTCTAATTATTACTATCAGATCGCTTCGCGATCCGGCCTCTCCCCGGACCCTGCGCAAAGCGGGAGCTTCATGCACCGGGTACGCCCTTTTTATTATTACTACAATAATCTGATTTTTTAAATTAAGCAATTTAGTATGTTATAGACACTATACATACACTTCAGTATTTCAACAACCCATTTCTTTTATAGCCAAGCTTGTAAATTGTACTTATTAAAGAGAGTCGATTTCACTCATGTGATTTCCTATTAGGTTACAAGGGTAAAACGGAAATACAAAGTTAGCTAAAAAGGAAATTGGCCAAACATATTGAATGTATCCAAAGTGTGTTTTAAAAACCATTTTGTCTAAAAATATTGTATGATTATGCAAATGCTAGACAAAAAGATTGTTTTGGGTTTAACCCAACTTGACCATATTCACATGTTTGAGCCGATCCACCCAACTAAGATTGTTTTGGGTTTAACCCAACTTGACCATATTCACATGTTTGAGCCGATCCACCCAACTGACCTATTTTGACACCTCCGCTCATTAGGAACATGTGCATGATGTAATATAAACTCAAAGGATTGTTTTGTAACATAACAGGAAATGAAGCAAGGTTATTTGGCCAAAAAGCAAGCATTAACTGCTGCCAAAAACTTGAAATTGTTGATGAATGGAGGAAATGAAAGCAAGATGTCAACTTACAAGGTGAGTCCCGCAAGAAAAGCAATTGTTTCCCTGGGAAGGCATGATGCGGTGGCTCAATTACATCTTACCACAATGATTGGATTAATCCCTGGATTAATTAAATCAAGAGACCTATTTGTTGGGAAAACAAGAAACGAATTGGATGTTGATTCTTCTGTTCTTCATTAACAAGAATGGTCTTCATGTTGTCTCTCTTTCTTTGTGGCTTTGAAGATGGTATGGTGGTTGATTGTGCATCAATTTTTTGATGGGGTGTGTAATTACACGGTCATTTTTATATTTTATTGTTCAAATCCATGTATTTTGTTTTTGTCCAAATTTGAAGTTTCAGAGCATCGACTGTGGTACGGATGAAATAGTGGAGTTTTTTTTTTGCTAATATGGTGGTTCTGGAAAAACTATTTACCATATTGGTGTCTTTTTTAATATATTTACCAAAAAGGTTAAAATATTTACCATATTTTGGTCCCTGAGGTTTTGGAGAAGTTACTAGTTCAGTCCAAAAAGGAATCTTTGATCAAATCGTGCCCTATGGTTTATGTATTTTAACGAATTTGGTCCCTAACCCTAACGCCGTTCATAAAATCTGTTAAGTACATGCACGTGCCCCTCACGTGAGGGGCTTTTTCGTTTTCCAACCCTCTATGCATTTTAAAACCCCCCAAATCGTACGTACGTTGTATCTTCTTTTCCCTCCTGTGTTCGTTGTTGTTCACCATCACCACCATGGTGATCTGTAAATGTGGTGCGCCTACTACGATTCGCACCTCTTGGACGTTTGCAAACCCTGGTCGAAGGTTTCACTGTTGTTCACGCAAGGTAATTTATCTGTTTTTTAATTTTTTTGGTCTTGCCCTAACTCCCTTTCTGCAATTGCAGGTATGTGGTTTTGTAGCCTGGGCTGATCCTCCTGTATGTGATAGTTGTAATGTTATTGTACCGAGGTTACTTAGAAAAATCAACCACAAGGCTGCTGAAAATCGAAGACTTAAGTTAGTGGTTTTCATAAGTTGGATGTTGTTTTTTATGTATTTCTTTTCCACTTGACCTTAATTGGTGTAAAGGTCAAGCTTTTGGTTGAATGATAACTATGTATTGTTACTTTTGTTGGTGTAATGGAAATGTATTTGACTTTTGGTTGAATGATAAGTATGTATTGTTCTTTTCCATTGTATGTTACTTTGTTTGTTGAATTGGTAATATATTTATGTAGAGTACTGAAAATAGAAGTGCTTGTAATGAAATAAGTAGAGTACTGCTAATATTAATCCCAAAAGTAATGGTTCTAATGACCAGTTACAAACATTCCAACCACACATTGTTCAATACCAACAACTACAAACATCCTTAAACACTGGACCCTACACTTCTACAAACCAAATAACCAAGGCAAACACACACTACACTTTTGATTAAACACTGGACCCTGCATCTTGTGTTGTTGTTGAAGCAGTTGCATCTTGTGTTGTTGTTGAAGCAGTTGCCAATTTGCAACCCCTTTTATTGTGACCCTTTTGATTACATAGTGTACAAGTAACAGGCTTACCCTTCTTGGTCATCTTCCCAACAGCACTTATTGTTTGTGACAACTCTTCAATTGATTTTTTTCTAGCTTTCTTGGGCCTTCCTATTTAGATGTGATGTTTGGGTGGTAACAATGAAGTAGGGCAAGCTGATGGAGTCCACATTTCTTTGCCATTGATTGGGTCAATGGTGTTCTCATAAACTTTCTTCCATGTGCTCAGCCAATAAACCTCATCTACCCAAGTCTCGGGTATTCCAACTTCTATCCCATTCACTCTCATATCCCAGTTAACAGCTACAGCATGCTTGCAAGGCATGCCTGTTAATTCCTATTTTCTGCAAGAGCAAGTCTTGGCACTCACATCCACAACACACTGATCATTCCCTCATCACTTTGACCCATTCCATAGTTGAAATCCATAAAAAATTGTTCATTTGGACCCTCACCCTGCTCTGTAGTTGCTTCAACATCATTCAATCCCTCATCACTTTGACCCTCACCCTGCTCTGTAGTTGTTTCACCTTCACCCTGCTCATTCATAATTGGACCCTCACCCTGCTCTGTAGTTGTTTCACCTTCACCCTGCTCATTCATAATTGGACCCTCACCCTGCTCAACCTGATTTTGACCCTCACCCTGCTCATTCATATTTGGACCCTCACTTAATCCCCCATCTTGTACATTCACATTTGAACACACATTCTGCTCATTCACAATTGAACCCTCATTCAAAGTTAGAAGTGGTAGCTTTCTAGAAGCTTTTCTTAAGGGTTTCAGTTTGGATGGTTTAGGCTGACTAGAAGTCGCATCAGTAGGTTCTAATTCACAAATTTTAACTTTACTAGGGGACTTGTGAAATACATTGAGTCTTGATACCCAATGTTCTATATACACCTCAATGATCTTAAACCGTTCAACATATTGCAACATAGATATGACATCTTGATCAGTTCCTAGTGCTCTAATACCAAATTCTAAGTTCATATCAGGAACCTTATAATGATGAAACATTATTTGATCTTTAGGATAACCTAACTCTTCGACCATTGCATTTACCTCGATAACAGAGAATTCATCAGCATCGATCATGTCCACATAGTTGATCTTACCATCCACATAAGTCGTAGCTGGTTCCGTGATGAAAACTCCCCCTTGAAATATCTTCAAACTGAATAAAGTAGGGTTGTCTCCATACGTAGCGTAGGGATCAAATCGTTCACCTGTAGGTCGAAGAAACCAAAGTGTAAGCACCATTCTTGCATCAAATCGTTCGCCTTCACTGATTCTTCAACATTTACAGTCAAACATTCATGAAATCTCTGAGAGGATCAATGGGAGTGGAAGGGTTTTAAGTTCAAGGGGGTTTTTAATGCATAGAGGGTTGGAAAAGACGAAAAAGCCCCTCACGTGAGGGGCACGTGCATGTACTTAACAGATTTTATGAACGGCGTTAGGGTTAGGGACCAAATTCGTTAAAAAAAATAAACCATAGGGCACGATTTGATCAAAGCTTCCTTTTTGGACTGAACTAGTAACTTCTCCAAAACCTCAGGGACCAAAACAAAAATTTACTCTAATGTTTTTTTAATATATTTACCAAAAAGGTTAAAATATGTATTTTATTTTTAAGAGTAAATTGTCATTTTCGTCCCTATGGTTTGGTGAAAATTGTCATTTTAATCCAATAGTTTGTTTTTCGCATCTGGGTCCCTGTGGTTTACAAATCTTGTCATATTCATCCAGTCCGTTAACTCCATCCAAAATTTCCGTTAAATGAGGGGTATATTGGTCATTTTACATATATGTTTTCCTTTTTCTTTTTTTTTAAACCTGATTTAATATATACTCTTTAAATACATTGCTATTTTAGTCCCTGTGGTTTGAGCGTATTTGCCAATTTAGTCCAAAAATAACCACCACACAACTACCCGTCCCAAGAACCACCGAACCACCACCACCGCCCCATCACAAAGCCACCAACACCACACCAGAGCGCCCACCACCACCACGCACATTGGATCGTCGCTACCATGTAAACCCTAAAAATCGACAATCTATATTGGACTTGTAACATACTACTTCGAAAATGCATATCAAACCCTACTAATACCTCTACAATACTTGTTTTCAAGGGTTCCATATACGTTTTCGAAGGGGTTTGTTATAAGTTCGAGATTAACGGTTTGTTTCTAGGGTCTACATGGTGGTGGTGATCTAGTGTGTGATGGCGGAGATCTAATGTGTGGTGGTGGAGATCTAATGTGTGGTGGTGGTGCCCGTCTGGTGTGGTGTTGGTGGTTTTATGATAGGGTGGTGGTGATGATTTGGTGGTTCTGATGGAGTGGTGGTGGTTTTGCGGCGTGGTGGTGGTGTGGTGTGTAAATACGAGGTCTAACTCTAGATGGTTCCGGTTTTGTTGAACTTCGATTTACCGATACTCTCTGAAGCTTCACACCTACGCACAATGAAAACAACACCAGTTAAGGCGTTCCAAGGGGGAAATATCTCTAGAACGACCCTCCGGCGTGAGAGTAAGTATTGGTTGAATGGAAATATGTGATAGGGATAATTAAGGGGGAGCTTTTGTGTGTATTCTTTTGTGAGGATCTCGATCCTCCTTACCTGATATTTATAGTGTTTGCCTGCTGCAATCGTGTGCTGATTTACAGGGATTATTCCCCGACAAATCCATTACCTTTTATATTCTCTGACCGTTACTGAATTATCGGTTATGATTGGAGTGATTCCAATGTAATTAAATGTGGGGCACATGTCCTGCTGGCTTACCTGTTCCGCCCACATGGGCCGGGCTTTCGGGTTCGGGTACCCGGTCTTGTGTTGGTTATTTGTACCCTACATCTATATGGTGGTTCCATCACGGGTGGTGGTGATATGGTGTTTTATGCCAAGGTGGTTGGATTTTTGGACTGAATTGACAAACATGTCCAAATCACAGGGACTAAAATAGCAATTTATTTAAAGGGAATATATTAAATGGGGTTTAAAAAAATAGAAAAATAAAACATATATGTAAAATGGCCAATATACCCTTCATTTAACGGAGAATATTGGATGGAGTTAACGAACTGGATGAATATGACAAGATTTGTAAACCACAGGGACCCAGATGCGAAAAAATAAATTATTGGATGAAAGTGGCAATTTTCACTAAACCACGGGGACGAAAATGACAATTTACTCTATTTTTAAAAAACAATAAATTAGGATTCGATTACCAAATCTCGGACTTACGCTAGCCATATCAATTCCCCATATCACCTATTAAATTATCATATACTACATTAAAAAGAAACCCTACATCCATCATAGAATTCTCCATTAATGTGTCAGAGAATTAGTTCTAGTAGCCACAGACGTTTAAGAAGACGCCGACGAATTTTATTCCGATTTCAATCCCTATAAGGACTCTTACTTCTATTGCATCCTATTTTCTATTTTCCCATGTTAGTTCTATTCTATACTTGTTTATGATTACAACATTTTTCATCGGTTTATAACCTATTCTTTTCTTGCCACTTTCATTTGCTATTGTCGAAAACGTATCTTTTGTTAGTTGGCATTGGTTTCTTTCCTATGTTAAGAAGCATGTGGTGAAAGACTAAGAAGGGATGTCTAATATCTGATCATCATTTTGGAATTCTAAAGACAGTTACTGAGGAAGGATATGTTTGGTTGGAGCCACTTCCACATATATTGTTTGTAAATTTTTATTCGCATAAAATTGATCATGTTGATTTTCAGTTCATGGTAGAAAGCTTTTTTAATTTTTATAGGTATTGCTTAAGGCATTTCATCGACGACTTTCATGATAAGTTTCATGGAAAGTGGATATTAGCAAATTCGTCTTAGACCTAGTGATGAATGGAAAATTTCCTTCAAAACTCGTGAAGTATTGTATGAATGGTTGGAATGCTTTTTGGTTTATCAATGCACTTAGCACTTTTATGTGTGAGATGAATCAGTTGCTCAGGTCTTTTACTGGGAAGTTTGTGGTTGTGTATTATGATAACATTCTTATTTATAGTGCTTCTTACAGTGACCATCTCATGCATGTCAGACAAGTTTTGACCTTACTTTGCAGGGATAGTTTCTATGCAGCAACAAAGAAATGTGTGTTTATAACCCCTAAGGTTTTGTTTCTGGATTAGGTTTTTTTGGTGAGGAAATGCAGGTGGATGAATCTAAAATAGCAGCTGTTCAATACTGGCCAACTTCTATTACCATTATTAAAGTTTGTAGTTTTCATGGATTTGCTTCTTTTATAGGGTGTTTATTCCACATTTTAGTTTATTATGGCTCAAGAGACAGATTGCATGAAAGGTAAGACATTTGTATGGAGAGAGAAGGTAGAGTTGGCTTTTCAAATTATAAAAGGCAAGCTCATTACAACACATGTTCTGGTGTTGCATGACTTTTCTAAAGTATATGAAGTTCATACTGATGCCTTAAAGGTTGGAATTGGCGGGGTGCTTAGTCAAGGAGGCCGACTTGTTGCTTATTTTAGTGAGAAATTGACATGTCTAAAGTTGAGGTATAGTACCTATGATCTAGAGTTTTATGCAATGGTCTAAGCAGTAAAGCATTGGCTTCACTATCTGTTTCATAAGGAGTTTGTTTTGTTAACTTATCATGATTCTTTAAGGCATATCCGTATGCAAGACAAGGTATCTTATAAGCATGAGTGTTGGTCAGTGTTTCTTAAAATGTTTACTTTTGTGGTCAAACATAAAACTGGAGTTTCAAAACACGTTGTTGACGCCTTAAGTAGGAGGTGTAATCTACTCGTGTCTAGGAGGGTTGATGTGTTGAGTCTAAATTCATTTGTGAGCAGTTAGCCATTGATCCATATTTTTTAGTTATTATGCAGGACGTGCAAAGTGGGTAGACATTCAGATTTCTTCTACAAGATGGTTTCATGTTGAAGGGAAATGAACAATGTATTTCTGATTCAAGTCTACGTTTGCAAAATATTAAGGAGGTACATGGTGAAGGGCAAGTTGGTCGTGATCGTACTTTATAGTTGCTGCAAGGTTCTTATTTCTAGCCTACTATGAGGAAAGAAGTGGATCTTTATGATAAGAGGCGTCGTATTTGTCAAGTTTCAAAGAGCTTAACTACTAACTCATGTCTCTATATGCCTTTGTCTGTCCCTTCGCAACCATGGGTTGATATTAGCATGGATTTTGTGTTGGGGTTGCCATGAACACAAATTAGTAATGATTCTTTCTTTGTTGTTGATCGATTTTCTAAGACGGTTCATTTTATTCTCTACAAGAATATAAGTGTAAGGTTATATTACAAAGGCTGATGCAACCAAATCAACCAAAGAGCTTCCAGCATGCATGCACTGATGTACAAGGCAGAAGTTACTTTGAAAGTTTTACACTCTTCATAGAATATAATCTAAGTGAAAATCTTCCGAAGCCAAAGGACAAATCTTCCAAAGCCAAAGATGAAGTCTTCTGAAGCTTCAAAAACAAAGTCTTCTGAAGCTTCAAAAACAAAGTCTTCCGAAGCCAATGAAGTGAAGACTGATGCCTTCCAAAGACAAAGAAGACATGCTTTCTCTGATCAACTTTTGCATAAAGCTGACCTACTTCCGTTGCAATTCTGAAGACTCATCAACTTGTATAAGTAGGAGAAAATGTAAGGCCCCATTCCTGGACGCTTACAGTTGGATATTCATCACACATAATATTTAAAACATACATATTTCAGAAATTAAGCAGCGGAATTAAGTTAACAAAAACCATTAATTTCATTTATACTTACTGTTGTTAAGCAGTACAACATTGTTAAATTGCAAAAGCATCGTTCATTTGCATTACAAAACAACAATAATATTATGCATGAATGGATGCCAGTCTTACTCTGCCGAGTAGCCTCCCCGTGTGCCATCCTCAGTAAAATTACCTGCCAACTGAAAATGCACATGGGCCCTGTTTGGGCGCATGACCACCTACAAACACATTTCTAAGTCGTTTTCAGTCCTAAACATTATCTTAGCCTGTTCTAAGCTTGTTACTACCTTTCTAAACATCAACAAAGCATTAACAACCATAAAACATCAAAAATATACACATATACATAGTTACATACATATCATTTGTAAAAATATTTTACATGCATTTTCAGCCCCAAAAACGTTTAAAAACATATAAAACCGGGGTCTAGAAACTCACCTTTTCTACTTCCAAACACCTCTCCTTCAATTTCAAACTTTCAAAGATTTCTAACACCTAAACATGTCCAAAACACCCAACCGAACACATATACACACATAAGAACACATAGAACTCAGTTACATGGTCAAAACACCTCAAAACCAAACCAAATTTACAAGAATTACTTACCTTAGGCCAAAAATAGCTGTTTTCTCTCTAAAACCGAAGAAGTCTGCTCTTCTTCTTCTTCTCTTTTCGTCTAGAAAACAGTAGTTGGTACGTATACATGGGAGGCCATACATAAAGTATTCTTAAAATAATAGATTTTTGTCCTTTTTGCACTTTAGATCCTTTTCTTTTCTTATTAGTTTTCTTTCTTTTATTTTTACAAAAAAAAATTCCGGGCGTTACAAGTCCACCCCCGTTAAAAATGTTTCATCCCCGAAACCATATTCAAATAACCGTGGGTAATGCTGTCTCATCTCTTCTTCAGTCTCACACGTAGACTCCGAGCCCTTTCGGTGTTTCCACTTCGCACGCACCAGTGGAACCACTTTATTCCACAGTCTTTTCTCTTTTCGATCAATGATTGTTACTGGTTGCTCTACATAATTGAGCCGTTTATCCACCTCGATATCCTCTGGTGGGACAATCACATCTTCATTGGCTAAACACTTCCTCAGATGAGATACATGGAATGTCGGATGAATTCCACTCAACTCATAAGGTAGCTCTAACCTATAGGCCACCTCTCCTACTCGAGCAATGATTCGGAAAGTTCCTATATACCTCGGGCTCAGTTTACCTCGCTTTTTGAACCGAATAATTCCCTTCGAAGGTGAGACCTTCAAAATAACTCGGTCGCCCACCTTGAATTCGATCGGTCTACGACTTTTATCTATCCTTCGCCACTTTCATGAAGTCTTTGAGATTTTCTAACTTTTTAGTTATAGCCTCGATCACCTCAAGGCTTCCCAACTCTTTCTGTCCAATGTCACCCCAACATACGGGCGTCCTACACCTCCTACTGTATAGCATCTCATATGGTGGGATGCCAATGCTGGCATGATAATTGTTGTTGTATGAGAATTCCATTAATGGTAAGTGATTATCCCAGCTTCCTCCAAAATCAATCACGGATGCTCGAAGCATATCCTCGAGCGTCTGGATCGTTCTCCCAGACTGACCATCTGTCTGAGGATGATAAGCCACGCTAATATGTAGCCTCGTCCCCATTGCATAATGTAATCTTTTCCAAAACATGGATGTAAACTGAGTGTCACGATCAGACACAATAGACACTGGTACACCATGACGAGCTACAATATTCTTGATGAATAGATCCGCCAGTCTCTCGGATGAGTATGTCTCACGGATCGGTAAGAAGTGAGCACTCTTTGTTAGATGATCAACTATAACCCAAATGGTATCATACCCCTTCGCCGTGCAGGGTAACTTCGTAATGAAATCCATGGTGATATGCTTCCATTTACACTTGGGTATATCCAACGGTTGGATCTTCCCGTACGGCTTTTGGTTTTCTTCCTTCACTTGCAAACTAGTAAGGCACTTGCTCACGTACTCTAATACGTTACACTTCATTCCCGGCCACAAATAATCTTTCTTCATATCCTGATACATCTTCGTGGCATCAGGATGAATCGAGTATCGAGTCTTGTAAGCTTCATCCATGATTCGCCCTCGTAGGTCTCCGTAACAAGGGATCCATATCCGTCCATTTCGGGTTCTAACACCGAGAGTGTTCTCACCCAATTCTGTGACTAGTCCCTTCATTTGTTCGAAATTAATGGGATATTCTTTCAACGCCTCATCTTAAAATTCTTTCACCTGGGTCATCACGTCAGTGATCATAACCAACTGATAAGCCTTCACCTGAATCGGCTCGGGTCTCTCTTTTGGGCTAAGTGCATCGGCCATAACGTTGGCCTTACCCGGATGACAATGGATCTCACAGTCATAATCTTTGATGAGCTCTAACCATCTCCTCTGCCTCATGTTGAGATCCTTTTGCTCAAAGAAATGCTCAAAGAAATACTTTAAGCTTTTGTGGTCCGTGAAGATAGTGCACTTCTTCCCGTATAAGTAGTGCCTCCAAATTTTCAACACAAAGACCACAGCCACTAGCTCCAAGTCATGGGTAGGGTAGTTGACTTTGTGGGTTTTCAGCTATCGGGATGCGTAGTCTATTGCCCTTCCACGTTGCATCAACACGTAACCTAGTCCTGAATTAAGAAGCATCCGAATATACCACTAAGTCCTCACTCCCTTAGGGTAATGTCAAAACAGGAGCTTGTGTCAATCTCGTCTTCAACTTCTCGAAAGCATTCTATTGCGTTTGACCCCATACGAACTTCACGTCTTTACGGGTCAACTTAGTCAGTGGAGAAGCTATCTTGGAGAAGTCTTGGTTAATCTCCTGTAATAACCCGCCAAACCCAAGAAACTGTGGATCTCGGATGGCGTCTTTGGAGACTTCCATTGCATCACTTCCTCAACCTTTGCCGGGTCCACCATGATTTCTTCAGCATTAACAACATTACCCAAAAACTGAACCTCACGTTACCAGAAAGCAGACTTAGAAAATTTAGCATACAACTTCTCTTTTCTAAGTGTCTCTAACACCTCGCGTGTGTGGTCGGCATGTTCTTCCTCACTTCTCGAATAAATCAGGATATCATCAATAAACATAATCACTGATTTATCTAACATTGGCCGACATACTTGGTTCATCAAATCCATAAAGGCAGCTGGCGCATTAGTTAGACCAAAAGACATGACGAGAAACTCGTAATGTCCATAACACGTATGAAAAGCTGTCTCAGGAATATCCTGTTCCTTCACATTTAATTGATGGTAACCAGATCGGAGATCTATCCTTGAGAACCAACTGGCACCTTGGAGTTGATCAAACAAGTCATCAATCCTCGGTAACAGGTATCGATTCTTCACCGTCAACTTATTCAACTCTCGGTAAGCGATGCACATCCGCATACTACCGTCTTTCTTCTTCACGAATAAGACCGGAGCACCCCATGGAGAGATACTCGGTTGAATGAACCCTTTATCCATCAACTCCTGTAGTTGAGCCATTAGTTCCTTCATCTCGGTCAGAGCTAATCGATACGTTGCTTCGGCAACGGGTGAGCACCATGTATCAAATCAATTTGAAACTCAATCTCTCGATCCGGTGGCACACCTAGTAAATCTTCTGGGAACACGTCTGGAAAGTCGTGCACGACCGGCACGTTAGATAATTGTTATACTGACGCATTCACATCTTTCACGTAGGTCAGGTAGGCATTACATCCATGCTTCATGCATTTCTCCGCCACCACCATCAAAATCACCTTAGGAACCGTAGTGACGCGATTACCATAAATCGTCACTGGACTTCCATTGGGTGCAACTAATCGAATCATCTTCTTGCGACACACGATGTTTGCCTCAAAGGCTGCTAACCAATCCATCCCTAGTACTACATCGAATCCGCCTAGGGGCATCACATGTAATTTAGCAGAAAACCTATGACCTTCTAGTTCTATGGCACAGTCCTCTATCATATCAGTAATTCTAGTAGACTTACCAATAGCAGTTTCTAAATCGAATAGCTCATCAATACTTTTACTACTAACAGGCAATTTAGCACAGAAGGCAGTAGAAATAAAACTCTTACTAGCACCCGCACAAATACAACATAACATGACAGAGGTCTACTCTGGCCTCCTCTATGGTCATTGTGAAGGCTCTAGCACTTGCCCTCTGTCCTCCTTCTTCCAGCTTCTTCTTCATCCCAGAAGCTTCTTTTAGTCCCTGCTCACATGGCCTTCCTTTCCACAATTATAACACCAAATAACACCACACATCTTTGCCACATGATCGAGCTTTCCACACTTGAAGCACACATTCACTCCCCACTTGCATTCACCAGTGTGCTCCCTCCCACATCTGCCACACTTCTTCATCCCCGAGCTTGATGACACCACCCTACGGTCATCCACCTTCATCCTTTTATTGTGTGGATTGAAACCACCATGTCCAAACCTTTTCCCACTCCTGTTCCTGTCACTACCACGTGTCTTCTTCACCTTAACTATCGCCACCTCTCCCTCATCATATAACCTCCCAGCCAGATCCACTGCCGACCTGAAAGTGCTTGTCGGGCATCAATCAAATGCCAGTGAATATTAGCCGTCAATCCCTATACATACTTCTTAATCTTCCTCGACACCGGTGTCACCTGATCCGACACCTGCCTTGCCATTTCATTAAACTTGGTGTTGTATTGCTGGTGGGTCATGGTTCCCGCCTCAAGCTGTAGGAACTCTCTCTATCTTTTCGAGTTCCTGGTGAGGACAGAATTCCTAAATTACCAGCTTTTTCGACTCTCCCTATTTCATCCTCCAATGGCCCCGCTGCCCTCAGCTTGGATAATATTGTACCACTAACCCAGAGCTGAGTCAACAATGAGTGAGCGGCAAACTACACCTTTTGATCCTCCCTGCACTCACTAATCTCCAATACTGCCTCCATCTCTCTCACCCAGCGGTGTGCAACAGTAGCATTACCATTTCCATCAAATGTTGGGGGCTTGGATCTTTGAAATTCCCCATAATTACAGCCCCTTGTAGTTTCCTGCACTGCTTCTTCCTCCTCCACCTCACTCTAGACAACCGTCTCGGTCTTCGATCGTTCTCTTTCCTCTCTCCCTGTGGTCCTCCTCCTTTCTTTCTTCTCATCCTCCCTTACAGCCTTAATAACTTCAGTCACCACAGATTGTAGAATCGTCTGCATGACTTGGTGCACTTCCTCTACTACTGCCTCTTTCATCGAGGCCCTTAAGTTCACACTCTCATCACCACCTTCTTGGTGATGCATCTTGGTCTCTTCACGGGCCCTCTCTGTAGTCTTATCCCTATTCCTTGTAACACGCGGTTCAGCACCACGTCGACCATGTACTCCACCCTTAGAGGCCTTAGATGATCTACCTGTAGCCATTCTCTAATCACTATAAGATTTAAAGACTAACATGGTCATTCAAGGTAATAGCCCAGTTTATGTTGAGTATAGTAAGTCCCTAATTACAGTGGCCAGTTGTGATTAGCCACTTACTTTACTCTTCACACCCCAAGCATTTCCTATCCTGACTACATCAGCATTTAAATCTAGTAATATCACATAATCAAATAGCACACGCACATAACTCCAACTAAAGTTGGAAAAAGAAATACATGATGACACGTAGCTACTCGGACTGGCATCCCTTTCCTTTAGTCCCATTCTCAGTTTAAGATTAGGTTTTTGAAAATATTTTACCAAATTCACTTAAACTTTAGCTCTGATACCAACTTGTAAGGCCCCGTTCCCGAGACGCTTACAGTTATATATTCATCGCACATAATATTTAAAACATACACATATCACAAATTAAGCAGCGGAATTAAGTTAACAAAAACCATTCCATTCATTTATAATTACTGTTATTAAGAAATACAACATTGTTAAATTACAAAAGCATCGTTCATTTGCATTACAAAACAACAATAATATTATGCGTGAATGGAGGCTAGTTTTGCCCTGCCGAGTAGCCTCCCCGTGTGCCATCCTCAGCAACATTATCTGCCAACTGAAAATGCATAAAATTCAGCGTTGCTGAGTGAGTTTTAGTTTTAAAGTTTTGAAATACTTTTTACATTTTATATACGATAATACTTTTTCTTAACAAATACTTTCTTTACTTTCGTACATGAGCATTCATCGTGCATACAACAAGGTATAACCATATTCATCATTCATTGTCTCACGTATTTGTTCGTTTCGTACTTTATCATTATCTCACATATTTGTTCGTTTCGTACTTTTTATCGCACGTATTAGTTTGTTTCGTACTTTATCATTATCTTTCACTGTTTCTAGATCTCGACAAAACTTTACCCCTATCATGGCTCGCAACCACCATTCCGGGCACAAAGCCACTTCATTTCCTGGCACAAAGCCACATCATATCCAGGCACAAAGCCTCATCATTTTGGGGTAAAGTGACAAGGATCCCGTTTCATACTATGGATCAGTCACCAAGACTGATCCCCGTCGTTGCACTTAAATCACCCTCGTGAAGAGGCGCACTCTGATACCATTGATGTCCAATAGCTTTGATAGTAATGGCTGGATTTACTACTACCTCGTCCATTGAGTATAAGAGAGCCCTTATGGGTTAGCCAAAATCGCACGCTATAATACACACAGTTGAGCTAACAACTCTCAATGAGTTGTGATCCTCCTTTCATTCTGCTTGCAAGCCTTTTTTTCATTCGTTCTTTATGTTCCACTTTCATTATAATTAATCTTTTCACTTTCTTTAATGATAATACTTTACGTTTACGATCATAAACACACCACGTAAAGTCACACATCAATATATATAAGGAACATAAGAACAGAGCATAATCATGCATAAAAAAGCACATTTAAGCCTTAAATCAAACTAGGGTCAAAACCCTAAAATTCTGATTTTCCAAAATTTCAGAAAAAGTTTCTAAGTATTTGGGGGCGCTTTAACACGATGCAGGCGCATGAGGCCTGTCTAGGTGTTTCAACACTATTTGGGCGCTTGGACCTTATACTTAGACATTTTCTGCTTAACTTAAGGCGCTTTTACTGTTCAGGCGCATGAGCCTGTACTTAGGCATCTGAGTAAAAAGTTGGGCGTCTGAGTAAAAAGTTGGGCGCATGAGTACTATTGGGGCGCCTGACCCCACACTTAGGTTTCTGGCCAAATTTCCTAGGCGCATGAACCACTGTTCAGGTGCATGGGATATACTTAGCCATTCTAAGGCAATATTTTGGGCGCATGAGGTACTGTTTGGGCGTATCAACCCTACTTAGGCTTCTTAAGTCAATTTTCCAAGCGCATGAGCCCTATTTGGGCGCATGACCTCACTTAAAGTTTTTCTAAGGAAATTTCTTAGGCGCATGGGCCCTGTTTGGGTGCATGGCCACTTACATAACACATTTCTAAGTCGTTTTCAGTCCTAAACATTATCTTATCCTATTCTAAGCTTGTTACTAACATTCTAAACATCAACAAAGCATTAATAACCATAAAACATCAAACACATACACATATACGGTTACATACACATCATTTGTAAAAATGTTTTACATGCATTTTCAGCCCCAAAAACGTTTAAAACATATAAAACCAGGGTCTAGAAACTCACCTTTTCTGCTTTCAAACACCTCTCCTTCAATTTTGAACTTTCAAAGATTTCTAACGCCTAAACATGTCAAAAACACCCAACCAAACACATATACACACATAAGAACACATAGAACTCGGTTACATGGTCAAAACCCCTCATAACCAAACCAAATTTACAAGAATTACTTACCTTAGGCCAAAAACAAGTGCTTTCGCTCTCTAAAACCGAAGAAACCTGCTCTTCTTCTTCTTCTTGGTCGACAAAACAGAAGTTGGTACGTATACATGGGCGGCCATACTTAAAGTATTATTAAAATAATGGAGGTTTGTCCTTTTTACACTTTAACCCCTTTTCTTTTCTTATTAGTTTTCTTTCTTTTAATTTTACAAAAAAATTCTGTGCATTACAAAAAGGTCCATGATTTTGTAAATGTAGATTAAGGTATAGAGTCTGTAACTTTATACTTTGTACCTTTTATCCTTTTTGGTAATATATTAGGATATAAGCTCTGACATGTCATAGTCACATGTCAAAAGGTAATATGCCTTTTGACTTTACATTGATCTTGTTGTCTAGATTAGTGTTTCCCGCTGACTTTCAAAGGTTAGCCGGCTGTAGGATATAATATAAAGTAACTTAGGTACTTGTATTTTATCTTATGCTTTGTAACACTTGTATTAGAACTAGAGAGCAATATACAACATTTTTGAAAACCATACTTATCCTGTTTTGTTCTTGTTCTGTCTCTTGTTTACTTATGTTCTTAGCATCATTTACTCATACCAGGTTCTCTATTTTATCCTTCAAGTGTTCTAACACTCTCCTTATTGTGAGACTGATTAATTTGACCACCCTTAGCCGGTCCTGCAATTGGTATCAGAGCATTTCACGCTCTTGATGTAGGATGTCACCATCTTAAATCCTCCCAATTTCACAAATCACTTACCATCTCAAATGGTAGCTATTACAAAGGCTGACATGGAAACCGGTGCCATGACAAAGTCTCCATTGATCACTCTTGATGATATTGATACTTGATGCCAAAGGATGGAATGCTTCATTAAGTCTTAAGACAGCAGGATGTGGGAATCTATTGTTTCTGGACTTTATGTACCATGCACCTCTTCAGCTGCTGGTGGTGGTGGTATGATACCAAAGGATGTGGCTGACTACTATGAAGAAGAATAGAAGAAAATAGATTTAGATCAAAAAGCCTGGTCTTCCAAACTTCATATACAGAGGCTTCAAGAAGTGTAATACTACTAAACAATGATGGGATGCACTGCAGCTCATGTATGAGGGGTCCACTGAAGCAAATGAGAACAAGAAGGACCTCTTGAAGCAGCAGTTTGAGAATTTCACCTTCAAGACAGGTGAAACCAAGACTCAACATTACTTTAACTATGTTGAGATTATGAATACTCTAATGGATGTTGAAATAACTCTAGAGAACAGGGATTTTGAAATAACTCTAGAGAATAGGGATATTGTGAGGAAGTTCATGTCCTCTCTTCCTAGACAATGGACACACAATTATGTGGTCATCAATAGAACTGAGAACCTCAAGACCCTTATTCTTACTGTTCCTGAGAGGAGAAACAGGACACTTATTGAAGTTGCAAAAACCATGTTGTTTGACTCTAAACTGCCCATTACCTTCTGGGCAGAGGCAGTCAACACTGCTTGCTATATGTAAAATAGAGTTTTAGTAGTTAAGACTTAACGTAAGACTCCTTATGAGCTATGGTACAAAAGAAGACCTTTTATTGGTTTCCTCAAATTATTTGGATGTCCTTGCACCATCTTGAATTCCAAAGATCAAGTAGCCAAATTTGCTGAGAAATCAAGTGATGGACACTTTATTGGATACTCTTCCCAAGCTAAGGCTTATAGAGTATACAATCTCAGAACTAGAGTAGTTGAAGAGTCAGCCAATTTGACCTTCAATGAGCACACTCCCAGTGTTAAAGGTCTGGTCCTTATTGGCAATTTGATATTGATTTAGTTACCAACTGTTTTAATAAATCTTGTGAGTATGTTTCACGATCTACAGGTAACTTATCAACAGTAGATCCTAACCCAAGATTTAAGCTAAGAAGACCAAGTAAGAATACTACTTCAGCTCCAGTGGTAACTAATCCTGCAAATGGAGTTCCTATCAGCACAACTATGACAAATCCAGCTGATACATGCCTATGAATTCCAGCTCAGAGGGACAAAACTCAATTGTAGGAGCTTTAAATGTAGAAGGAAATGGTGGTGGTGACAGTGATCAAGAATTTCTTGATGCTGATAAGCACTTCATGGAAGACAACATTAATGATGCCACACACTCATTGGATCAAGCTTCTCTTGATAAGTGTGTTGATGTGGTGGGTGACACCTTATTGCCATAAAAATTTAGATCTGTCCAATCAACTTGCTGTGATTCCTCAACCCAGGATCCACAAGTAACACCCCACCACAATCAGCATTGGAGATATTAACAAAGGGATGAGAACAAGAGAACAAACCCATGATAAAAATGTTTTTTATACTCTTGTTTCTTGTCCCAGATAGAGCCAAAGAAAGTTGATGAGGCTTTGAAGGATGGAAGTTGGGTTGAAGCAATGCATGAGGAGCTGCTTTAATTCAAAAGACAAAAGGTTTGGAACCTATGCCCTCTTTCTCAAGGGAAGACTACAATAGGAACCAAGTGGGTTTTAGGAAGGATAAGGATAATAGAGGACTTGTCAGCAAGAATAAGGTAAGACTAGTTGTTCAAGGATACACACAAGAAGAAAGAATTTACTACACAGATGTCTTTGCTCCTGTGGCAAGACTTGAAGCTGTTAGGATATTCTGGCTTTTACAGCATCCAAGGATTTCAAGGTCTACCAAGTTCATGTCAAGTGTGCTTTCTTATATGGACTGATTGATGAAAAGGCGTATGTTAAACAACCACTTGGCTTTGTAGACCCCTATCATCCTAATTATGTCTGCAAGCTTGATAAAGCTCTTTGTGGGCTACACCAAGAGCTAAGAAAGTGGTATGAGACACTATCTCAGTAACGCTGTTAGCATGGCTACAAGACGGGTATTATATATGGGACCCTCTTCATCAAAGGAACATGAAATGACTTAGTGCTGGTTCAAGTGTATGTAGATGACATTATTTATAGTCAGCTAATCCAAAGCTCTACAAAGACTTTGAGAAGCTGATGAAGAATAGATTTGAAATGAGTGCCATGGGGGAACTCAATTTCTTTCAAGGAATTCAAGTGAAGCAAGTTGACAATTGCATCTTCATAAGTCAGTCAAAGTATGTACAAGACATACTTACAAGATTAAATATGATTGAATTTAAGGTTGCAAAGACACCTATAGCTAGAAACCACTCCCTTAGACCTATTCTTTAGGGGGAGTATGTAGATGAACATCTTTACAAGGCTATGATTGGGTCTCTTATGTACCTCACAGGTAGCAGGCCTGATAACATGTTTGCTACATGCATTTGTGCAAGATATCAAGCCAACTCTTATATGTCACACCTGGTTGCTATCAAGAGGATTCTTAGATATCTCAAAGGTGCTGCTAACCTGGTTGTTGACTTCAGTCTGTGTGCTTATAGAGATAGTGACTATGGTGTATGCAACAAGACTACAAAGTCTATATCTGGGGGTGTCAATTCCTTGGTTGAAGGATAGTCTCGTGGCAATGCAAGAAACAATCCTATGTATCTGCATCAACTGCTAAAGCTGAATACATTGTTGCTACTAGCTACCATGCTCAAGTGATTTGGATTCACAATCAGATACTGGACTATGGATTCAACTTCAAGGAGACTCCAATCCACGTAGATAACAACAACGCTATCTCTATTATAGAGAATTCTGTGCAGCACTCAAGGACAAAACATATCAACATCAGGTATCATCTAATTAGAGATTATTTTGAAAAGGGATTAATAAAACTAGTCAAAGTTAACACAAATGAACAGTATGTTGATCTGTTTACAAAGGCTTTTGATGAACAGAGATTAAATATCTTGTCTCAGCTATTGGCATGATCACTTTTAGTGAATTTTCTTAAAAACTTAATTCAAGACTTTTTCTAAAACATATGTGTCCTAAGTTGTCTAAACTATCACCTACATAAGCCCATTTTACTTTGGAAGACACCTTTTTCAAACGATATTCCTTTGAATTTTGAAAATCTAAAACATATTTTTTTCAGAATACATTAATATTGTCTTCAAAAGTATATTAAGTCTTCAAATCAGAAAACTACTTATAAGAAATTCACCTTTGAAAGGAATTCTGATATATATTCCGAAGCAATAATATGTATTTGAAGAACAATTTTCTTCTGAAAGTAATTTAATCTGGGAAGATTTGTTACCTTAAGACTAAAACTTCCAAGTTTTAATCTCTTCCAAAACTAAATATGTCTTAGAAGAGAAAATACTTAAGATTTTTTTCTTTCAAAGCAAATTTTCATAAAGCTAAGGAATATCTTCTGAAGTCAAAATTGGCTTCAGAAGTTTTTATAAAACTTCCAAAGACAAATTACCTTCAGAAGATTTTCGACTTACAAGAAAACTACCTTTTGGGCACCTTATTCAGAGATGGTACCGACATTCAGATTTTAAAGTTTATCCTTTTGCATTAACTTTGTATTAAATCCATTTCATATATATACACCCAGCAGTTCTCTGCTCTTTCACTATCTTCTTCATCTACAGATTCTCTGATGATCAAGAATAGGGTGGTATTCACCTTGCCATTAGTTTTTGTTTAGTTATAGTTTATGATAGCTTAGATATTAATGTAATATGATCTAGTTTAATTTTGTCTTATTTTGTATTCTATGGAACGTGAAATTGCGGTGAAACTGTAGTTTCGCCCGTTAGTTTCTTATGCCATGGTGCATACAGTTTCGCAATCTGCGAAACTATATTCAAAACTAGGTCATGTATATATTTGTTTCTTTGTTATTCATTATATAACTCTTGAAACTTTATTTATTATTACAAATATGACTTCATTACCTGTTTGTGTATTGCTAGGAGCTTACATTTCACATATTTAAGCATTGTTCTTCTTATTCTTCATTAACTCTTTTGCAAATGGGTTTCATGGTTGATTTATGTTCATATGTCATCATTACCTGGTCCAAAAGTTTTTAGATCATTGATATCTTATGGATTTCAGGGTTAAACCTTCATCAAAAGCACGTTCAAACGATATGTTAGACCAACAATATGGTATCAGAGCCTTTGTGCTCTTGATTGTTTGTGTTTTTGGGTAGTTTGACATATTCATCTTTTCAATCATTTTGGAACTGTTTTACGTGTGTTTTCCATGGAAGTTGATTGAGGAGTGTAAGCTTGGGAAACTTCTGAAATCATCATATCTCAGATTGGTTGTAAGCTTGGAACTGGTTGTGTTTTCCAAGAGAGTTCCCCGGCTTCTCGTGATGAGCACAGTCTTACTCGCAAAAAGGTGGTTTTCGGATTCATCATGCAAAACTGGAGTTCTTTGTGCAAAAATATCGTGCGAAACTATAGATCTTTGGTGGTTTTTGATTCCTTTGCTAATCTAGAACGAAAGTTCTTCATTCGGATAAGCTTCCTTGCAAAACTATCTTGCTTCTTCTTTAAACGAAAGTATAATAGTTTTGGGTGAAACTGCTACCGAAACTACTGCCGAAACTACTGCTAAAACTCTACGTGCAAAACTACCACCTGTGAAACTAATGTTTCCTGTATGAAACTACACTCTGTTTTGCAAAACTACTGGTTCTTTGAATTAATCAAACTTCAATGACGACAAGTTTTACTCTTGCTGATCTTGAGAGTGTGGCACTAAACAGACCTCCTAAGCTAATCAATGGTGACAACTTTGATGATTGGAAAAGATATTTAAAAGCCTTCTTCCTGCACACTGATCACACTCAATGGGAGTCAATTATGAAAGGACCTCATGTGCCTGTTTCAATAGAAGTTAATGTGACCATTCAGATTACAGATCCGGCAAAATACTCTGAGAGAGACATCAAGCTGATTGATTGGGATGAAAAGGAATTTAGGGCTCTAAACTTGTGCCTATCATAAAAAATCTACAATAGATTTGGTAAGTATATAAGTGCAAAGGCTTTGTACGATGCATTGTGTGAATTCTTTGATGGCAATGAGGAATTGGTTAAGGATAAAGCCGGTCAAGCTCAAAAGGAATTCAACTCCTTTGTTGGACATAAAAATGAGATTCTCATTGATCTCACTAATCGTTTTCTGTCTGTTACAAGTACACTGAAGAAGTATGATGAAAAGTTGTCAAAGAACGAGCAAGTAATGAAGCTGCTGACTCTTTTCCACCACAGTGGAGTTTGCTAGTGAGAATGTTCAGGCAAGAAAGGGGATTTCTGGATTACAAACAATTGGAAATTATCAACAAGTTGAAATCCTTTGAGTTAGACCGACCAGAATACAATCAGGCCATGCTTCCATCTCAAGCTTACTCACAGATTGCTGCTCTTATTTCATCTAGTTCAGACTTATCAAAGCATGTGTCATCTTATGGTGGTATGACTGGCACTTGTGACAAGACTACAAGCAGTGGATCTACATCAAAATTGCCAAATCTTTCACAGGTTCCATGAGAGAGTATGGCTGTATTTGGCCACTTTACACAGTTATGAAGCGTTGGTGGCTGGTGAACTAAAGGGAAGAGGAATGACTGCAGAAGATATGTATCAGGTGGATCTTGATGATCTCAAGGAAGCTGATCTTCAATGGCAGATGGCTATGATCACCTTAAGGGAAAGAAGATTAATAAAGAGAACATGAAGGAAGAACTTTGAAAATCAGAATACAAAGGTTGGATTTGACAAATCAAAGCCGATGTGCTTCAACTGCAAACAACTCAGGCATTTTAAGAAAGACTGTCCATATCCTATCATCACTAAATCTTGAACGAGAGTTAATCTGGTCATTTTGATTGATGATAAGGGAGAAAATAAGAAGAAGAAGGAAACAACTCTGCTAACTAACTTCGAATGGAGTGCTAAGTTAGCCAAGACTGACGAAGAAATCGATCATGCCCTGGTAGCTGAGATTGCATAGGTAGTGAAGAATGAAGTAGGAAGAAAGAAGGAAAATGAAGAGAAAGACAGTTTGAAGAATGCTTGTGAAGTGGGACAGTTTGAAAAATGCTTGTGAAGTGGGGGAGAAGGAGAGTGTGGTGATGACCAGTGTGGTGGATGCTTGTGAAAAGAAAGAAAAGAGTGAAGATGGAAAAGCTATAAGGGAAGAGCAGTTGAGAGTGGAATCAAGGGTCTACAACTATAAGAAGGACCTAGTTATAGTGAAGAATGTAATGGAGATCCCAAGGTAGTTCAAGACATGTGCACATCTACTTGCAAAATTCTTGTGTTTGGAATTTATAAAGTAAATAATATATTAAAAGAAAATAAAAGGGAACTAAAAAGGGTAAATGAGGAACTTAAAAAAAATGAAGCAATCTTTTTTGTAAAATTAAATGAAGCTTTAAAAGAAAATGATCGTTTAAAAAGACTCTTTTTGAGAGAAACGTGGATGTCAATGTGAAGGATCGGTATTTGTCTCTTAACACAATATTTTCCTCAAAAACTCACTAAGCCTCACTCGTTTGATGATGCAGAATCTCTAACAAAGTCGATGACATTATACTAAGTTAATGAACACAAGAAATGTTTTTCAAGATACCTGTATATATTACTTCTCAACTCAGTGTTACAAGACTCAAACAAAGCATAAGTGTAAGGCCCCGTTCCCGGGCACCTCACAGCTGGTCAATCATCGCACTTAAAACATATAATTATATTAACCTTACTAAAATCATGGAACGGAAACACTTTAAACAAACATTTCATATCCTTTAAATAAACGTTTGCAAAATAATACATCGTTCATTACAAAATATCGTTCATTCGTATTACAATGCAAAAACGTTATACAAAAGAATGCCATTTAAAAATGAGCCAAGTAGCCGCCTCGTGCCATCCCCAGCAATCACTACCTCCCAACTGGAAACACATAAAAAGTTAGCGTTGCTGAGTGAGTTCTAGTTTTATAAAACATTATATTACCTTTCATTCGTTAAAACATTTTCTTTACTATCTCACGTGATCACACATCATACGTACATCAAGGTAATAGTTATTATCTTCATCATCGTTCGTTTCGTACATTTCGCACGTTTCGCACATTTCGTACTTATCGCACTTTTCGTACATTTATTATATTTTCACTTCTATCTAGGTCCTGTAATGTACTTAAAACGCCTCTTGTGCACAAAGCCATATCATCTAAGGTTAAGCGACAAGGACCCCATATCGCACATATAGAGTAGTCACATAGACTAACACCCCTTGTGTGTGTGAACTCTTATGGGTTAGCCAAAATCGCACGCTACATAACACACAGTAATTAAAATTGCACGTATTGGAGCAATCACCAAGACTAACTCATACTGTGTGTATGAACCCTTTTGAGTTAGCCAAAATCGCACGCTCTAAACATAGTTGAGCTAGCAACTCTCAATGAGTTGTGAACCTCCTTTCATTTGCTTGCAAGACTTTTCATTCGTTCATTATGTTCCGCTTTCATTATCTTAATTCTTTCACTTCGTTAAGATAATACTTTACATTCATTATCATAATCACACCACGTAAATTGACGTCATCATACGTAATAAGGAACATATCATACCAGCATACATAATCATCATACAACAAGTCACATCATACATCACCCATTACATCAATCTATGACTTCAAAAAGTCAACTAACATAACCCCCGGGAACCTCCCAAGTCAAAGCCTACATTACTCTTTTCCCCGAAAATCAGAAGATAAACTATGTCCTTTCGGGCGCATGAGCCCTATTTGGGCGTATGGACACCACACAATCGCATGGCCTCCCAGGCGCATGTGAACACTGAGGCGAATGGACATTAGGGGAGAATGAACACTTAGGTGTATGGACTCCCAGTGGCATAACCTTCAGTCGCATAACCTTCATGCGTATGAACCTTAGTCGCATGACACTCAGGCGCATGGACTTAAGTCGCATGGCTTCCAGTCGTGTGACCTTTAGTCGCATGCTTTCTAGGCGTATGACCCTCAGTCGCCTGCCATTCGGCCGTATGGCCTCCAGTCGCATGCCATTCGGTCTCATGGCTCCCAGTCGCATGAGCCCTAGCTGGGTGCAGAATGCAGTCTTCTTCGAACCTGTACTGCAGTTTCGCCCTCCAGCCCCTTTTCTAACCTATTCTAGGCTAAAACCAACCATCCTAAGCCTTAGGAACACAACCACAACATCATTCAAGCACAACCAAGCCCGAAATCAAACCCCACTCGAGTCACACACATACACATACTCGTACATACGGGTTTAACACCCCACATAACAAAATGATTTTTAGATGTGTTCCAGCCCCAAAATCAGTCAAAAATGTGTAAAAGAGGGGTCCTAGAACTCACATTAACAGCCTCTTCGAGTAGAGCTTCCTACAAACCCGCTTAACTTTGACTTTTGCACCTTGATTTCTTCAAAAACTCGAAACTTTCCCTTTTCTCCCTTCCTTTCTCCTTGACTGATTGAAATGGTGAATGGGAGAGGGGAATGGGCTGCCATTCCCTTTTACCCACTCTTCCAAATCTTTTCTTCTTTTTGGCAAGATTGGTCCCTTAACTTGGACTTTATTTCTTTTCTTTCTTTTTATTCTTTCTTTGGCTTTAAAGGAAAATAATCAGGTGTTACAATAACATAATGAGTTACATTGAGAAACTATATATACTATTATCTACAGCCGGTAATACTCATAAAACCAGCTGAACATACATCTAAACAAATACTACATTTTAGAGGTAAGGTATCTAAGATAAAATACTATCCTAGATTAGGTAGTCATGACATGCCCATGACTTACCTTTTGTTACCTACTAAAGTTGGTAACTGTATTAACTGAGAAAAGGTGAACAGTTGAATAAAGTATAGTCAACTACATGGGCGTGGGAAAACGCCATGCAGTATATCAGAGTTAACAACATTTGTCAGTCAGACCATACTTATGTCCCCTGGTCCATAGTTAGTTCTTCCGAAGGTTAAATGGCTTTGAAAGAATAAGTTATTCCAAAAGCATTTATACTTCGAAAGATATAACTTCTTCCGAGACTTCTGCGAGTCTTCATGACTTTGTCCTTTGAAAGACTTTGTCTTGATTCTTCCAAGTGTTTTACTTTGGAAGGAGAACTACTTAGTATCGGAAGACTGAGTTCTTCCTTTAGAAGTTCTTCATCCTTTCAGCTTCTGAAGATCTTTAATATTGCTTTGGAAGTGCATCTTTGTCTTCGAAAGACTTTATTCCATTGCACTTAAAATCTTCTTACTGTAGTTTTGGTTGCACCATCTTTATCTGATCCAACAAACTCCCCCTAGGCTGATGCTACCAAAACTTCACTTCCTTCTTCTTCTAAAAAATTTCAACCCCAAGGAAAGGAGGTATTTGTCAGTTTCCTTATTCTTTCCTGAAGTGGTGCTGAAAAGTTTGTACAAGTCATTGGTAGAGAGGAGATCCAATCTAATGCTATGGATGACATGTAACCTTTGTTGTGGCCCTATGAAGAGAGTTAGTTGATGGGGATTATAGTCATATTCCTATCTAACTATGAAATCTGAAGTAGGGCCTTGAGTCATTTGAAGGAATGAACTTCCTTTAGTAGTGGCACCTTTTTCTTCTTCCTTTCTCCGCTTCAACTCCTCTTTAGTTCTTGCTTTCTTTGTTAGCTCAGCAAGATGAAGGTTGCTTAGGTGATTTTTGATGTGAGCAACTACTTGGGAGTTTGAGGGATTAGAGAATGGCTTCTTTGCTATCTCAATAATGTCAAATCTGCTTGAGTGTAATGGAGATAGTGTGTCAAGTCTATCGACTTCACCATTCTCTCTTTCCATAAAAAGTTGTGAGAAGGTTCATCAAACCTCCACTGGACAATTTTCTTTGTAGGAGTGAGAGGCAGTTTGGTAGTTTGTCCAATTTCCTGGCGTCCAGTAAAGTCACCAGTCTTCTTCTTAGCTTCTTCTCTTCTTTCTTGAGGGAGTCAGAGTTTCTAGCCAAGAATTAAAGAGCTTGGTCCAGTGTTCCATGTGGTAGATCTAGGAATGCATCTCTTGTGAAGGAACAGGGAAGAACCATCAATGTATCTCAGTCTTATGGGCTCTTCCTCACAAAAGATGTCGCTTAGGGTTATGTAGCTAATGAGCTTCCTTTTGATCTCCTTAAACTCCTCTAAGGTCAGAGGCTTAGATTGTTTAGAGGATGGTTGGGTAATGGTTGTGTTTTGGGTTGTGTTTTGGGTTTTAGGATGAGTAGTGGCAGTGGTTGTTGAGAGGCAATGGATGACGATAGTGTTAAGGCTAATGGAGTAGGTTCAGGAGTGTGAGGTTCAGTAGTGGGTTCAGTTTTGTTAGGGAAGGGAAGAGGTGTAAGATCAAGTTTTGTTGGTTGTGGTTTAGGTGTTGGTTTGGGTAACATCCTCTGTACACCTTGAGTTTGATATACTCCTTCCTTCTTCCTAAGCGAATGGCAGCTTTGATATCACTGACGTGTCGCTGCAGGGTCTTCTCCATACATGGGACCTACTTGCCTACCTATGAAGCCGTAGGCCCTAAGATAAGCCTTCATCCAGGTAATTTCTTCCACCTTCTTGGCAGCCACAAGTTGGGTCTCCTCCTTCCTTTTCTTCTTCTCCTTCAATTTCTCTCTGAAAGCTTTCTTCCTCTCTTTGTTGATCTAACCTTGTTCTTTGTTAAACAGGAACAAGATCGTATCATTTTCATGAGGAGTCAACTCATCCTGAGAATAGCCCCTTGAGCATAGGAAGGCTATCCTCTGTGACCTCTGCCTTTGTTCAGCTTCTTCTTTCTTTTTCCTCTTTTCTTCCTCTTCGGCCAACCTTGCTGCTTCCTCCTTCTCCTTTTGCAGCAGGGTTGGTTTCTCCAGTTTCATAATCTCATCAAGTGGGACTAAGAGCATTTCTTCATTATCCACTCCCAGATTGATGAGCCTGTCTATCAACTCCACTCTTCTTTTGTTGTTGATAGACTCTTGAGCTGCTGTTGTTGCGTTGCTGCTTGTAGCCAGCAGCTTCCTACTGTTGAGTCTACCTTTCCTTTTTAGATTTTCCAACCTTCTTCCTCAAGAATCTCTTTAGCAGTCATCTTCCTTTTTCATTAGGGATTTGAGGAAGATTTAGCGTTTGGAGATTCTGGCTTGGATAATTCAGGTTAGGGAGAGTGGGATTAAAATTGTAGTGTTAAAGAGATAGGGATTTTGGGAAAGCCCTCACTATTTACCTTAGAGGCTAAATCAAGTATAGCCTCTGTGATAAGCAGATCATTAGACAAAGATGACAATTCAATAATCCATTCCGCAGCTTGAACTTCATCTTAGAAAGATATTGGAGTATCACTACATGTCCAACTGATTCAGTTGCTGGGCCATGAGTCCTTATTTCCCCTTCGGAAGAGATTGGAAGACTTTGTCTTGAATCTTCTAAGTGTTTTACTTTGGAAGGAGAAATACTTAGTCTCGAAAGACTAAGTTCTTCCTTTGGAAGTTCTTCATCCTTTAAGCTTTGAAAGATCTTCAACATAGCTTTGGAAGTGCATCTTTGTCTTTGGTAGACTTTATTCAGTTGCACTCAAATTCTTCTAAGTGTAGTTTTGGTTGCACTAGCCTCATCTGATGCAACACAATGCTTTGGTAGAAATGGTAACTTTAGCTAAATTCAAGACCTCTAAACCTAAAACAAAACTTGATAAATGCACTATTTCTGGGATGAAGCTAAAGGAACTCTATAGTAAACAAACGGGAGCTAGAATTAAAACAAGGTTGGGTTGTGGTTACCCACCGCCTAGCACCTTTTGCTATTCTACAATGCCTACACCTCACCCTACAAATGATTTAGTTAAAAAAGATACTAATAGTTTGTTTGTAGGTTTAGAAGGGGTGAATCATAAAGAGGTTCGGGAAGATTATGATTATGAAGGAGTAGAGGTCTTGGCAGTAGTTGTTCTAGTTCTTCAGATTCTAAAAAGCCTTTTGTAGACAGTTATTCTGGTAGCATATATTGTAGTTTGGATAGTTTTCATTCCATTTGTTTTTATTCCTTAATGTTTAAATCAAATGAAGTTGATGTTTTAAGGATTAATAAAAAAGTTGGTGTTCCTAGTAAAGGCGATAAGAATTCTTCAAAATCAAACTGTTTTGAAAGATACATTTCTCTTCCCATTCCCACTTTCATGCTAATTCGGATCTCTACTCTAAGTGAAACAACATCCTTAAATGATTGTAAAATTTTAGAGATAAGAGAATCCATAAATCATGACAGATCATTTGACTTAGAAAATAAATGAAGGTAGTGCACGTCACTTACAGTGATTGTGATTCTCTTATGTCTGAGTGTGAGGAAGAGATTATTAGGGATAATATTCTGATTCAAAAAGATAAACAAAAAAACCTAAAATTTTGTTGTTTCAACTATGGAAAAGATGATCACATCGTTAAGCGTTGCCACAATTGTAAATAGAAATTTAGATAGTTGTTCTTTAGGAAATAAAATAAAATATTTTGTTGATAGTTTCTTTTGTACAAATTCTTCTTCTTCCAGAACCAAGCTGGTTAAGATTTGGGTCCCCGTGTCTAAATGATTCTCTCAAATTCATTTTCCAGGAACATTTGAGAAGGACTATCAACAACACTTGGCACGTAGATAGTGGATGTTCAAGGCATATGACTGGATTGAAAGACCTTCTTACCAATTATCTAATAATAAATGGAGGATATGTTGCCTATGTGGGTGATAAAAAGGGAGGTAAAATGATAGGTCAATGTGAGGTATCCAATGGTTCTTTAACCTTGAAAAGGGTAAATTTCGTGCCTGAATTGGCATTTAATCTTCTGAGCGTGTCATAATTTTGTGATAAAATTATTCCCGTGCTTTTTAAATCTAACAAATGTTTGTTTCTTAAGCGATAATTTTCAGTTTCAGATGACTTGATAATAATGGGACCTCCAAGGAAAAATGACACATATCTTCTTGATATGAACTCCAAATAATCAACCTCCACTATGACTTGTCTCCTGTCAAAAGCCTTCCCATCTGAGTCATTTCTTTGGCATAGACGTTTCGGCCATGTGAATTTTAAAATATTAACAAGTTGGTTAAAAATATTATTGTCAGAGGTTTACCACAAAAGGATGTTTCAGTAATCGAAAAGTGTATGTCTTGTGCTAAAGGAAAACAACACAAGAAATCACACAAGCTTAAACATGAAAATTCTATTTCTAATCCTCTTGAATTACTAAATTGTGATTTTTTTGGTCCAATAAGTGTGTGAAGTATAGCTAAGAAATATTATTGTCTTATTGTAACATATGAGTATTCTAGATATTCTTAGGGCGATTCTTGTCACATAAAAGGGAGACGACAGAGGTGTTGCAGAAGCTGATTTTAACCATTGAGAACATCAGCAACAAGAAAGTCTTGGCAATCAGCAGTGATAATGGAATAGAGTTTAGAAATCAGATCTTTTATTCATTCTGTGTAGGCAAAAGGATTTTTAGACAATTCAGGGCTGCTCAAACACCTCAGCAGAACGTAGTTGCTGAAAGAAAGAATCGCACTCTTATTGAAGCAGCCCAGACTATGCTCATAGAATCTAAACTTCCTATTATTTTCTGGGCAAAAGTAGTCAATTATGCTTCCTACGTTCTAAATAGAGTTCTGATTATGAAAGACAAGATTAAGAATAAAAATAAACTATTTCACAAGCAAAAACCGTTAATCTTCTTTCATCACTTCAGGTGCCATGTACTTTGTTGAATACTCTAGCTCAAAATTCCAAATTGGAGAAGTGTCAGATGAATGTTACTTTTTCAGATACTATTCAACTCAAAAGGCTTATAGAGTATACAACAAACGGACAAGAATAGTGCAAGAATCTTTCTATGTTGATTGGTAAGAGTCAAATGTTTCCAACGTTGGTTCTGATCCGGATTGGTTCTATGATTCGCACACTGTCTTCAATTCATTCAACCTACCATCCTTTCCTGACGATCACATTCCTTCATCAAGTGGTCAACCCTTCATTCCCGCTCAATCCCAACCAAAACCACAAGCTCAACCATAAACTCAACCACAACCAGAACCACAACCTGCACCTGAAAACCAAATCCCTTCAACACCATCACAAATGTCATAAAGTATTATTTCCCATCAACCATCCACCTTACTGTTATCCACCTTGCAACTATCTTCCTCACAACCTACTTCATCCAATTTATCAACCCTTAACACTAACTTCAAAACCCAAATGACCACCGAAATGATTATGTCATTGGATCAATATCTGACGGTGTTAGGACTCAAAGCCATTCTGGGCTAATCAATGAGTGTCTCTTTGCTTGCATTCTATATCAAATTATTCTAAAAATATGTCACTATGGCTCTCCAAGATCCCAGCTGGGTTTAGTCAATGCAGTTAGAACTTCAACAATTCAAAAAACTGAAGGTGTGGCAACTCGTTGACCTTCCTCTAAATAAGTATCCAATTGGTACAAAGTGGGTATTCAAGAACAAACCAGATGACCGTGAAGTTATGATTAGAAACAAATCAAGACTGGTTGCTTAATGCTTTGCTCAATAGAAAGGGATTGATTACACTGAGGTGTTTTCCCCCTTGCCCGGATTAAAGCAATTTGGATTTTCCTTGCTCGTGCTGCTCACAAAAACTTCAAAGTCTTTTAGATGGACGTCAAGTATGCATTCCTATATGGAGCTATTGATGAAGAGATCAATGTTTGTCAGCCACCGGGTTTCAAAGATCCATATTTTCCTGAGAAAGTTTACAAATTGGATAAATCCTTATACGGATTACGTCTGGCCCTAGAATCTAGTATAAAACCCTAATATAGTATCTCTTCAGCAAAGGCTTCACACATGGAACTATAGACATGACTTTGATGGAGAAGGAGGCTAATGGAGATGTGCTCATTATTCAAGTATATGTTGATGACATTATATTTGGCTCAACGAATGAGCAATGTTCTCAGAACCGGATCGGACGTCGAACCGGACGGCTTACTGGTTTGGTGGTCGGACCGGTCGGACCGGTCGGACCGGATGGACCGGATTTAACTATATTTTAATTATATTTATATATGTAATTAAATATAAGTAATTTATATATGATTTATACATATATTTTATAGTTATATATAAAACTTAACTATATTTGTATATACAAAGTACTAATTTATGGTTTAACACCCCGTTTTTACCCACTAAAATCAAAAAAAAAAAAAATTCAAAATCCGGTCGGAACCGGCCCGGTTCGCCGGTCCAACCGGCGACTCGGTTCGAACCGGCCGGTTCAACTGCACAAAAACGATCCACTATGGACCGGACCGGACAGGGGGCCGAATCGCGGTCCGACCGGTCGGACCGGCCGGTCCGATCCGGTCCTAACAACATTGCGAATGAGAAGTTGTGTAGAGGGTTTGAAGAAGTGAAGAAAGAGCACTATGAAATGAGCATGATGGGGGAAATATGATTCTTCTTAGGATTACATGTTGAACAAAAACAAGATGGAATTCTCATTCATCAAGAGAAATATATTCTAGAAATCCTATCGAAGTACCACATGAATGATGCTTCTCCTGAGCTTACTCCATTTTATGCACAAACCTGCCTAACGCCTGATGATAATGGAAAGGGTGACAACCGGCCTCAAGGTCACTATTCTAACCCTAACTTACTTGTATCATCACCCATTTTATGAGTACTAATAATAGAAAGAATCAAACTCTATTAGTGAATTTAGAATCATCAATTTCTATTATTTGCATTTCCATGATTTTATGTGATTTTTGTGAATTTTAGTTATTTCAAGTTTTATATTCTAGAAACTTAGTGCCCGGGAATGTTAATTAGTCACCCTAACTAGAATTCAAAACCCTAATTGAAACAATTAAAATGTGTGCATATACACACACACACTTGCAATTTTCGATTCATGCATGATTAATCATGCACATGACAACAACTAATAATACCTACTAACTAATATTTATACACTACATTACAAATTAATACCAACTAATAATGATTTTTGATTAAAATTTAAAGATAATTGAACCCCACTAGAAGCCAAAATCGGCCGCCCCCTTCCCTCCACTCTCCTCTCTTCTACACCACCTTTCCATCCACCACTACCATTCCATGCATTCTTCTCACCTCTATACACACACAACACTCCGCCATCACTCTCTTCTCTCCCTCTCAGATTCTTTCTCCAGAAAACACACGCACACCCATAGTTCCAAGCATTTCCAGTAGCATAGTTCAAAGAACAAGCATAAGCACCCATCGGCCTAGCTCAAGAACCGTAAAAGGTGAAGTTTGTGAGCCTTGGATACACAGTTCTTGCTGAGTCCGGTCTTCTCTAGCCTTGCTCGAGATTCTCCAGCTTCGTCCAAGGAGTTTCGAGCCACCCACGACCAACTACACCCTCTAAACCGCAAGCTACATCGAGTGTAAGCTTCATGTTGTTTTGGTTATTTCATGTGTTTGTCTTCATTTTTCATTCAAAACATTACCATTCTCATATCTAACAGAAACTTGCTGCTACAACTTCCTTCATAAGGAGCTTTTCACGTCTTTGAAGGTATCATACTCGTAAAACATCTAATTCTATAGGTGTAAAACGAGTTACACCTAGAAAACCCTCTTCTCGGGTGTATTTACACCATCCAACTTGCACAACTTGTAACCCTTCGAAACACATCATGTAACCTGCTCAAAATGGGTCTTTTAATCTCCTAACAACCTGCTTTCAAAGTTATAAAAATGTTGGTTAAGGTTTAATCATGTGTCATGACATTTAACACAAGTGTAATGCATGAAAATGGTGTAATACTATAGTTCCATCATGTTCTTATTTGGGATGATGAACCCGTGAGGTAGACATATAATTTCAGTAAGTTTTGGATGATTTTAGGAATGTGATGAGATGTTAAAGGCTGAAAATATAAATGCCTTAGACTTGTAGATTATTTGGACATGTTCTGGGACCCGAGAAGTGGTAAAAAGAGCTTTAAATCAACAAAACATAGATTTTAACCATCTTAAAGAGAATTCCAGGCTCAAAAATGGATAATAAAAGGGTCTGGAACTAATGGGTTGATTAAATGGTCAATAAGGTAAGTTAAATGGGTTTTTAATTAAAAACGGGTATTAACCGGGAGACGTTTTGAGAAAAATCTAAGTAACATGAGCGTAGAGCTAAAATCTATAAAAACCATGTTATTTTAGTAGGCTAAGTGGGAAAATAACTTATAAAGTAGAAAAATTGGTCAAACAAGCTTTTAAACGGTCAAATTCGGTTAAAAACGCGTTTTAACTGGTTAAACACAAAAATGAGGCTTTCAACTATTAGAGGAAAAACTTTCATAATCAAAGGACTTGAAACTTTGAAAAATGTCTTTAAAAGGTTATCTACTGGTCTAAGACTCAAAAACATGAAAGTTCATAGTTAACCGTTAAAACCCTTCGGTTTTACCGTGACCGGGAACGTTAAACACATAGGTATTAAACCAAACCTATAATCTAAAAATTTGTGTACACTTACTTAATAATAAGTTCTTCAAGAACCTGATTTTTTGTCATAAAAGTCATCTAGTACAAGAAACCAAACTTGAGGGTAGAAATTGTCAATTTTGAAACTTGAGGGACTAAATTGTAAATTTTCCCAAATTTCATAACCAACTCATATGAGACTAATAATCACTTAAAAAATATCATTAGCCTATATCATTAACCTAATGGGGAAAAATCCTGAATTATATAAGAAACCATGACTTTCCATAAAAGGAAACTTTTTATACAAACCCTAATCGAATCAAAGCCGAATCCGACAACTAAGCCTTTGACACACTTTATACACTTTGATTGAGTTTAGAGCAGTAGCTTACCACATAATATTGATGCTAGGGTGCTAGGTTTGAGACATTCCCGGCACACGAAGAGTTACGTTTGCTTAACACCTAAGGTGAGTTCTAGTGATCCCTTTTTACCACTGCTTTAGGATGAAACATGCTCTGTTATTTATGAACTATAATTGTGCTTTACTTGGTGATTGTATGTGGGATTTATGGTTACCTACTGATACTTATATCATGATCATAAATTCTTTTGTGAACCGCTTGTTTTACGTGGATAAATCTATTTGGGGAATCCCCCACACACAGTGGCTCCTGCTATAGGGAGGTACCCCACTGAGATCCTGAGGGGTCGCTTGATGCATGTGACAGGTTTTGTTAAGAAACTATGGTGAACCATTTGGGAAGGTATGGTGCACTGGTTTGGGGCTCAGTTCTTCCTTCGGGAATAACCGGTAAAACACAACTTTAGAAGAGGCTAACCGGGACTGAGTGCAGGGTTGATTATGATCTTGGAACTTTATTGATTATTACAGATATGACTTTATTACCTGTTTGTATATTGCTATGAGCTTACATTTCACATATTTGAGCATTGTTCTTCTTATTCTTCATTAACTCTTTTGCAAATTGGTTTCATGGTTGATTTATGTTCATATGTCATCATTACTTAGTCCATAAGTTATTAAGAATTAATGATATCTTGTGGATTTCAGGGTTAAACCTTCATCAAAAGCATGTTCAAATGACCTGTTGTACCGACAATATGGTACCGGAGCCTTTGTGCTCTTGATTGTTTGTGCTTTTGTGTATTTTGATATATTATTCTTTTCAATCATCTTGGAGCTATTTTACATGTGTTTTCCATGGAAGTTGATTGACAAAAGCATGGTGTAAGCTTGGGAATCTTCTGAAATCATTAGATCTCATATTGGTTGTGATTTGAGTGAGATTTGATGATTTTTGGGTCTTATTCACAAAACGGGGGTTTCAGATTCATCGTGCTAAACTGGAGTTCTTTGTGCAAAACTATCATGCAAAACTATAGATCTTTGGTGGTTTTTAATTCCTTTGCGAATCTAGAACAAAAGTTCTTTATTCTGACCAGTTTCCTTGTGAAACTATCTTGCTTCTTCTTTGAACGAAGGTGCAATAATTTCGGCCGAAACTGCTGCCGAGACTGCTGCCGAAACTGCTACCGAAACTCTACGTGCGAAACTACCACCTGCAAAACTACTGTTTCCTGTGCGAAACTACACTCTTTTATGCGAAGCTACTGGTTCTTTGACTTAATCAAACTTCAATGACGACAAGTTTTACACTTACTGATCTCGAGAGTGTGGCACTAAACAGACCTCCTAAGCTAATCAATGGTGACAACTTTGATGATTGGAAAATATGTTTAAAAGCCTTCTTCCTGTACACCGATCATATTCAATTGGAGTCAATTGTGAAAGGACCTCATATGCCTGTTTCAATAGAAGACAATGTGACCATTCAGATTGAAGATCCGATAAAATACTCTGAGAGAGACATCAAGCTGATTGACCAGGATCAAAAGGCATTCGGGGCTTTGACCTTGTGCCTATCAGCAGAAATCTACAACAGATTTGATGAGTATAAAAGTGCAAAGGCTTCGTACGATGCATTGTGTGAATTCTATGATGTCAATGAGGAATTGGTCAAGGATAAAGACGCTTAAGCTTAAAAGGAATTCAACTCTTTTATTGGACACAAAAATGAGAGTCTCACTGATCTCACTAATCGTATTCCATCCGTTACAGGCACACTGAAGAAGTATGATAAGAAGCTGTCAAACAACAAGCAGTCACAAAGCTGTTGGATTCTATTCCACCACAGTGGAGTTTGCAAGTGAGAATATTGAGGCAAGAAAGGAGATTTCTGGATTACAAACTGATGGACATTATCAACAAGTTGAAATCCTTGAATTCTGACCTAAAATGATGAGAATACAATCAAGCAATGCTTCCATCCCAAGCTTACTCACAGAATTATGCTCTTATTTCATGTAGTTTAAACTCATTAAAGCATGTGTCATCTTATGGCAGTATGATTGGTACTTCCAACAAGACTACAGGCAGTGGATCTACATCAAAATTGCTAAATTTTCCATAGGTTCCATAAGAGAGTTTGGCTCTATTTGGTCACTTTGTATACAGTTATGAAGCATTGATGGCTAGTGAACTAAAGGGAAGAGGAATGACTATAGAAGATATGTATCTAGTGGATCTTGATGATCTCGAGGAAGCTGATCTTCAATGGCAGATGGCTATGATCACCTTAAGGGAAAGAAGATTCATGGAGAGAATAGGAAGGAAGAATTTTGGAAATCAGAATACAAAGGTTGGATTTGACAAATCAACACTGAGGTGCTTCAACTGCAAATAGCTCGGGCATTTTAAAAGAGAATGTCCATCTCCCATCATCACTGAACCTGGAACGGGAGTAAATCAGGTCATTTAGATTGATGATAAGGAAGAAAACAACAAGAAGAAGGAAATAGCTCTGCTAACTAACTTCAACTGGAGTGATGAGTTAGCCAAGACTGAAGAAGAAATCAATCTTGCGTTGGTAGCTGAGATTGCAGAGGCAGTGAAGAATGAAGTAGAAAGAAAGAAGGAAAGTGAAGAGAAAGACAATTTGAAGAGGAGGAGAAGGAGAGTATGGTGATGACCAGTATGGTGGATGCTTATGCAACTATGAGTGGAATCAAGGGTCTGCAACTATGAGAAGACCCTGGCTACAAAGAAGAAATTAATTGAGATTCCATATGAGGTAGTTCAAGACATGTGCTCATCTGCTTGAAAATTTTGTTTGTATGGAATTTAGAAAGTAAATAAAATGAAAGGGAAAAAAAGGTAAATGAGAAACTTAAAAGTAACAAAGCAAATTTTTTGTAAAATTAAATGAAGCTTTAAAAGAAAATGATCATTTTAAAAGAACTCTTTTTAAGAGAAACTTGGAAGTCAATGCTTTGACAGAAAGGGTACATTAGCTGAATTCGAGACCTCTAAACTTAAAAGGAAACTTGATAAATGGACCATTTCTAGGTGAAGCTAGAGGAACTCTATAGTAAACAAAGGGGAGTTAGAATTAAGACAAGGCTGGGTTATGGTGAAACCACTCATGTTTAACCACTGCCTAGCATGTTTTGCTATTCTCCAATACCTACACCTAATCCTACGAATGATTTAATTATGGAAAGATACTAACAGTTGTTTGCGAGTTTAGAAGGGGTGAATCATAAAGAGGTTTGGGAAGATTATGATTATGGATGAGGTAGAGGTATTGGCAGTAGTTGTTCTAATTAGGGACTTACTATACTTAACATAAACTGGGCTATTCCTTGAATGACCGTGTTAGTGTTTGAATCTTATAGTGATTAGAGAATGGCTGGAGGTAGATAATCTAAGGCCTCTAGGGGAGGAGTACAGGGAGGACGTGGTGCTGAACCGCGTGTCACTAGGAATAAGGCTAAAACTACCGAGAGGGCCCGTGAAGAGCCCAAAGTGCATCACCAGGAGGGTGGTGATGAGAATACAAACTTAAGAGCCTGATTCTGCCATCTGTAGTGACTGATGTGATTAAGGCGGTAGGAGAGGATGAGAAGAAAGAGAGGAGAAGGACCACATGAAGAGAAGAGAGGGAACAATCGGAGACGGAGACGATTGTCTCAAGTGAGGAGGAGGAGGAAGAAGCAGTGCAGGAAACTGTATGTGGTTGCAACTATAGGTCATTTCAATGGTGCAAGCCCCCAACATTTGATGGAAATGGCACTGCTGCTGCTGCTCACCGATGGGTGAGAGAGATGGAAGCGGTACTTAAGATCAAAAGTGAAGTTTGCTACCCACTTGTTTGTGGACATGGCCTTATGTTGGTGGGACAATATTGTGTAGGCTGAGGGTAGCAGGGCCATCAGCAGGATGAGGTGGTTAGAGTTGAAAAAGTTAGTGATCGAGGAATTCTGTCCTCACCGGGAACTCGACAAGATAGAGAGGGAGTTCCAGCAGCTGGACGCTGGTACCATGACACACCAGCAATACACCACCAAATTTAATAAGATGACAAGGTTGGTGTCAGATCAGGTGATGCTGGTGTCGAGAAGGATCAGGAAGTACATCCATGGATTGCCAGCTTACGTACGCAGGCATTTGATTGCTGCCTGGCCGGGTACCTTTCGGTCGGTGTTGGACCTGACGGGTAGGTTGTATGATGAGAGGGAAGTGTCGGTAGTTGAGGTGAAGAAGACGGGTGATGGTGATAAGAACTAGGGAAAGAAGAGGTTTGGATGTGGTGGTTTCACTCCAAACAACAAAAGGAGGAAAGTGGATGATCGAAGGATGGTGTCCTCAAGTTTAGGGATAAAGAAGTGTGGTAAATGTGGAAGAGAGAATGTTGGTGAGTGCAAGTGGGGGATGAATGTGTGCTTCAAATGTGGGAAGCCCGGTCATGTGGCAAAGGTGTGTGGACTTATATGGTGTTATAACTGCGGCGAGGAAGGCCACGTGAGAAGAGACTGCAAGAAGCCAAGGGTTGAGAGTTCTGGGGCTAAGAACAAGCCGGAGGAAGGAGGACAGAGGGCAATTGCTAGAGCCTTCATGATGATGCGGGAGGAGGCCAGAGAGGATCCTGATATCATGTCAGGTATGTTTCTAGTAAATCAAATTTGTGCCTCTAAGGTATTTGATTCTGGTGCTAGTAGAAGTTTCATTTCTACTGCTTTCTGTGATAAGTTATCTGTTAGTAGTAGAAGTATTAATGATCCATTAATGTAGAAACTGCTATTGGTAAGTCCACTAGAATTATTGATGTGATAGAGGACTGTGCCATAAAATTAGAAGGTCATAGGTTTGCTGCTAAGTTACATGTGATGCCCCTAGGTGGATTCGATGTAGTACTAGGGATGGATTGGTTAGTAACCTATGAAGCGAATATCGTGTGTCGAAGGAAGATGATTCGATTAGTTGCACCCGATGGGAGTTCGGTGACGGTTTATTTTGATCGCGTCGCTATGGTTCTAAAAGTGATCTCGTTGGCGGTGGCAGCAAAGTGTATGAGATGTGGATGTAGTGCTTATCTGGCCTATATAAAGGATGTGGGCGCGTCAGTGCCACAACTTTCCGACGTACTAGTGGTATGCGACTTTCTGGATGTGTTCCCGGAAGACTTACCGGGTGTGCCCCTGGATCGTGAGATTTAGTTTCAAATTGATATGATACCCGGTGCTCAACCCGTTGCCAAGGCGCCGTATCAATTAGCTCCTACCGAGATGAAGGAACTAATGGATCAACTGCAGGAGTTGATTGATAAGAGGTTCATTAGACCGAGCATCTCTCCTTGGGGTGCTCCGGTATTGTTCGTGAAGAAGAAGGACGGTAGTATGCGAATGTACATTGACTACCAAGAGCTGAATAAGCTGACAGTAAGGAATCGGTATCCGTTACCGAGGATTGATGACTTGTTTGATCAGCTAAAAGTTGCCAGTTGGTTCTCAAGGATAGATCATCGATCTGGTTACCATCAGTTGAAAGTGAAGGTGTGGGACATTCCTAAGACAGCTTTTCGCACGCGTTATGGACACTACGAGTTTCTCGTGATGTCTTTTGGTTTGACTAACGCGCTAGCTGCCTTAATGGATTTAATGAACCGAGTGTGTCGGCCTATGTTAGATAAATCGGTGATTGTGTTTATTGATGATATCCTGATTTATTCGAAGAGCGAGGAAGAATATGCCGGCCACATATGCGAGGTGTTGGAGACACTTAGAAGAGAAAAGTTATATGCTAAATTATCTAAGTGTGCTTTCTGGTTACGCGAGGTGCAATTTTTGGGTCACGTGGTAAATGTCGAACATATTATGGTAGACCCGGCGAGGGTTGAGGCAGTGATGCAATGGAAATCTCCAAAGACGCCATCCGAGATCTGTAGTCTCTTGGGTTTGGCGGGTTATTACAGGAGGTTCATCCAGGACTTTTCTAAGATAGCCTCACATTTGACCAAATTGACCCACAAGGATGTGAAGTTTGAATGGGGTCGAAGACAGGAGGATGCTTTTGAGGAGTTAAAGATGAGATTAACTCAAGCTCTTGTCTTGACATTACCCAAAGGGAGTGAGGACTTAGTGGTGTATTCGGATGCATCTTTGCAAGACCGGGTGAAGGGTTAGCACTTTCAACACAACAACACAATGAGGAGAGTGTATTAGAACACTTAACAGATCAAATGGGGAACCGGTTATGATGATGCTAAGAACACACGAGTAACTTCAGAAAGAAAAGATAACAACACAAGTGGTTGGTTTTCAAGGATGTTATATATTGCTTCTCAAATTCAAGTTACAAGTATTCAGCATGCATACATTACAAGACTTTGAGATACTATATAATACAACCTACAGACGGCCATACTTTGAAGGCTAGCTGGATACACGAATTAGACAACACAATCCATGTAGAGTCAAAAGGCGGATTTGCCTTTTGGCTAGTGAGTATGACATGCCATAGCTCACATCCTAATATATTACAAAAAGGATAAAGGTACATAAAGTAGAATGGTTTGAACCAAGACCTCAATGTATAGTTTTCCTAAAGCATGGACCTTTTCACCAACTCATATAAGTTGGTGACCAACCAGAGTGGGAAGCGGCAAAGTGGTTCAACTTTGCAGAAAAAGTACATCAGATAAAGCATGTATGATAAAAGTCTTCGGAAGAATCTGTCTTGGTTTCTTGGCTTCAGCAGACTTTGTCTTGAAGCTAAGAAAGACTTCATTTCTGGCTTCTGAAGATATTGGTCTTGGCTATGAAAGATTTTACACTTGAAATGTTTCTGAATTGGTGTAAAACTTTCGTAGCAATACTACTTCATGTTCTGTGCAGCATGCAGGAAGACTTGATCACTTCATAGAACTACTGAAAGAAGAACTGTCACAACTACTGAGAAATACTTCTTCAGCTGTTGTGATAACTACTAAAGAAGGATCATCACAACTACTGAAGAATACTTCTTCAGTTGTTGTGATAACTACTGAAGAAGGATCATCACAAGTACTGAAGAATACTTCTTCAGTTGTTGTGACAACTACTGAAAACTGTCTTCAGACTTTGTCTTCAGTTGATATCTTCAGCTGATGTCTTCAGCTGTTGTCTTCAGCTGTTACCTTCAGCTGTTGTCTTCAGCTGTTGTCTTCAGTAGATGTCTTCAGCTGTTACCTTCAGTTGATGTCTTCAGCTGTTAACTTCAGTAGATGTCTTCAGCTGTTAACATCAGCTGTTGTCTTCAGCTGTTAACATCAGCTGTTGTCTTCAGCTGATGTTTTTCAGCTGTTAACTTCAGTTGATGTCTTCATCAGTTGTTATGATCAGTAGATGGTTTCAAGAGTGTTTTGGCTGTATCAGACTTCTAGGAGTCCTTACAAACTCCCCCTAGGCTGATGCTACCAAAACACGAAGATATTCAGCAGCTCATTGTCTTCCTGATGCAAGAAGAGCCATTTTGAATTGGAGATGATTTGGTTTTCTCTTCTTACACTTCCTTAAGATGTTCTGATTCATCCTGAGGATCATAGGAGATTGATTTTGACTTCTTCTTCTTCTTTGCATCAGATTTAGAAGCCATCCTCTTCTTCCTCTTTGCAGTCTTTAACTGAGAAGACTGGCCCGCAGCACCTTGTAGATTAGTTATGTCTTCCTCAGTTGGGTGTTCCTCCCTCACAGGTTCAGAAGGAGAGGGAGTTTGACCCTATTGTGGGTCAGATGTTGAGGCTGGCCTTTGACCTTGCTGTTGATCAATAGTTGAAGAGGCTGGCCTATGACCCTGCTGTGGATCAGAAGATGAAGCTGGAAGTTCTTGTTTGAGTTGTGTTTTGTTGTTCAAACTTAATCTCTACTTAAGGAGAGCTTGACTTGGAGGAGTGTGCAAGTCAGCAAGCTCTCCATTCTTGATCTTCTGCTTGATCACCCTGATATGCTCATCCATAGTAGATAGAGACATAGGGCCAAGTCTCCTTCCAGAGAATCCATACAGCTTCAAGAAGCTCATCATTCTTTGTCTATCATCAGATTTTTTCAAGTTCTTCTGAATGAGAGCTCTTGACTTAGCATCTTCTTCCCTTATTTTCTTCTTTGTTAACTTCTGCACTTTGAGTACTTGAAGTTCAAGTTGTTTGAGATACTCAAACTCAATGTACTCAAAGGATAAAGGAATAAGTGCTTCTACCTGGTAGAAGCCTGTGGCACTCAGGTAGTCTATCATTCTTTGTTTATCTGTTTCTTTATCTACCTGAGGTTCTTGTGCAGTAGCCATAACCTCTTGCACAGGACTTTCTTGAACTGGCGAGAGAGTAGGAATATGCTTGTATAATCTTTGTTGTCTTTTCTTCTCTTGATCTCAAGAAGAATTCTTGCATCTTCAGCTTCCTTCCTTTCTCTTGACATTTTCATGTCAGCCAGATCATTTAATTCCTCTAAGGGGAGAGATACAATCTCATCTATGTCATAGTTTCTGGTCTGTAAGTAAGAAATCCTGACTGCCCTCAACTCATCATTTTGAGTGTTAGGTCTATGAGCAACCCTGATTGTAGCTTGCATGAAGCTTGAAGACCCAGTGGAACTTACTCCCCTTAGCTTCCTCTTTCTCTCTCTTTCCTCCTCCTCAATCTCCTCAGGGGTTAGAACCCTTTTCCCTTTGTCACCCACAGACCTTTATGACATAGGGTGGAGAGAGCTTTGGCCTTCATTGCTTGGTATAGCTATAGGATTCTATGTGCCCAAGACACTTAGAATATTGATGTGGTTAGTACGTTATGATCCAAGTCGGGTTATACCCAATAACAAGCTTAGCAACACCAATTAATATTTAATTGATGATATGATCATGCAATTAAATATTTACACCAATTTAGAAAATGGGTTTTCTAAATAAGTTGCATATGAGATGGAACAATTTATTAGGATATTTTGTTCAATAATATTATTTGAAGTGTTATTTAAATTATTTGTATAACACCAAATAATAATGAGAGTATACTACTTATACAATTAAATGGTTAATTGCATAAAGTAGTTACAAGAAAAGACAATATATGTGTGTGTTAGTATTTGACATTTATAAAATATATCCACTTATTTTATAAATCTCAAATATTAATCAAAGAGAAAAAAAAAGGAAAACCACTTCAAATAAGCCTCTTGGCCGTCCCCTTCATGCATGTAGTTTTTGTCCTTTATTCTCTTGATTAGAACACACATGCATGTGTGTTTCCACTAACTCAATATTCTCTTGAAGACTCACACACAGGCATTGTTGTCTCCTTTCCACTAACTAAAAGATCAGCTCTCCTTTCATTTCATACACTACATGCAAACAAGAAAGAAAACTCTCTTCTTCTCTCTAAACTCACGGTTTTACAGCAGCAGAAAAGAGGTTTTGTGCTGAGCTTTGAGCTGCATTTGGTGTATTTTTACCTAACAAGAAGGTGTGTTTGCAAGGAGCTTGGGGTATACAAGCTTGAGGACTTCTACTCTTGAAGTCTTGGTCATTTTTAGCATCATTTCTCCTCTCATTTTGGTCGACATTTGCTGCTGCAGTAAGGTAGAATCACAGCTCTATATAGCTGTGATTTTATGTGCATTTACATATGTTCATAGCTTGCTAATTCACATAAATGATCCTTTGTTCTTGGGTTTGTTTTATACATTAATATGGTCATCTAATGAAAATATTTTCAGCTTATAAACAAGGTTATAATGCTAAACTTCCGTTACGTTTTCAGAAAGTTTAAATGGTTAAACTATGATTTTATGTTCTAACAAACCCAACAATGGCATCTAGAGCCGGTTATGTGAATAGCTTGCTTGTTCTTATCCTTTGAAAATCATTTTAAAGGATGTTAATCAACTAATTAGGGGCTGATTTTAGTTGATTTAATAAACCCAAGTCTTTCAAAGTTATATCTTCATGCTTATGATTAAACTTTGAAAGATAGGAATGTCAATTGGTTGATATGTTTGGTTGTTGTTTGTTTGGACAAACAAAACCAATTTTCAGTTTATGTTGGCTGAAAATTTAGGGTTTGATGGGGTTTATTTTGTTTATTGAATAATGTTTATAATTGTTCATATGATAGTGCATAACCTAGCCTTTGGCCTTATGTTATTTGGATGATTGGAATGGTTGTTTTAATTCATTCAATTGGGTTGTATATTTATGTTTATTATTTGGGTTGTAATTATTTATTCATTTGGTTATGTAATAAATAGATTAGGTACATTTCTTTTTATTAGAAAAATGTATTAGGATATAATTTTGTAAAAGGAAGATGCACAAGATCAAGACCCAAAGATGGACATCAAAGACATGGACCTTGAAGTATTTGGATATGAATTCAAGTGGGAGTCCATGGACACATATAATGTGTCATTACAAACCCTTTACAAAGACCTTATGACAACACTTGTGATGGCAAACAAGTGTTGTCAACTTAGTAGCTATGGTTATGCACTCATGTTTATATATTTATGCTTGTTTGAATGTTTGTTGTTTGATTGTTTGGTTGATATTTAGACATATATTACAAACTCATTAACAAACTTAACAAGCTGAAAATTGATGGTTCTAAATCATTAAAAGTTAATAAAAGGTTATTAAAAAGGATTAATGATTTTATAATAAAATGGGTTTTATTAAAAGAACCATAGGGTATCTTGTATTTGAAAGCATGCAAATACAAGTACATAGAGTTTTCTAAACTAGAATTATAAAACCTCTAAATATTTAAATCCCTTTTAAAATAAGTCAAACACCATCCTCTTATACAACCCTCAAATCATTTGAGAACTTGATGTGGGATAAAGGTCACCTACCACATTAGGGGGAACTTATGAGTTTGAGGTGGGTTTGCCATATTTATGGGATAAAGGTCACCTAACCATTAATATTAGCAAATCCACACGTGTGTCTAAGTAGGACAACTTAATTTGGAAATCATGCATTAGGATCACCGAAGCATGACGTACAAAGGGTGTTGATGGGATAAACGTGCCAAACAAACATAAGATGTTTAACCGATCCCATACACTAGAAATTGTAATAGGTTACAATTGTCAAAACGTTGACTACCTTGTTAATTTAAATAAAGGGATAAAGGTCACCTAACCGATATTTAAATGTAACGTTGGATTCTAGATTTTAATTATTAATTGTCTATGAGACGTAAAGGGTATTAATAATTAAAATGCAATTTTTTAAGAAATACTAATAAGAACTTTGTTAATTTTATAGAATGGCCGCAAACAACAACAACACAAACCCGACCATCCATAACCTATCACTAAGAACAATCCTTGAAAAGGAACGTCTAAACCATGGGAACTTCATGGATTGGTACCGAAACTTGAGAATCGTTCTCAAGCAAGAAAAGAAGTCCTATGTGTTAGACGATCCCATTCCCGATCAACCCGATGAAAATGACGATGAGGCCTTTGCTGAGTGGGTCAAGTACACTGAGGACTCTGTGCAAGTCGCATGTCTCATGCTAGCAAGCATGATTCCCGATTTGCAAAAGGACTTTGAGAACCGTAATGCCTATGACATGATCACCCAGTTGAAGGAAATGTTCCAGCAACAATCAAGGGTGGAGCGCTTCGAAAAGGTTCGAGCACTCCATGCATGTCGAATGGACGAGACCCAATTGGTGTCATCTTACGTTCTTAAGATGAAGAGCCACATTGATCGCCTCGAAAGACTTAACTGTCGTGTGTCCAATGAGTTGGCAACGGATTTGATCCTCAACTCACTATCCAAGAAGTTTGATAGCTTCATTATGAACTATAACATGAATGGATGGGACAAGAGCATTGGTGAGCTTCACTCAAAGCTCAAAACGGCCGAGGCGGGCATGGGTAGAAAGGTTCTACCGGTCCTTACGATCAATGAAGGAGGTAGTAGGAAGAGGCACCTCCCCGACCCTAGGGCAAGTGTTGCAAGAGGGAAGGGGCACGTCAAGGGAAGGGAAAAGGAAAAGCAAAAGTGGAACCACCCAAACCGAAAGAAAAGAAGCAAAAGGTTGCTCAAAATGACCCGTGTTTTGAGTGTGGTGAGGTAGGCCATTGGAAACGCAATTACCCGGTCTATCTCAAAGCATTGAGAGAAAAGAGGGATGCGGGGCAAACCTCAAGTACAATCTTTATGATACATGTTGAGCTAAATGTTATTTCTTCTAACACATGGGTACTAGATACCGGATGTGGAACTCATATTTGCAATTTGTTGTAGGGGTTCAAAAGAAGTGAGCACTACACAAAAGGGGAAATTAGTCTCTTCATGGGGAATGGTGCAAAGGTTCACGTGGAAGCCCAAGGAGACTACATTTTGAAGCTTCTAAGTGGTTTGGAAGTTATTTTAAAGAATGTTTTGTATGCTCCTAGTTTAACTAGGAACATTATTTCTGTTTCCCGTTTAAGACAATGTGATTATGATTTCAAGTTTGTTGACAATGATATTCATGTTTCTTTCAATCATATGCTTTATTTTAAGGCTATACCTTGTAATGGTATTTATGAATTGGTTCATGAAAACATAACATGATAGCTCAATGTACTAAGCAACCACCAAAAAGCTCAAATTAGATTTGAGTGATTCCTATCTTTGGCATTGTCACCTTGGTCACATAAACAAGAATCGTTTGTAAAAACTCCAAAAGAATGGTCTTTTAAAAACTAATGAAAATGGTTCATTTGATGTATGCGAGTCTTGTTTACAAGGTAAAATGACAAAGGCCCCTTTTAGTGGGACTAATGAAAGGGCAAAGGATTTATTAGGAATCATACATTCAGATGTATGTGGACCTTTTAAACCAATAACTAGGAATGGTGAAAGATACTTCATTACCTTTACCGATGACTATAGTCGTTATGGGTATGTGTACTTGTTAAGACACAAACATGAATCTTTTGAAATGTTCAAAATCTTCAAGAATGAAGTAGAAAATCAACTCAACAAAACGGTCAAGATTCTTCGTACAGATAGAGGAGGTGAATACCTAAGTAGTGAATTTCAAGAGTGTCTTAGAAGTTGTGGGATTGTCTCACAACTTACTCCACCTGGAACACCACAACATAATGGTGTGTCTGAGAGGAGGAATCAGACTCTATTGGATATGGTTCGATCTATGATGGCTAGAAGTACACTACCTCTATCCTTTTGGGGTTTCGCTTTGCTCTCCGCGGCCCGTATTTTAAATATGGCCCCAACCAAGAAAGTGGAAAGGACACCTTTCAAAATATGGCATGGAAGGGTTCCATCATTATCATATTTAAAAGTTTGGGGGTGTGATTCTTATCCTAAGCAATACACTCAAAACAAACTAGAAGCCCGATCCACAAAGTGTATCTTCATTGGGTATCCTAGAGATTGTATTGGATATTATTTCTATGATCCGACAGAACAGAAAGTGTTTATTGCTCGAAAGGCAGAGTTCTTGGAAACTAAGTTTCTTTTGGAAGAAACTAGTGGAAGAGCAGTGGAACTTGAAGAGGTTCAAGATTCACACGACGATACATAATTGGTTGATACTAGCAATCAACATGAGGATGTTGAGAATGATCATGTGGATGATCAAGATACACAAAACGTTCGCAGATCTGGTAGAATTAGTGTTCCTCCTGAGAGATATGGATTTTTCATGGATGGATGCTATGTGGTAGATTCGGATGAACCAACCACATACCAAGAGGCAATGTCAAAACCTGATTTTGACAAATGGCAAGAAGCCATGAACGTTGAGATGCAATCCATGTATGATAACCAAGTTTGAGAATTGGTTACAACACCTCTTAAGTCCAATATAGTTGGAAGTAAGTGGGTTTTCAAGAAGAAAACCGATATGCATGGAAACTTGGATGCCTATAAAGCTAGACTTGTAGCAAAAGGTTTCACTCAAACTTAAGGGGTTGATTATGATGAAACCTTTTCGCCTGTGGTAATGCTAAAGTCTATCAGGATATTGTTTGCCATAGCAGCATATTATGACTATAAGATTTGGCAAATGGATGTCAAGACCGCTTTTCTTAATGGATATCTTAAGGAAGATGTCCATATGAAACAGCCTGAAGGTTTTGTCGATCCAAAACATCCTAACAAGGTATGCAAGTTAAAGAAATCAATCTATGGATTGAAAGAAGCATCAAGAAGTTGGAATCACCGTTTTGATGATGAAGTAAAGAAATTTGGCTTCATCAAAAACACTGATGAAGCTTGTGTATATAAGAAAGCTAGTGGGAGCATTATTACTTTCCTTGTATTATATGTCGATGACATTCTACTAATTGGAAAGGACATTCCAACCTTGGAAGGCGTAAAAACCTGGCTTGGAAGCTGTTTTTCCATTAAGGATCTTGGTGAGGCCACCTATAATTTTGGAATAAAGATCAATAGGGATAGATCAAGGCGGTTAATAGGTTTAAACCAAAGTACATACATTGAAAAGATCTTGAAAAGTTTCAAGATGGAGAATTCTAATAAAGGTTTGGTACCTATTCAAAAAGGGACTCTATTGAGGTCATCTCAATGCCCTAGTTCAAAGGTTGAACAAGAAAGAATGAATGGAGTCCCATATGCATCTGCTATAGGATCCATCATGTATGCAATGATATGTACTAGGCCGGACGTGTCATGTGCTCTAAGCATGACAAGTAGATATCAATAGAATCCTGGTAATAGTCATTGGATGGCTGTTAAGAGTATTTTGAAATACCTTAGAAACACTAAGGATATGTTCTTAATATATGGATCTGGTGAGGAGGAGCTCGTTGTAAAGGGTTACACGGATGCGAGTATCCAAACTGATCGAGATGATTCTCGATCACAGTCGGGATATGTCTTCATTATGAATGGAGGAGCAGTCTCTTGGAAGAGCTCAAAGCAAGATGTAGTGGCACTATCTACAACAGAATCAGAATACATCGCCGCTTCATTGGCAGCTGAAGAAGCTGCGTGGCTTAGGAAGTTCATTGCTAATCTAGGGGTTGTTGCTACCATTCAAGACCCCCTAGAGATCTTTTGTGACAACGAAGGTGCTATTGCTCAAATCAAGGAACCTCGTGCTCATCAAAAGACCTGGTACATTGAACGGAGATTCAACTACATTAGGGATGAAGTTGAAAAGGGGAAGATATGTATTCGCAAAGTTCATACCGATCAAAACATTGCGGATCCATTCACGAAGCTCCTAGATAGGTCAAAGCATGAAAATCACACTTGTGCCTTAGGACTTCGATATTCTAGTGATTGGACTTGATCAAATTTTGTATTTTAATATGTGGAACTCTTTATTATTTGAATAAAATTATTTGGTTATAATGTTTCAATTAATGTTCCAATTTAGCATGTTTAATCCATGAGTAAATTATTTACTCTAAATGTCCGTAGTCGTTCATACTTGTGGGAACAAGTGTGAGGGTAAGATTATTAGGAACTTGGATTGGTTGATATTCATAAGGATGAATATAGAGCAATAGGTTGCTACCAAGGTTCATAGATATTTATGGGATACAAATATTGGACTAACCCGCATCTCAAATTTTACTACATGGAATCTTATCGATTGATCATAAGTAAATTTGAGTAAAGGCGGATATCATTTGGTATCCTCCGACCTGAGATACATATTGGGTTTTGATATTCACCAAGTATTATACCTTGAGCTAATTCTTTACTGTCCTAAATAGTGGACAGTACATAAGGGTATGTTCAGGTATAACACGAGGTGTTTGTGAGAAACGTATGTAGTCAAGATGGAATTTGTTCCTCTTATTCGTTGAGAGTTAGATGTCTAAGGCCTGATTAAGTTAAATCAACAAGGAATGATCATTCTGTGTCCTTGGATTCAACATGACATCTGTAACAAAAGGATAGATGATTGATTCTCCTAAATCATTTCAAGTAGGGCACTTGAATGGGATGATGTTATTGAATGGCTATAAGTCATGCGTATTAAGGGTAGTAAACCGTTGTTAGGCGTCATTTACTGCTTGCATCAATCTTCTATGAATCTTTGGTAAGTGGGAGATTGTAGGATTCTATGTGCCCAAGACACTTAGAATATTGATGTGGTTAGTACGTTATGATCCAAGTTGGGTTATACCTAAGAACAAGCTTAGCAAACACCAATTAATATTTAATTGATGATATGATCATGCAATTAAATATTTACACCAATTTAGAAAATGGTTTTCTAAATAAGTTGCATATGAGATGGAACAATTTATTAGGATATTTTGTTCAATAATATTATTTAAAGTGTTATTTAAATTAGTTGTATAACACCAAATAATAATGAGAGTATACTACTTATACAATTAAATGGTTAATTACAAGAAAAGACATATATGTGTGTGTTAGTATTTGACATTTATAAAACATAACCACCTATTTTATAAATCTCAAAGAGAAAAAAAAAGGAAAACCACTTCAAATAAGCCTCTTGGCCGTCCCTTCATGCCTGTGGTTTTTGTCCTTTATTCTCTTGATTAGAACACACACATGCATGTCTGTTTCCACTAACTCAATATTCTCTTGAAGACTCAACACACATGCATTGTTGTCTCCTTTCCACTAACTAAAAGATCAGCTCTCCTTTCATTTCATACACTACATGCAAACAAGAAAGAAACACTCTCTTCTTCTCTCTAAACTCACGGTTTTTACAGCAGCAGAAAAGAGGGTTTTGTGCTGAGCTTTGAGCTGCATTGGTGTATTTTCTACCTAACAAGAAGGTGTGTTTGCAAGGAGCTTGGGGTATACAAGCTTGAGGACTTCTACTCTTGAAGTCTTGGTCATTTTCAGCATCATTTCTCCTCTCATTTTGGTCGACATTTGCTGCTGCAGTAAGGTACAATCACAGCTCTATATAGCTGTGATTTTATGTGCATTTACATATGTTCATAGCTTGCTAATTCACATAAATGATCCTTTGTTCTTTGGGTTTGTTTTATACATTAATATGGTCATCTAATGAACATATTTTCAGCTTATAAACAAGGTTATAATGCTAAACTTCCGCTGCGTTTTCAGAAAGTTTAAATGGTTAAACTATGATTTTATGTTCTAACAAACCTAACAATAGCATCCAAACTCTGGTCAGAGAGAGACTGTGATACACCTTCACCAGCAGGTGTTTCACTGAGGGGTTGAGTTGCTGAAGTAGTTGTTATGGTGATAGGTGTTTCAATTTCTGTCACTTCATCAGTTGACTTTAAGACAGGACTTTCAGGCTCTATCACTGGGCCTTCAGTCAATGTTTTCCCTTTGAAGCTAATCTTAGGGTCTGCCTCAACATCCAGTTGACCAATGATATTACCTGATTGCCTTGGTCTATCTTCTTCAGCTTCTTGCCTTGATATACCCTTCCCAAAAAGACTTTGAAATAAGCAGTCTAGGATGTTCACATCAATGTGAACTTGAGGAGGTTGCTGAGTAGGAACAATTACAAGAGAGGATGGTGAGTCCTCAATGTCCATACTCCTTGAAGAACTCCCAGGTTCTGTGATTGTAGTGACTTTCTCCCACTTTTTGGTAGCATCACCTTCTTGAATAGGTGAGCTAGGAGTTAGGTCAGCCACATCCTCAGGTTCTTGTGTTCCTGGTTGAGCTCTTCTTAAAGGTCTCCCAGCTAGTTTTTTCTTAAGATAAGATATCTGAAGTTGCTGATCATTGACCCTATTTTATAAGGTAGTCACTTGTAATTCAAGATGACTAACCTTTGAGACTAAGTGAGTGCATATTTGTGTCAGTTGTTGCACTTTTAGTCTCAGATTTCCCTATCTTTATCAGAAGAATCATGGGGGATGAGAGAATTGGACCTAGATCCTCACTCTCATCACCAGCATGGGGTTCTTGGCTGCTGGATTTCCTCTGCTCATTGACAGCCTCAGATGAAGTGTCAATGGGCTGAGTTGCCATGGTTGAGGTCTTAATGATGTAATCACTTGAAAAAGTGAGAGCCTCTTCCATATGGATCCCCTGAACAAGTTCAGAAGGACCCACCTCAACAATGGGTGATTGATGTGGGATAAACATAGGTAATTCAGAAGCACTCCTCTTTCTTTGAGTAGGGGAGGGATAGAGAGATTCATGATGCTTACTAAAGCCTAAGTCCTCATCAGTATAGAATTCAAGGTTAGGAATTTGGGTATTTAAGTCCAAAGGCTGGGGATGGTAACTGTCCCCTGAAAGTTTTTTACTTGAGTATTGAGACTCAGAGTGAAGGCTTAAGGCATTTTGGCTTATGAGCTCATCAGCCTGATCATGAGGAACATCAGCACTGATTCTTGAAGAGATGGGAGTGGTTTGCTCCTTTAGGAGAAGTGGGAGCTCTAGTATCCACTTCTTCCTCTATGGGTGAGTATATGGGGACCTGCACAGACTCAATAGCTTGAGCAGGGGTTCGTTTGGATTTTCTTTGGTAGGTAAGGATGATTTTAGGCTGTTTTGGTGGTTGAGATGTAGAAGGTGAGGGTTCAACACTAGCTTGTGTTGCTAGGTTGTCACCTTGAGCAATGAGCTCTAACATTTTGGGGATCAGGGCTGTTTCTACCCCTGAGAAGCCTACAGTTGGCTTCTTCATAATCTTAAAGATGCCTGGCTTCATCTGTCCTAATTTAAGAATAGTATTTGTTTCCCTCAACTGTGATCCAAGTTCACAGTTGAGAATGTGTTGAACATATCTAGGAAACACATAGTATTCTAAGGAGTCCAAGTTAGCAAGCAAGTTTGAGTAAACAAATTATGAGTACCTGAACTTGACCCCTTGTACCATTCCATGAACTATAAAGGAGAGATCCTCAGGAATCTGGTCCCACCCACCATGCTTTTTGGACAAGCTGTGAATCACTACATGGAGTAGGTATTTCCACTGGAATGAGACCTTCCCTTTCCTAAGGTCTTTACAGAGAAATCTCCCTCATAGCCCATCTGCTCAAAGGAATAGTTGACAGCTTCCTTTGGGAAAGACGGATCACCTTCTTCATCATCCAGCTGAAGATGGGTGTTGATGATGGCTGGAGTGATAAAGACTGTCCTCCCCTGCACTGTGGTAGACAGTGCCTTCTCCCCATCCATAATAACCTCTTGACATGTCCACCAAAAGTCAAGCAGGTGATCCTCATAAAGAATAGGATCAATGGTGAGTGAGGTGTAGTAGTTGGATAGAGCAAGAAAATGGCAAACCTCTGAGAAACTATCATCTTTCTCAGAGTGCAATAAGGCAACTTGATTGTGCTGCCTATGGAATTGCATGGAGAAATTTGTGTTGTTTCTGTTTGGAATGTTGGCCATATTGAAAAGCTTAAAGATGAAGAAAGGTGAAAAGAAAAAGTGATTTCAGAGAGATTTGGTTTGAGGTATGGGTGAATTTTGGAGTAGGTAGAGGAAAGAGGTGTAACCATTGTGTTGGTCCTACCTCTGAAAAGTAGTTTGCTTTTTGCCCAAAAAGTAGTTTTCTTGGAATTCTAAGAAATCTTCTGAAGATAATTTAACTTCAGAAGTTTTGATCATGAAGGGTATTTTGCTTCGGAAGTTTTAACCAGAAAGCTTCCAAAGGCAAATTTTGCCTCCAAAAATATTTCAAAGATTTTGAAGAATTTTGCAACTTGTGTAAAATTCCAAAAAAAAATCTAAGGAATATCCTAAAAGAATTTTCTTCCAAAGAGAAACTGGGCTTATTATGGTGATAGAATAGACAACATAGAACACACATAGTTTTAGAAATAATATGATTAAGTTTTTAAGAAAAGCTATTCAAAGTTGATCATCCCAATAGCTGATATAAGATATTTAAATCTCTGTTCATCAAAAGCTTTTGTGAACAGATCAGCATATTGTTCATCTGTATGAACTTTGATTAGTTTGATTAATCCTTTTTCAAAATTATCTCTAATCAGATGATACCTGATATTGATGTGCTTAGTTCTTGAGTGCTGCACTGGATTTTCTGTGATTGAGATAGCACTGTTGTTGTCTATGTGAATGGGAGTCTCTTTGAAGTTGAATCCATAGTCCAGCGTCTGATTTTGAATCCAAAGCACTTGAGCACAGCTAGCAGCAGCAATGTATTCAGCCTCAGCAGTTGATGCAGATACACAGGATTGTTTCTTGCATTGCCAAGAGACTATCCTTCCACCAAGAAATTGACATCCCCCTGATGTAGACTTTGCAGTCATATTGCATCCACCATAATCACTATCTGTATATGCATACAGATTGAAGTCAGAATTTTTAGGATACCAAAGGCCAAGAGATGGGGCTCCTTTAAGGTATCTTAGAATTCTTTTGACAGTGATTAGGTGTGACATCTTGGGGTTGACCTGATATCTTGAACAGATGCAAGTGGCAAACATAATATCTGGCCTACTAGCTGTAAGATACATAAGAGACCCAATCATAGCCCTGTAGAGATGTTCATCAACATACTCCCCTTCAAGATCAGGTCCAAGGGAGTGGTTTCTAGCTATGGGTGTCTTAGCAACCTTACATTCAGTCATGTTGAACCTTTTAAGTATGTCTTGCACATACTTTGATTGATTTATGAAGATACCATTTTCAACCTGCTTCACTTGAATCCCTAGAAAGAAATTGAGTTCCCCCATGGCACTCATTTCAAATCTATCCTTCATCAGCTTCTCAAAGTCTTTGCAGAGCTTTGGATTAGTTGACCCAAAGATGATATCATCTACATATACTTGAACTAGCATTATGTCATCTCTTGTTCTTTGATGAAGAGAGTTCCATCAATGGTGCCCCTTTTATAGCCATGCTGACAGAGATACTAAGATAGAGTCTCATACCACTTTCTTGGTGCCTGATGTAGCCCATAGAGAGCTTTGTCAAGCTTGCAGACATAATCAGGATGATCAGGATCTGCAAAGCCAGGTGGTTGTTTGACATACACCTCTTCATCAATCACTCCATAAAGAAAAGCACACTTGACATAAAGTTGATAGACCTTGAAGTTCTTGGATGCAGCAAAGGCTAGGAATATCCTAATAGCTTCAAGTCTTGCTACAAGAGCAAAGACATCAGTGTAGTCAATCCCTTCTTCTTGAGTATACCCTTGAACAACTAGTCTAGCCTTGTTCTTGATGACAAGTCCTCTATCATCCTTCTTATTCCTGAAAACCCATTTTGTACCTATGGTAGTCTTCCCATGAGGAAGAGGACATAGATTCCAAACCTTTTGTCTCTTGAATTGAAGCAACTCCTCTTGCATAGCTTCAACCTAACTTCCATCCTTTAGAGCTTCATCAATCTTCTTTGGCTCTATTTGGGATAAGAAACAAGAGTGAAGACATATATTTGCATTGTGAGACTGTCCTTTTGTTCTTAACCAGTACTAATATCTCCAATGATGTTTGTAGAGGGGTGAGACTTGTGGATCCTTAGTTGAGGGATCATAGCAAGTTGTTTAGACAGATCCAAATTGGAGAAATTCTGATCTGGCAATGAGGATTCACCCTCTACAGTAGCACACTTATCAAGATTAACTTGATCCAATAAGTGTGTAACATCATTGAGATTTTCTTCAATGTGATGGTTCTCAGCATCAAGAAATTCTTGATCACTGTCACCACCACCATGTTCTCCAACATTTGAAGTTCCTATATTTGAGTTCTGTGCCTCAAAACTAGAAGATGAAGGCAACTCAGATGTATCAGCAGGACTTGTCATTGATGTGCTGGTAGAAGTTTCATTTGCAGGATTAGTTACCACTGGAGCTGGATATATGTTGCTTGAAGATTTTCTCAGCTCAATTCTTGGATCAGGATCACCTGTAGGCAATATATCTGTAGTTCCTGAAACATGCTCACAAGATTTGTTAAAACAGTTGGTAACTAAATCAAGATCAAACAGCCAATCCGGACCAAAAGCTTTCACACTGGGTGTGTGTTCATTGAAAGTCACATTGGCTGACTCCTCAACTACTCTAGTTCTGAGATTGTATACTCTATAAGCTTTAGCTTGAGAAGAGTATCCAATGAAGTGTCCATCATCTGATTTCTTAGCAAACTTGGCTATCTGATCTTTGGTATTCAAGATGGTGCAAGGACATCCAAAAGACCTGAGAAAACCAATGAAAGTTTTCCTCTTATGCCAAAGTTCATAAGGAGTCTTACCATGTGTCTTAACTACTAAAACTCTGTTCTGCACATAGCAGGCAGTGTTGACTGCCTCTGCCCAGAAGGTGATGGGTAGTTTAGAGTCAACAACATAGTTCTTGCAGCTTCAATTAGTGTCCTGTTTCTCCTTTCAGCAACTCCATTTTGCTGAGAGGTCCTGGGAGCACTATATTATCTTGTTATACCCTTTTCATCACAAAATGTATCAAGTGTTTGATTCTTGAACTCAGTTCCTTGATCACATCTTATGATTTTGACCTTGTGATCACATTGATTCTCAATTTTTAAGATGAAATTCTTCAGAATCTCAGGGGTCTCATACTTAGTTCTAAGGAAGAATACCCATGTGAATCTTGTAAAGTCATCTGTGATCACTAGACAGTAAGAGGTCCTTCCTAAACTCATTACATTGGTGGGGCCAAAGAGATCCATATGTAACAAGTGTAGGGGTGTAGTGATAGAATTTCTTTCCTTAGTCTTGTGAGATACCTTGTGTTGCTTCCCTTTCAGGCATGTAACGCAATGATCATCACTTGTAAACTCTCTTTTTGGTATTCCAGTTACCAAATCATTCTTAATCAATTTATTCATTCTTAAAGTTTACATGGCACATTCTTTTATGCCAAAGGAAAGATTCATCACTATTTGCTTTAGATAGAAAGCATGAAACTTCTCCTGATGGAGATGTTTCTTGCAAATCCATCTTGTACATGTTCCCTTTCCAGGGGGCTCTGAGTAGGATGTGCTCATGAGGAATGACCACCCCGGGCTTGAGAACAATGCACTCATGCTCAGTAAATAGCATGTTATGACTCTGATCATAGAATTGTGATACACTCAAAAGATTGTATCCAAGCTCCTTGACAAAGTTTACCTTGTCAATGCTGAGCTTACCATTTATGACCTTGCCCCTTCCAGTAATGTAACCACCTGCATCTCCTCCAAAAGCAACTGGCCCTCCATCAATTCTTTCAAACTTTTGGAGTAGTGACCTATTGCCTGTCATGTGCTTGGAACAACCACTGTCAATGATCCACACATTTTTGTTTGTCTGTAGCTGTTCCTGCACAAAGAGATAGCTAGTTACATTTGGAAACCCAAGCCTCATTAGTCTTGGGCTCATTTAAAACAGTTGAAGACAATGCAACAGTAATAGATCCTATGGTTGTGCTTTGAGGATCTTGAGCTGTTATTGATGAAGAACCTTCAGTCTTTTGGTCTTTCTTTGACTTCCACACCACCTTTGGAAGTTTAGACTTGACCTTCAATACTTCAGAAGCTTTTGAGACTTTAGAAGTTTTGATGACTGGTCCTTCGGTAGATCTTTCCTTTACTGCAGCAAGCTTCAGTACTTTGGAAGCATTCCTTTCTACCGAGACCAAATCTTCTTCCGAAGGCAGTTTTCCACTTGCCTTCTTCTTCATCTTGGAATTCTTGGAAGTCTCTTTGTTTATCATGTGAAGAGTACCCTTAGGATTGTATGGACAATCCTTAGCCAAATGAGAAGTACTCTCACACATGACACACTTCAGATTCTTCTTTCCAAGAGTCTTCTTCATGGAAGAGCACTGACTTTTGTCACATCCTATCTCCATCTTCACCTTTGCAGGAGCTGAGACAGTTCTTTTGGGTTGAGAACTATTCTTGGAGTTGGATGGTCCAGTTTGTGTAGCAGTAATACACAACAGATCAGTCTTCTTCTTGTTGCTGAGATGAGTTGCACATGAACCAGATTTCATGTCATCAGTCTTAACTACTTCAAACCCTATAGAGATGAAAACTTGTTTCTGCTTAGAGTCAAAAGTAGCCTTGATCTCTTGAGCCTTCCTTGATTTTCTTTTGGCTTTCCTGATCAAGTTCTTTCTTCTCGACTTAGTCATCCTAACAGTTTTACTCTCCTCAGAGGAATGGTGACCCTTCTCAGAATGCTTTTCTTCACTCAAACCAAAGTCATTCTTCACCATCTCCTCTTCATCCTCTTCAGTCAAAGGATCTATGAGGGGAAGCTCATCTTCACAAGTTCCACACCTGGGAGATCTTATAGACAAGATGGTGTGTGGAGGAGCTATCTCACTAGATCCTAGTCCCTGCTTGTTCTGATAACACACTTTTGCATGCAAGGATGAGGATATTATGTTCTTGAAGGTATCTTATTTAAGAACACAATTTTCTTCCTTAGCTTTGCTGATCACAAGCTCAGCTTGGCATTCAGTTAACTTAGCTATGAGATCTTTGATCTGAGTCCTGTAATTTGTTAGCTCATGTTTAAGAGTTGAAATGGTTTTCTCTAAATCTTCTATTTTAAGTTTATAGCCATTTTCAGCTCTTTTAAAATCAGCTTTCAAGATGTTTAAGGACTCAACTTCAGATCTCAGCTCTAAGTTATATGACCTGTATCTATTAACTTTAGCAATACATTCGGAAGAGCAAAGATTTTCCAATACCTTGGTTTCATCATGATCTGCCATGAGAGCTTGGTTTGAAGATGCATCTTCTATCTGAAAGCTCCAGTCAAAGCCTCCCTCTTCAACAGCAACTACAGCCTGTTGCTTTGGGTTCTCATTCTGGTGAACTTTCTCAGTGTAGTTTGGTCTGGTTTGTGTCTGGCCACCATTTGTTCTTGCTACCTTACACTCTCTTGCAAAGTGCCCCATCTAGTTATAGTTGTAACACTTTACCTTGCTTTTGTCCAGCCCAAACTTTCCACTGGATGTATTGCTTGGAAATCTTCTCCCAGTCCTCTTGTAGAACTTCTTGGCCCTGTGAGTGAGAAGAGCCATTTGCTAAACTATCTCCATATACTCCAGATCATCTGGATGGATACAGTCAAGTCTTCAAGAGTGAAGAGAAGGTTGCTAGAGGTTTCATCAGCTGAGACAAAGGCATGAGAAGAACTTGTCTCATGGAAGGGACTTCCTTGAGTGTAGCTTTCTCTTGGTGTCTCTGGAAGAGTGATGAAAGGCCCCTTTTGTGAGTTGTCAGGGTAGCATAACAACTGATGTTATGGTTCAATGCATTCCCTTTCATTAACATGAAGAGCTGAACTCAGTTGGTTATTGGAGTTACCAGATGAATTTTGCATGTTCATCTCCATCTGGAATGCACTCAGGATACCATATAACTCTGTAAGAGTAAGAGTTTTAAGATCCGAAGTTCTCTTGATCACAACATAATAATGTGTCCATAGTTTAGGAAGAGAAGACATGAACTTCCTTACTATGTCCCTGTTCTAAGATTACTCCAATATCCACTAGAGTGTCCACTATCTCAACATACCTGAAGTATTGTTGAGTCAGTGTCTCACCAGCCTTGAAGGTGAATTTTCAAACTGTTGCTTCAAGAGATCCTTCTTGTTTTCTTTAGTTTCCTTTGATCCTTCATACATGAGCTTCAGTGCTTCCCATAGATCTTTAGCTGTCTTGCACTTCTTGAAGCCTCTGTAGATGGAGTTTGGAAGAGCAGTTTGAAGACAAGTCATGGCCCTTTGATCAAGCTCTATTCTCTTCCTGTCTTCTTCTGAGTAATCATCTACATCTTTAGGGATAATACGATTACCAGTAGCAGAAGTAGTGCTTGGTATGAAGGGACCGTTGATAACTGAGTCCCACATCCTTGAATCTTGACACTTGAAGAAGCCTTCCATTCTTTTGCACCATGTGTCAAAATCTTCAGGAGTGATCAGTGGGGACTTGGTCATAGTACTAGTTTCCATATCAGCTTTAGAAAGAGCTGCCATTTGAGTTGTTAAGTATTTTGTGTGTGTGAGGGATCTTAACATGGTGAGATCTTATATCAAGAGCCTGGATGCTCTGATACCAAATGCAGGACCGGGTGAAGCGTTAGCACTTTCAACACAACAACACAATGAGGAGAGTTTATTAGAACACTTAACAGATCAAATGGGAACCGGTTATGATGATGCTAAGAACACACGAGTAACTTTAGAAAGAAATTATAACAACACAAGTGGTGGTTTTCAACAGAACGAGTGATCAAATGATACGAGAAAGTTCTAAGGATGTTGTATATTGCTTCTCAAATTCAAGTTACAAGTATTCAGCATGCATACATTACAAGACTTTGAGATACTATATAATACAACCTACAGACGGCCACACTTTGAAGGCTAGCTGGATACACGAATTAGACAACACAATCCATGTAGAGTCAAAAGGAAGATTTGCCTTTTGGCTAGTGACTATGACATGCCATAGCTCACATCCTAATATATTACAAAAAGGATAAAGGTACATAAGGTAGAAAGGTTTGACCCAAGATCTCAATGTACAGTTTTTCTAAAGCATGGGCCTTTTCACCAACTCATATAAGTTGGTGACCAACCAGAGTGGGCAGCGGCAAAGTGGTTCAGCTTTGTAGAAAAAGTACATCAGATAAAGCATGTTTAATAAAAGTCTTGGAAGAATCTGTCTTGGTTTCTTCGGCTTCAGCAGACTTTGTCTTGAAGCTAAGAAAGACTTCATTTCTGGCTTCTGAAGATATTGGTCTTGGCTATGAAAGATTTTACACTTGAAATGTTTCTGAATTGGTGTAAAACTTTCGTAGCAATACTACTTCATGTTCTGTGCAGCATGCAGGAAGACTTGATCATTTCATAGAACTACTGAAAGAAGAACTGTCACAACTACTGAGAAATACTTCTTCAGCTGTTGTGATAACTACTAAGAAGGATCATCACAACTACTGAAGAATACTTCTTTAGCTGTTATGATAACTACTGAAGAAGGATCATCACAAGTACTGAAGAATACTTCTTCAGTTGTTGTGACAACTACTGAAAACTGTCTTCAGACTTTGTCTTCAGACTTTGTCTTCAGTTGATATCTTCAGCTGATGTCTTCAGCTGTTACCTTCAGCTGATGTCTTCAGCTGTTGTCTTCAGCTGTTACATTCAGCTGTTGTCTTCAGCTGTTACCTTCAGCTGTTGTCTTCAGCTGTTGTCTTCAGTAGATGTCTTCAGCTGTTATCTTCAGTTGATGTCTTCAGCTGTTAACTTCAGTAGATGTCTTCAGCTGTTAACATCAGCTGTTGTCTTCAGCTGTTAACATCAGCTGTTGTCTTCAGCTGATGCTTTTCAGCTGTTAACTTCAGTTGATGTCTTTATTAGTTGTTATGATCAGTAGATGGTTTCAAGAGTGTTTTGGCTGCATCAGACTTCTAGGAATCCTTACAATCTTATTCGGGGCTAGGTTGCGTGTTAATGCAACGGGGAAGAGTGATAGCCTATGCATCCTAACAGTTAAAAACCCACGAAGTCAACTACCCTACTCATGATTTCGAGTTAGCGGATGTGGTCTTTGCGTTGAACATTTGGAGGCACTATCGACATGGGACGAATTGCACAATCTTCACAGATCATAAGAGCTTAAAGTATTTCTTTGAGCAAAAGGATCTCAACATGAGGCAGAGGAGATGGTTAGAGCTCATCAAGGATTATGATTATGAGATCCATTACCATCCGGGTAAGGCCAACGACGTGGCCGATGCTCTTAGTCGAAAGAAGAGACCCGAGCCGATTCGGGTGAAGGCTTATCAGTTGGTTATGACCGCTAATGTGATGACCCAGGCGAAAGAATTTCTAGAGGATGCGTTGAAAGAACATTGCCTTAATTCCGAGCAAATGAAGGGTCTAGTTGCAGAATTGGGTGAAAACACTCTCGGTGTTAAGACCCAAAATGGACGGATATGGATCTTGTTACGGTGATCTACGGGGATGAATAATGGATGAAACTCATAAGACTCGATACTCGATTCATCCCGGTGCCATGAAGATGTACCAGGATGTGAAGAAAAACTATTGGTAGCCGGGAATGAAGCACGAGGTAGTAGAGTATGTGAGCAAGTGCCTTACTTGTTTGCAAGTGAAGGCAGAACATCAGAAGCCATACGGGAAGATCCAACCATTAGATATACCTGAGTGGAAGTGGGAGCACATCACCATGGATTTTATTACTAAGTTACCTCGTATGGTGAGGGGGGTGCGATACCATATGGGTGATTGTTGATCGATTGACGAAGAGTGCCCACTTCCTATCGATCCGCGAGACGTATTCTTCCGAAAGATTGGCAGATCTGTTCAATAAAGAGATTGTAGCTCGTCACGGTGTGCCGGTGACTATCGTGTCGGAACGTGACACCCGGTTTACATCGAAGTTTTGGAAGAGATTCCATGATGCAATGGGGACGAGGCTACACATTAGCACAGCTTATCATCCTCAGATGGACGGTCAGCCTCAGAGGACGATCCAGACGCTTGAAGATATGCTTCGGGCATGTGTGATCGATTTTGGAGGAAGCTGGGATGATCACTTATGGTTAGTTGAATTCTCGTACAATAACAGTTATCATGCCAGCATTGGTATGCCACCTTACCAGATGCTATACGGTAGGAGGTGTAGGACGCCCGGGTGTTAGGGTGATATAGGACAAAAAGAGTTGGGGAGCCTTGAGGTGATCGAGGCTAGAACTGAGAAGTTAGAAAGAACCAAAGCTTTTATGAAGGCGGCGAAGGATAGACAGAATTCGTATGCCGACAAGAGGCGTAGACCGATCGAATTCAAGGTGGGTGACCCAGTTATGTTGAAGGTCTCACCTTGGAAGGGAATCATTCGGTTCAGGAAGCGAGGTAAGCTAAGACCGAGGTATATAGGACCTTTCCGAATCATCACACAAGTAGGAGACGTGGCCTATCGATTAGAATTGCCACACGAGCTAAGTGTAATCCATCCGACATTCTATGTATCTCATCTGAGAAGTGTTTAGCCGATTAAGATATCATTGTACCATTGGATGACATCGAAGTGGATGAACGGCTCAATTATGTAGAGAAACTAGTGGCAATCTTCGATCGAAAGGAGAAGAGACTGCGAAATAAAGTGGTTCCACTAGTGCGAGTGCAGTGGAAAGACAGAAAGGGATCGGAGTCTATGTGGGAAACTGAAAAAGGGATGAGACAGCATTACCCATAATTATTCAAAGAATGACGGGTTTCAGGGACGAAACCTCTTTAAGGGGGTAGACTTGTAACACCTGAAATTTCTAGTCAAATAAAAGAAAAGAAAAATGATAAGAAAAGAAAAGAAAAGGTATCTTGGAAGAAAGTAAAATAAACAAAAGTGGAAGGGGGCTTTGTGTAGAAGTAAAAAAGTCAAATTATTTTATATTATTATGGGTATGGCCGCCAATAAAGCCTACATCCTATTCGCTTTTGTCGACCAAGTTAGAAGGAGAAGAAGAAAACTGATATTTCTTCGGTTCTAGAGAGAGAAAGAGGGCTGATCTTCAACAAGGTAAGCATTTGACGCAAAATTAGCTCGGTTTTGTTTGTGTTTTGACTAAGAAACCGAGAATGTATGTTCTTATGTGTATGTGTGTTCAGGTTTGTGTGTGTTGGACTTAACAAAGTGCACTAAGAATTAATGCAAGAAAGTATGATGCTTGCCATTATCAAACAATCAACCAATGTGTTTAACATACAAATCATACATTAGAAACACATTAACATCATTAACACTCATAATAATCACTAACATATGTGTAAATTTATTTTTTAGATTTTGTAGATGAAGAAATTTTGCTAAGTCACCCAATGCTGATGAAGTCAACCAATGCAGATGAAGACGTCCATAACGGATGAAGTCACCCAATGCGGATGAAGAAATCCACAGCAGATGAAGTAATCCACAGCGGATGAAGAACTTCTCCCATAACGGATGAACAACTTCTTCACAGTGGATGAAGTAATCCACAGTGGATGAAGTAATCCACAGTGTATGAACATCTTTACCACAGCGAATGAACAAACAAGATCCACAGCAGATGAGTAATTCTCCACAGCGGAAGACTTATTCCCATAGCGGATGACTTATAGACTTAGGCTTAATTTCATGTAATTTCATTTACATAAGGGTAGATTAGTAATAGTATATAGCTTTTGTGTATAGGCTATAAATAGCACTCTACCCTAATCCTTTGTAAGCTTTTGAACAAATTATCAATCAATCAAGCAGTTTTATTCTCGTGAATTCTAACACACAACACACACAGAAACACACACACTCACACACTGAAATCATACACATTAATCATGGGTATCCGCACCATGGTTGGTGTTTGTTGACTTGTGAGAGATTTGCAAAGATCCTTGGAGAAATCAACCTCTTCATATTGAATATTGTTCTTTCAAAGTTCATGTTCAATATGTTTAACTAGTTTGATTTTCAACAGGTGGTATCAGAGCCTTGGCTTAATCAAACATTGATTTCGATCCTCTCAATCGTCAAACATGATTTCAGTGGTTTATTAGCTTCAAAATACACATTCTACAATCTGTTCAATCATCAAAACTCATCTTCTTCTACTCATAGCATTCATTGAATGCAAATAAACATGATTTTTGAATCTGTTTATGCGTTTTGAAGAAGTGTTTTTGATTTTATTGCTTGAGATTTCAAACAAACAAGTTTTCTGTGGATTATTTGATATAACAATACATGGGTAGTGTTTATCATTGTCCAAAACATCATCAAACAGAAGGTTTTCAAGTTGAAAAACTCTTAAAAGTGTGAAAACCCCAATCGGGTATTTAGGGTTTTTGACACTGTTAACGTGTTTTTCTTCGAATCCACTGCATTTGTTGAATATTCTAAATTCATTAGAGTGTTCATTATCACCACAAACTAGTGACAATCTCACTAGAAACACTTATTGTTCAAGATTCAATCACCGGATTGAATATTTTGCATAATCATCAAGCAAAAACCTTAGAAAAACCCTAGTGTTTTTGATCACCCAATTCACGGGAATTGTGTTTTTGTTCTAGAACATTCATCATAGATTTTTTGTCTTGGGCAAAATTTTTCAAAAACAAACTTTTTGATCGAAAAAGTTAACAAACAATAGACAAATTGTTGTTTTTTAGGGTTTTCTGCAAAAAGGGAATCTTGACTTTAGGAAAAGGACAAAAACAACATCATTCCCTTCTAAAATCCATCTTGTCAACCGTGACAAGAAAGAAACAAATCACAGGATATTAATTAAATAATTAAATAATTCCTTTATTTGGTAAACTATTAAAATTAATTAGTTTATCAATTTATCAAACAAATCCTAGAGACAAATTAGGACTAATTAAATTTTAACACCGGATTAAAATTTAAAACAATCAAGTTAACTTAAGTTTAAGTTAAAATCAAACAACTATGTCTGATGAACTTTCAGGAACAAACAGTGGTCTAAAACCTCCAAGATTAAAAAACAAAGCTAACTTCAAACAATGGAAGATCATGTTTTGTAACTGGATTATCTTTCAAGATCCAGATTTATGGACTTCCATAACTGAAGGACCTTACATTCCAGTGAACCTGGGTCCAGACTACAACACATAAAAACCAGTAAGTTTGAAGAACGTAGCTGGTGATGAACTAAAGAAGGTGAAAACTGATATGAAAACATACAGTATTCTGGCAATGACATTGCCATTTGAAATCTTAACACGGGTTGAGTATTTCAAAATAGCCAATGAACTGTGGAAAGTTCTTCACACAATGTGTGAAGGTAGTAATGAAATAAGAGAAATTAAGAATCAGTTGGTAGCTGTTATGAAACTTTTCATCACGTTCAGGGAGAATCTATTCGCCCAACAACTTCACAGATTTGTACAACTTGTAAATGAGATGATTGTTTATGGTCTCAAATACGAATCTGTTGAAATAAACAAAAATGTGTTGCATACATTGCCTGAGAGTTGGACTCAGTCAGTGTCACTCATGAAAGCAACATTAGATCTGGGAGCACTATCATTGGATTCTCTGGTGGCTAAAGGTGGAGGCACTAGAGTTAGATGAAAAGTCTAGAAACAACAACACTATCAGACATCTAGAAGCATACAAGTTCAAAGAACTACAACATACAGACAATGCTTTCTTGACAAGCACTAGTGAAGATGAAGATGAAGAATTCTTAGACACTAGTGAGACATCATTCTTCTCTGCACCAGATTCATCCAACAATAAACAAAAGTCTAAGAAGACTGGTATTCATGCTTCTCATGAAACAACACCTCAAGGCAAACCTAATCAACATCATCATGCTTCAAGCTCAAACAAGAACAAAAGACAAAGCAACAAAACATACACAAGTTTGATAAGCCTATTAATGCTCTCACTATCATTCTTCAAAGTGAAGAGCAGAAGGTAGCTTATGCAGCCTTTTCAACTAGTTTTGAGGCTTATTTAGGTGCCAATCTCACATAATCTCAGATCATTCAACAAGATTTGGATGACCTTTCACCAGACATGGTTGAAGAAATGGATCATCGGTGGTCTATGGCAATGATTGCCTATAGATCAAAAGGTTTCTACAAAGAAATAGAGGGCTGAGCAGGGACAAGAAAACAAAGATTGGTTTTGATAAAACCAAGGTCAGATGCTACAGTTGTCAACTATATGGAAATTTTTCAAGAGAATTCCAACAACCAAGATTGGACAGAACCAACAATCCAACACAAGCATCGAGCAGCTTCCATTCAAACAGACAGATCCCACGTCCAATCAGTATCCCTGCTGCACCAACTCCACCACAAATCACACAATACAGTCCAAATCAGCAATCCAAATCAATAATCCAAATCATCTGCCATGATCGTTAAGAAGGATGGTGAATGTGACTGGAGCATGTATGAAGCTGAAATTCAATATCCAGATCATGCCCTCATGGCAGACATTGAAGACAAAATTTCAGAAATCTCGAAAGAGGTAAAGGAAAACCTCTGCACACAAGCATGCATAGATGAAGTCAATAGATACAAAAGAACATGCAGATAAACTTTCAAAGAAATTAATTGAAACAAACATTATAAATGAAAGTCTTAAGTCAAACAAAACAATATGGCATCTAAATACTTTCATTACACAATGATTTAGACAAATTAATGTCTGAAAAGCTAACACTTGCAGCTCAAGTTGAGCAACTCTCTGTATCATTGACTGAATCTAAAACATTACAGGTTGAAACTGAAGTGAAACTTTAGAAGTTTTAGGTAAGTAACAAGAAGTTTGAAGAACTTCTTGCACAACAAAGGGCTTCTAAAGACCCTTCAGATTTAGGATATAACAAAGTAAATCCACCATACAATAATAATTATATACTTTTACCTGATACAATGAATAACAAACAAGGTGAGTCACTTGACCCACATGACAGAACAAATGATTCAAAACCATCATCATCAACTTCATCAAAATCATCTTTAACAGCAAAAACACCTTTGATAAAATTTGTTAAAAGTCAAGCTTCACGACAAATTAAACCTACAGATTTCTACCATGGTGAAATAGTGGATATGAAAATGTAACAAGTGATGATGACATTGATCTTCTGGATGAGGACTCAGATCGGCCAATTACTGAAACTCAAAAGGTTTCAAGTGCGGCTGATATTCCAATCAAATAAACAATAGGATTTGACATTTGTTTAGGTGGAAGAAAGACTGTGCCTTCCACTAGTTCTCCTAAACACACAAACAAAGGGAAAGGTAAAGTCCCTATGCAGCCAAAATAAACAACAGTCACTGTTGAAATTCCTCCAAAACAAATTTAAAACCAAAGGTGATAAATACAAAAAAAAACAGCTTTTCCATACTGTGAGTGGTATGATCAATACACCCATTCAACTGAAAAGTGCAGATATGGCAAATACTGTAAGTCTTGTACATAAACAATCACAGTACTGAAACATGTCATTTTCATAATTATTGTTCCATTTATGAAAGGAACAATCACAGCATTGCAAATTGTTTCTTCAATAAGAAGAACAAGAAGCAAAACAAACAAGCTCAGGGTGAACAATCATTTGAGAAACAAATAATTGCTCCTAAACAGAGCAATTTTCAATAATGATAAATCTTTTTATGACAATTTTCAAAACTCATCAAGGAGACATAAGCCTCAAATCAGACAGGAGCATGACAATAGCTTACAAAAGAGAAGAGCTTAAAGCACTTCTCCTAATAGAGCTAAGACCAATCAAAGGAAATCTAGTGTACCTAGGGCTCCTAAACCAACAGACAATGCTGTCTTGGAATAAATATATGTTGTTGGAAATGATGGAAAACCTAAGACCATCTTGGCTTGGTTGCACCATCTAACTAATTTCTGTGTTTTCTCAGGGACATCAAAGAAGGCCTGATAATATCTGGTATGTTGACAGTGGATACTTCTGACATATGATAGGAAATTGTTCCCTCCTTTGGGATTTTAAGAGCAAACATGGAGGAAATGTAGCCTTTGGAGGTGATAAGACAGGTGGAAAGATAACTGGTGAAGGAACAGTAACAAATGGTTGATCAGCTTTGAAAATGTCAACTACTACTCCAACCTTCAGTTCAATCTTGTAAGTGTATCCCGATTTGTGATAAGGGAATGCCACCTTATTTGACTCCAACAACTGCTACATCCTCAAGACAAGTCTTCAAATACCAGAAGATTGTATCCTTTTGAAAACTCCATGTCATAACAAGATATACATTGTTGATATGAACATTGTTTCTACAACCACTCCTAAAACATGTATATTATCAAAAGCATCAGAAATGTTTCCTAATTATGGCATAGACGATTAGGACACTCTAATTATAACAGAATGAATCAACTTGTAAAAGGTGACTTAGAAATAGGTTTACCATAAAAAGAATTTTTCTGTACAGACCACTGCACTGCATGTCTGAAAGGCAAACAACATAGAGTGTCTCATAAGTCTAAATTGGTAAACTCTAACAACACACCAATCAAATTGCTTCACATGGACCTTTTTGGCCCAACAAACATCCTAAGCATAGGAAAGAATCAATATTGTCTTGTTATAGTAGATGATTACTCCAGATTTTCTTGGGTTTTCTTTCTACTACACAAGTCAGAAACACCAGACACACTCAAAAATTTATCACTAAGATTGAGAATCAATTAGATCTTAAAGTTAAATGTTTAAGAAGTGATAATGGTACTGAATTCAAGAATGACTCTATTTCTTGTTTTTGTGCAGAAAAAGGAATAAGTCATTAGTTTAGTGGAGCAAGAACTACTCAACAAAATAGAGTAGCTGAAAGGAGAAACAGAACATTGATAGAAGCAGCTAGATCAATGCTTGCTGACTCTTTATTACCCATATCTTTCTGGGCTGAAGCAAGCAACATTGCTTGTTACATTCAAAACAGAACATTAATAATCAAAGAACATACAAAAACTCCATATGAATTAATATTTAAAAGAAAACCTTTCATTGGATTTCTTAAAGCATTTGGATGTTCTGTTTTCATATTAAACACCAGAGAACATCTATCCAAATTTGCTCCAAAAGCAGATGACGGATTCTTTGTTGGATACTCTGGAAGCTCAAAAGCTTACAGAGTGTACAATCCAAGACTTAATATTGTGGAAGAAACAACTGATATTATTTTTAATGAACACTCTTTTACAAAGAAAGTCATTGGATTTGACTGGTTGTTTGACATTGATTCGTTATTTGACACATCTTATTTTGATGTTACAAGTACAAAAGAAGATATTGAATATCCTATGGTACCTCCTCAACTAACTATTGATGTTCCTCTAACCGCTGATCCTCCAAGGAGAACAACCACGTCTTCTTCTAGTATAACAGTTACACCTCCAATTGAACAAACCAAAACATAAAATGAAACAAACACATCTACACCATCTTCATCAACACCTGTGATGACTAAACCACCCAATCAACCAACATCACATCAACCTTATGCAGTTGAAGATGATGATGATTATCATTCCTTACCAGATCCACATCATGATGATGAAATCTTAGATTTCTTTCATGATTCCCCTCAAACATTCAATGAACATATACAGCCTAATTGTCCCCCAACCACAAATACACTTGCCCATCCTACAACACCAGAACAAACATTCAACAATCTTGATTCAACAATCCCTATTGATAGATTGAAACAACAAGAATACACAAAGATCACCCTTTAGAAAACATCATAGTGACATTCATACCTGACTGACAAGAAGTCAATCAAACATCGCAAACATTTGCTTGCACTCCTGTTTCTTATCCCTAGCTGTACCCAAAAACATCACAGAAGCACTTAAAGACAATAATTGGATAGAAGCAATGCAAGAGGAACTACAGCAATTTAGAAAGCAAGAGGTCTAGAAACTAGTTGATCTTCCTGAAGGTCAATATGCCATAGGCATAAGATGGCTATTTAGAAACAAAGCTGATGACAAAGGAATTCTCATTAGAAACAAAGAAAGGCTTCTTTCCCAAGGATATACTCAAGAGGAACGCATTGATTATGATGACGTCTTTGCTCCAGTAGCTATACTTGAAGCCGTCCGAGTGTTCCTTGCATATGCCTCATCTAAAAACTTCACTGTCTTTCAAATGGATTTAAAATGTGCATTCCTTTATGGAAAGATAGATGAAGAGGTATATGTTGCTCAACCCCCCAGTGTTTGAAGATCCAGAATTCTCTCATAGAGTCTACAAGTTAGATAAGGCTCTATATGATCTTCATCAAGCACCTAGGAAGTGGTATGAAACTTTATCTAAGTTTCTACTATAGAATGGATGTACCCGAGGGAAATAGACCAGAATTGTTCTTAAAGAAGAAAGAACGAGACTTGTTAGTGCTTCAAGTCTATGTGGATGACATCATCTTTGGATCCACAAACACATAACTTTGCAAAGAGTTTGAAGCTCTTATGCAATCAAAATTCCAGATGAGCTTAATAGGAGAACTCACATTCCTCCTTGGACTACAAGTTCATCAATCACAAGATGGTATTATTATCAACCAAAACAAGTATGTGCATCAGATTCTCAAAAATATAACATGGCAGAATGCACATCAAGCAAAACACCATTGGCAATTGGACTGAAGTTTGGCCTAGATCTAGAAGGAACATCAGTTGATCAAAAACTTTATAGACCAATGATAGGTTCTTTGATGTACCTTACAGCAAGCAGACCAGATATCATGTACGCAGTATGTATGTGTGCTAGATATCAAGCAGATCCCAAAGAATCACACACAAATGCTATAAAGAGAATTTTTAGATATCTAAAAGGTAAACCAGCACTTGGTTTATGGTATCCAAAAGATGGAGACTTCTCTTTATATGCCTACACAGACAATGATTATGGGGGATGCAATAATAATAGGAAATCAACAAGTGGTGGCTGTCAGTTTCTTGGATCAAGATTGATCTCCTGGCAGTGCAAAAAACAAACAAATGTATTTGTTTCAACAGCTGAAGCAGAATACGTAGCTGCTTCTGCATGCTGTTCTCAAGTGTTATGGATTCAAACCAAATGCTTGTCTATGGTTTTAATTTTCTTAAAACACCCATGCACATTGACAATTCTACAACAATTTTATAACAGACAATCTTATTCAACATTCAAAAACCAAGCACATAGAGATCAGATATCATTTTCTAAGAGATTGCTTAGAAAAGGGTCTGATCTAGTTGATCAAAGTTCATACAGACAATCAATTGGCTGATCTTTTTACAAAATCATTTGATTCAACTAGATTTGAATTTCTGGTTCAGTCACTTGGTATGATCAACTATAAAACAACTAATTAATGTTTTCAAACATTAAATCAAACATCTTGATTTTGTCAAAGTCCAAATCAATTGTTCCACTTGTATCTTTTTCAAAATCAATATAACATGCAAACAAATCATTTATAACATTAATCACACACACTCTTCATGAGAAATGATAGTACACTAGCATAGCTCTTCACTTGAGTCTTTTTCCACTAATAAAGACTGATGATACCTTGTTTGATATGTGGATAGGCTCAGCATGGGACACCTAACATCAGATACAACAGTGAAGAACTAAATTCTCATGATTGTGTGGTCAACAACACAACTTTGTTTATGGTAAGTATTGATTTCTTCAACATAGATAGCTTGAAATCTAACTTAAATACACCAAGTGAAACAGATTATAAATTGCTCAATTTAAGTGTCTCCTCTATTATGATAATCAAAGACCTGGAGTACACCAAGACATTCTTTGTTGTGCTGAGCACAGACCTGAATGTTCTTAATCATGATCTATAAAAGATTCCTAATAAGTAACACATCCTATAAGGATGATCAATCCATAAAGCCTTTATGACTAGCTTCCAAAGTGAAGTGTAAAAGAATCCCAAAGTGGATCACCTAATAAACATCAATCAATAAAAAATTAAGCATTTATCATCCTAAGTAGCTAGGTCTTAAGTATTGAAATTACTTTCTATCATATCTTGAGGAGAATCATACATATCATAAAATCAGATGTGGGGTACACACAACTCATGTCAATAACCGAAACATGATAATCACTCACTGTTTAAAACAACCATTAATAACATGCTTGAGTTTAAGTGGATCAATATAGCTACAATCAACATTGTACTTGTCTATTGAAGATCAAGTATAGGTTGGACTCACCTTAGATTAGTATTTGTTTATATTTCTATGTAATAGGACTTATGTTTGATTTCTTTTGTAAGTTGTTTAGTTTATTTGTCTATTTTAGCAGTCCAGCAAAACTGTGAGCGAAACTGTAGTTTCGCTCACAGTCAGCTGTAAGTTCTCCCGGCGAGACTGCAGTTTCGGCCGGGCGAAACTATAGTTTCGGTAGCATAGTTCACCTCTAGCGAAACTATCTGCAAAACTAAATCTGCTATATATAGGTTTCATTTTGTTCATTGTTGGGTATTCTTGCAAAACCCTAATCGAATATTTCTGTTGCAAGAGGCTATTGTAAGCTGGTTCTTATTGAATATATTGAGCTTATCTTATTTCATTGGTATTGTTGCTTATTGAATCATCTTTGAATACATTTTGGTCTTCTTTTTTCTTCAAATCTTTGTGTGTGTTGTTTGTTTATGGTATTGAACGATTCAAACCATCTTCTGCACTGAAAAACTGATCAAATGGACCAAAAATGGTATCAGAGCCATAGTGCTCTTGTTGTTTGAGGTTTTTGGTTATGTTTGTTCAATACCACTATTTCTTCATTTCTATATCAAATCAGAGTGTATTTGATATGGAAATTGATTGAATTCTACTTGTTTTAGATTTGGGAAGATTTGTGAATCATCATATCTCAAATACATTGAGATTTGGCGATTTCAGGATGTTTTCGGGGTTTAAGGGGTTTTCTAGTTCATCCAGCGAAACTAAGTATTCTTCCAGCAAAACTATATTTCCTTCCAGCGAAACTACTGTTTTCACTCTTGCTGTTTTCTACGAAACTAGAATTTTCGAACAAAAGTTCATCGTGCTCGTTTGTCTTTACTAGCGAAATTGCTGCCGAAAGTACCCTGAACGAAAGTTCAAGCTTGTTTCTTATGAAACTCATAGGAAACTAAGCATTTGACTGCTTCTTGCTAGCGAAATTGCAGCCGAAATTGTCCGCGAAAGTATCCTTATCCGGGCGAAATTAGCTTCAGCGAAACTATCTCAGCGAAACTACATTTTTCTGCAAAAATACCATTTTGTTCAGCGAAATTATCATGTCAAAGATGAATTCTCTCACTCTTGCTGATCTAGAGAGTGTTGCTCCTAATAGACCTCCAAGACTCATAAACGGGACAATTTTGAAGACTGGAAGAGATGTCTCAAGGCCTTCTTCTTTTACACCAATCACAATCAATGGGATTCAATCATCACTGGTCCGCACAAGCCAATGGTTACTGTCGAGGCATAGTATCTCTAAACACGGACTCTTCCACGTTCACCGAGAAGGATCAAAAGTTGATTGATCGAGACCAGAAAGCTTTCGGAGCCTTAACACTATGTCTTGCACCTAATATTTACAACCGATTTGTTGAATACAAAGATGCAAAATCTTTGTATGATGCCTTGTGTGAGTTCTATGATGGAAATGAGGATCTCAAGAAAGACAAGAAAGCCCAAGCTCAAAAGGAGTTCAATTTATTTGTTGGACACAAAATGAAGACCTTACTGACATCACTAATCGATTTTTATCCGTTTCGAGTACTTTAAAGTAGTATGATGATCAGTTGGGTAATCATGAGCAAGTGAATAAGCTCTTAGATTCTCTTCCACCTTAGTGGAGTTTACAAGTGAGAATGTTGAAGCAAGAAAGAAATTTTGCTGACTATAAGCTGATGGACGTAATTAACAAGCTGAAGTCCTTTGACTTAGATCTGAAAAGGAGGAAATTTAATCAGTCTATGATGCCTACATCCGGTTATTCTTAGAATGCTGCGCTACTGTCTTCCGCTGTAAGCTCTCCAATGCAGACATCTCGTCAAGGAGGAGTGAACTCATGTGATTATTCTGGAGGTTATGGTAATACAGGAAGAGAGCAAGGGAACTTGAAAACAACTGTTGAAACCTCTGTTCCAGCTGAGACAATGGCTCTTTTTGGCATGTTTGTTTAGAGTTATGAAGCATTAGTAGCTGGGGATCTGAAAGGTAAAGGAATGACGATGGAGGATATGTATCAGGTGGATCCCGATGATCTCGAAGAGACTGATATTCAATGGAAATGGCGATGTTGACGCTTAGAGCTCCAAGATTTATGGAGCGAACTGGTAGAAAGAATTTTGGAGGCCAAAGTTCTAACTCCAAACTGGGTTTTGATAAGTCCAAGCTGAGATGCTTTAATTGCAAGCAATTGGGACACTTCAAACGCGAATGTCCACTACCAATTGCCACTGATCCCAGTAATTCAGGAATTCCAAGATTGGCTGCAAGTGGGAGTAAAGAGGAAACGAGTCACAAGAAAGAGACCGCATTGATCTCTAACTTTGATTGGAGCGCAGAAGTAGAAGAGACAAGAGAAGAGGTTAATCAAGCGTTGTGGCTGAGATTGTGAAAGAGGAAATGAAAGAGAATTGTGAGGAAGATTTTGATCTATTCAAGGAATTTAAAGATTAAATTAAAGAGGTTGAAGAGTTGAATGAGAAGGAGAAGTTGAAAGAAGGAAATCAGAAGGAGTTTGGGAATCAAGGAACTCAAACCACAGAGCTAGCAAAGGATAATGATGATGCTGCTACCACTGTTGAGGAAAACAAGTTGAGTACTCCGGTGTGTCAATGTGAGAAAGCTCTTGCAGCTGAAAAGGTGGTGATGGGACTTCCCTATGAGGTAATTCAAGATATGTGTTCATCTGCTTGCAAAATCAGACTATTTGGGGTTTATAAAGCTAATTGTTTATTGATCGATAATGAAAATATTTGAAATGAATGAATGAGGAGCTTAAAACAATGAGTCAAAATACTTAATTAAACTAGGCCTTAAAAGAAAACGATCATTTAAAAAGAATTGTTTTGGAAAGAAATTGTTGAGGTTAATAAGTTGACTGAAAGGATTGCTCTTGTTGAGTTTGAAACAAGCAAGCTTCAGTCAAAACTTGTTAAATAGACCATATCAGGAATGAAACATGATGATTTATGTAAATCTCAACAGGGGGCTAGGATTAAAACAGGTTTAGGATATGAAAATGCTAAGGTTTATCCTCCTCCTAGTACTTACTGTTATTCACCTATGCCCGTTCCCCATCCTTCTAATGATTTGATCCAAATAGATACTAATAGTATGTCTGCAGGTTTAGAAGGTGTGAATCCTATGCATGTTTGTGAGGACTACAATTATGGACCGACTAGTGGGCTTGGATGTTCTAGCCTTAGTACACCTGAACCTCAGCATTCTTTTAGCTCATAACTCTAGTTTAAATTCTGTTTTTGTCTCTAGTAATGCCGTAAAAGACTATTTCTTTATGTTCTAGTGATGTTTCTGTTTCTTCTTTAAATGTTGTGGATTGTGATGTTGATACACCTTTTGAGTGTGTTGATCTAGTGTCTGATATTACTATGAAAAGTGATGAGAAAATTAAATTAACTCTTTTGAAAATTCTTTTCTCACCCTATTCCATCTTTCACCCCCTGCAAAATTTCTACGTTTAATGTCAGGATTACATCTTCATCTAAGGAAAGTACTAGTGGTACTAGTACCACATGTATCTCAGATGACACCTCATCTTCTTCCGTATAAAATCATTCTTTTTCAAAAAAGACAGCTCTGTTAACATGTATGAGACATACAGTGATGATGATTCTAGTTTATCTGAATATGATGAGGAAATATGCATTGATAAAATTCCTACCTCATTACCTAATAGACCTAGATTAAAACCACACTGTTTTCAATGTGGTAAAGATGATCATGTTGTTAAGCACCGTTCTCAGCTTCATCATAGACATGTTAATAGAATTTATTTTAGGAATAGATTAGATCAATTAGTTAATAATTTCTTTTGTAAGAAATCTCTCTCACCTAAACCAAAAGTTGTTCAAACTTGGATTCCTGCTTCACCTGGTTAACTTTTCTCTGATATTCCTGCAGGAGTCATCCACTAAAGTTATAAATAGCATATGGCATGTTGATAGTGGATGCTCCAGACATATGACGGGACTTAAAGATTTATTGACTAACTATCGAATAATCAATGGTGGTTACGTGGCTTTCGCCGGAGACAAGAAAGGAGGAAAAATGATAGGTTAAGGCGAAGTTTCCAATGGCTCACTTACCTTGGAGAAAGTCAACTATGTACCTAAGCTTGCATTCAATCTGTTGAGCGTCTCTCAGATTTGTGATAAAAGCACTCCGGTCTTGTTCAAGTCCAATGAATGTCTCTTTTTGAAATCTGAGATTGATATTCCAGATAATATGGTACTCATGCGGGCTCAAAGGAAGCATGATACATATCTTCTTGATATGAGTTCAAAGGATTCATCATCTACTGTCACTTGTCTTCTGTCTAAAGCTTCCACCTCTGAGTCTTTCCTTTGGCATCGTAGATCGGGCCACGTTAATTTCAAAATTATAAACAAATTAGAAAACAATCTTGTTAGGGGATTACCTTTAAAAGACTTTTCTGTGGTTGAGAAATGCATGACATGCGCAAAAGGAAAACGACATAAGAAACCACACAAACCTAAAATTGAAAATAGCATCTCAAATCCCCTCGAGTTGTTACATACTGATCTGTTTGGTCCAATCAGTGTTAAATCAATTGCTATGAAATCTTTCTGCCTTATGATTACAGATGATTATTCTAGATACTCTTGGGTGAGATTTCTTGCTCACAAAGGAGAGACTGCTGAGGAGCTGCAAAAAACTAATTCTTTCGATTGAAACGATAAGTAAGAGGAAGGTTATGGCGATCCGAAGTGACAATGATACTTAATTCAGGAATCAGATATTTGATTCTTTCTGTGCTGCCAAAGGAATATTAAGACAATACGGTGCTGCAAGGACCCCTCAACAGAATAGTGTGGCTGAACGAAAGAATCACACCCTCATTGAAGCTGCACGTAAAATGCTAATAGAATCCTCCTTACCCATCATCTGTTGGGCTGAAGCGGTGAACTGTGCTTCATATGTTCTCAACAGGGTGCTGATAGTCAAAGACAAGATGAAAACTCCGTATGAACTATTTCACAAAGAGAAAGCCCATGATTGACTTCTTTCGACCATTCGGTTGCTCGTGCACTTTATTGAACACTCAAGCGTAGAAGACAAAATTGGCGCTGTGTCTGATGACTGTTATTTTGTAGGCTATTCTTCTTCACAAAAGGCTTATCGGGTATATAACAAGAGAACACGTATGGTTCAAGAGTCATTTTATGTTGATTGTCAGGAATCTAATCCTCTGATGTTCCTTCAGAACCAGCTTGGTTCTTTGACTCCGATACGGTGTTCAAATCATTTAATCTTCCAGTTTTTGCTGATGATGCGTCCATTCCAATGTTACAACAAACATTATCCCTCCCACTCTATTACCTGTCGAACCTCTTGTCCCACCAAACACACCAGCAAATGATGCTACATTAGTTGATGTTGCATCTTCATCATCCTCATTTATCTTCCACCCTCACCTGTGTCAGCATCGTAACCCTCATCACCTTTATGCACCTCATCACAACCAACCTGTCCCATTTCTCCAATTCACTCTACCTCACCATCCCCTACACCATTAACCAGTCATCAACAATCTCTTAACCAACCACCCACTCACATCCCATCCATGACTGCCAATTTCAAGACCCTAAAAGATCATCCTATGATAACATAATAGGATCTATCGCTGATGGAGTTTGGACGCGGAGTCAATCTGGTTTGATTAATGTCTGTCTATTCTCTTGTTTTATATCATAAATCGTTCCTAAAACATTCATGCAACTCTTCAGGATCATTGCTGGGTTGAATCAATGCAATTAGAATTGCAACAGTTTAGGAAACTCAAGGTGTGGACTCTGGTCGATCTTCCACCAAACAAATGCCCCATTGGAAGGCTTTGCTCAACAAGAAGGTATAGACTACCTGATGACCAGGGCATCATGGTATGAAACAAATCTAGACTGGTGGTCCAAGGCTTTGGTCAACAAGAAGGTATTGACTACACCGAAGTTTTTGCGCCTGTTGCCCGTCTACAAGCTAATATTTTTGGCGCATGGTTCTCATAAGCAATTTAAAGTCTATTAGATGGATGTGAAATGTGCATTTGTCTATGGCGACATTGATGAAGAGATATATGTGTGTCAACCACCAGGTTTAGAAGATCCAATTTTCCAGACAAAGTATACAAGCTTGATAAGTCTCTGTACGGTCTTCATCAGGCACCTCGAATCTGGTATGAGACATTAACACAGTATGTCTTAAGCAATGGTTTTTCTAGAGGCACCATCGACATGACGTTATTCAAGAAGGAGGTAGATGGTGAGATATTGATCGTGCAAGTCTACGTCGATGACATTATCTTTGGCTCCACCAATCCAAAATTATGTCGGGAGTTTGAGGAGGTTATGCGTAACCGGTTTGAAATGTGCATGATGGGAGTGATGTGCTTCTTCCTCGGGTTGCAAGTTGAACAAAAGCCAGAGGGAATTCTCATTCATCAAGAAAAGTATATTAAAGAAATGTTGAAGAAATTTAAAATGGACGATGCCTCTTCTGAGATGACTCCCTTCACTACTCAAACATGCCTCACTCCTGATGAGAATGGGAAATCAATTGATCCTCATCTCTACAGATCCATGATTGGTTCCCTTATGTATCTTACAGCGAGTCATCCTGACATCACCTTTGCTGTAGGATATTGTGCTCAATATGAGTCAGCTCCTAAAGAGTCCCATGAAAAGGCCGTCAAATGAATTTTTTGTTATCTAAAGGGATCTTCTCGATTAGGACTTTGGTATCCTTATGGTGGGAATTTTGACTTACATGCTTACTCAGATAGTGATTCCAATGGTTGCAGGTTAAACAGAAAGTCAGTTACTGGAGGTTGTCAATACTTGGGCAATTGTCTCGTTTCATGGCAAAGCAAGAAACATACCACTGTCTCTCTCTCAACAGGAGAAGTATAATACATTGCCGCCTCTAGTTGTTGTTCCTATGTGTTATGGATTCAGCACCAGATGATGGATTACGGGATTAACTTTCTTCATACCCCGTTGTTCTGTGACAACGAAGCAGCCATCGGATTGCCAAGAATCCTATTCATCATTCCCGAACCAAGCATATCGAGACACGGATTCATGCAATCCGTGATGCTCAGGAAAAGGGTTTCATTAATATTATTCCCATTGATACAAAAAAATCAAAAAGCAGATCTTTTCACAAAAACCTTTGACAAACCTCATTTTATGAATTGATTTCCATTCTGGGATTAATATCCTTTTAAACCCATCTTTCCTCAATACTTGTCATGTCTATATTATTTATATTTCTTTTCTAACTTTCCTTTTTTTCTTCTTTCATTTTCATTTGCTCCACCGCTCATCATCATTCTTTCATACATAAAAAATATATATGATAATAATAAATAATAACTTTTGGAAATTTCGTTTCCTGTTCATCGCAGAAATTTCGGGGGAGAATAATCATTTATAAACGTCTCTTTTGTTTCCTTTTGTAGATTCTCTGCTCTGTTTGAGACGTCTGAACAATATGAAGGAGGTCAACAGTATCGTGTCGGGATTTGCTTGATAGGCTCAGCCCGAAATCAAAGTAGATAGTACTCCCGTAGCTTAACTAAAAGTATAAGAAGCTTGAATACTCGGATAATCCCCTTGACATCTTTGGCCTTCATAAAGTTACTAGTCCTCGTTCAAAAAGGATTGAGAATAAGGCTCTTCTATGTTGTTTTACTCTTGCCTGATACTTCCTTATTTCTAAACCTTCACCTCTGTTTTCTTAAGCCTTACACTTATCCATAATTGTATCATAAAAGCATCTTTGTATACTGTTGTGTCTTGTGTGTGCTTATCTCCACTTCTGTATAGTGGTACTGACCTGGAGTGATGATCTCCTCTGTTGTATGTAAGTACTAACCTGGAGCTCTCATCAGCACAACATGATGATCTCCTCTGCTGTACGATAGTACTGACCTGGAGCTCTTATCGACACAATTTGAAGAACTTCTCTGTTGTATGGTAGTATAGACCTGGAGTGTTCATCAGTACAATTTGATGATCTCCTCTGCTATACGTGAGTACTGACCTGGAGCACTCATCAATTGCTATCAAATTGTATCATGCTAAAAAAGGAATCATTACTGTACGTCAAAAGAAGCAATCAATCAGTAGGTGTCATTCGTTCAAAATATCATGAGGACAGGATAGGTTTCTTCACCAAATGTCTATGGGGACTGAGTCTATGTCTTCTATTAAATTAACCAATAACATGATAACAGTAGCTATGGTTTACTTGTCGAAAAGAAGAAGGCATGGGTTTAAGAAAGGACAAATATATCTGCAATGCCACCAAACTATAACTCTCCAGAAGATTAATTCAGCCTCTCGTTCTTCTCTAAGATATTTTCTATCTTTGGTTAAAATAAATGATTTTTTAGTGTGATCGCGTGGAGTCTTTTTCTTTAAATTTTAGTTTCTCCTATTTATTTTATTTTATTTTATTTTATTTTATTTTATTTTATTTTATTTTATTTTATTTTCAATTTTATTCTAATTGGTTATTTCGCAGATAGTTTCGCTATGCGAAACTGCAGTTTCCACGAACGAAACTGTAGCTTCGCTAACACTTTCACCCTGGGTCTCTCGCTCATTTGAGCTTAGCAAAACTATAGTTTTGCTCGGGCAAAATTATGTTCTTCACGTGAATCTGTGACCGGCGAAAGTGATGATACCTCAGTGAAACTACCGAGTATTTATATGTCTCTACGAAACTAAATGGGTCAGTTTCGCTAATTACATACTTTGTTTCGCGAAAGTGGGTCTTTTAGGTTATATACGGTTTTTTCTCTTCAATCACCGCATTTGTGTCATTCTGTTCTTCCTTTCCATTGATTTCTCTTCAGAAGTGAGTTTTGAACTCGGGACTGTATATTTTCTAGGTTTAATTCGTCCATAGTGACTATATTTGATTGTGACTGTTGGGTAGTCTCGCAGTTCATTCTGCGAAACTACCCATCGTCCAGCGAAACTGAATAAAAGTTCTCCTAATTTCAGCGAAACTGTGTAGTTATGCTATCCGAGCGAAACTAACAGTTTTGCCGATCGATACTTAGTTTTGCTGCGACGAAACTATTGTTTCGGCCAGTCGAAACTATCACTTTGTCATGCCGAAACTATCAGTTTCGGCTGAAGAAATTGTCCCCATTCCTTGCCGACACAATAATAATTTCAGCGAAACTATAGTTTTGCCTGAGTGAAACTATATTTTGTAATTTATAAAAAAGGGTAGAATAATAATAATGAGTTATTTTTATTTTGTTTTACTATTACATTTGTATATATCTTACTAACCTGCTCTGTTTGTTTTTCAGTTTTAAAATGGCGACTCTTAAGTTCGATGAGAGGAACAACATAACAACCATATTAGATGACTCTCACCCTAAAGCAGCTGGATTAAGAGATTGTATTAGATGGCTGCAGAGATCCCCGATCGCATACGCTATCTCACACTCCCCTACCATTTATGATCTGCATATTCGAGATTTCTAGCGTACCGCTGAGTATAATACAATGGGAGACTCAGAGAGGATTATTGCCAAAGTACTGGAGAACGAAGTGATTATTACTGAAGATATTATTTCAAGTGTACTGAGGCTAGAAGAAGATACTGGAGAAGAAGTTGATCTAACTGATCAAGAGGTGTTCGATGCTTTTCGCTCTATGGGATATGAGGGTCATCCTTTCGGGACTAGAAAGGAAATCAAAATGTCCTTTTTGTCCAAGGAGTGGAGATACATAGCCCATGGGTTCATTATGTGCTTAGATCACCGTAAAGGTGGATCAGATAGGCTAAATCTGGATTGGATGAAAGCAATGGCGATCTACTGTAGAGGGGAGAAGACAAATATAGCCAGTTTGATATTTGATTGCATGTCTGAGAACGTAATGGCTCTTAAAAAGGACAAATGGCTGCTATATCCCAGATTCCTTCAGATGATAATAGACGCCCAAATCCCCAACGTTCCGAGACACGGAGAAGTTAAGAGACTGGTGTCAATAAATACACGCATCTTTGCTAATTGTTATGCATTCAGGCACGACTTCAGTAGAAAGATTACACATTTATGGGAGAACATGTATACACCAGATCGTTAGGCTTACATCAGGAGGGTGATAGAGTCTGAAGGTAAACATGCAGAGGAAACCAGACAAAAACAGTCTGAGGATGTGAAGAAAAGGAAGAGATATGCTAAAGAAAAAGATCACTTATTTGAAGATGAGGTAAATCAGATGGCGTCTTAGGTGAGGGCCGAGAAGGAAAAAGAACGAAGAAGAAGTCTGATACTGGGGAATTTGAGAGGAGAACTAAACAGAAACATCAATCCTTTTCTGAGCCTCCACAAACAGAGAAACGGGCAAGTCTAGATGAGGATGTGATCAGAAATCTCAACACCTCTCTCTCTCAACGAACTAAGTATGATTAAGACGAAGCTGATGAACCAGGAGTTAAGGGAGAAACAAAAGGATGAGATTTCGGACGGAATGACAAAGATGTTGGTTGATCAAAATAAACTGATCAAAAGATTACTGGAGGAGGTGAATGAATTGAAAGTTGTTACCGGCCTGCCCAATCAGCTAACTCAACCTGAGTTAGATTATCTGACTGATACTTCAAAGTACCCATTTCTGAATTTGGGTACTTCATCCAGGGCAGGAGAGGGCACATCTGGTGCAGGCGTTGATGAAGCTGGTGGATCGGGAAAGAGGACTGAGGAACCACATGATGAGAATGTTGAGCATGTTAAAGAAGTGATAGAGGCTGGATTTGTTGATATGGGGATTAATCTTGGTGATTTTACTTGAGAAGAGAGAATGGGAAAACAGAATGAAGCTTCTAAGCAACCGATTGAAAAAGGATTGTGGATGAGGAGGAAAAGGATGAGCAACTAGTTGATTATGATTCAGAGCCTGAATACTAGGAGGTGGATGAAAGGCCACTAATATATGTGATTCAAAAGGGCGAAAATGAGAATGATGTTATCGAGATAGAGAAGGCTTACTAGTTTATGAAGGAGAAAGAGCTTGAAGAGGTGACTCCCTTGTTCCAAAATATGGAAGGGTTGAGCAAGAAGGAGGTGGATAAGAGAATAATCAGCTGGAAGTATCACCTTTACCTCAAGCTGTACATGATTAAGAGGAGAGGGGGTAGGATTACATACTTACACAAGAGGAAGGCGTTCAAGACCTTGCCTAGGTGGGATTTAAGAAAGCTGGCATCCTTGCCTCTACTTCTAGCTCATCTGAGTGAAAGAGCCAAGCTGCTAGAGAAGGAGATTAAAAATGGTCTGAATGATAACTTTGAGGCATTGGGTATATGAAGGCTGAGAGGAAGAGGTCGAAGAAAGATAAGGATTGGGTGACGGGCAAAGGGAAAATTGTGCCAAGCGTGAAGCCACTGAAAACCATTCATAGAGTACGATTGGCAGATCCTTCACCCCCATGTCTACAAGAATTGAGAAATGGTTTTATGATAACCAAACGGGGGAGGCGGTGATTAGAGTGAAGGGTGGTACAGAACATAGAATCTTTGACCCTATGGAGAATTTTGGATTCTCAGATGAAGACCTGCTCATTCTATGTGAGAATCATATTAAAGCAGGAGCAGGAGAAGAGACGAGGAAGAAGGCAAACCTATTCATGATAGTAGCCAACAAGGTCAGAGGTGTGAGGGCTGAAGTAAAGAAGATGGCAGAGAAAGTAAAGGCTGAAGATGATCTGAACATGGATATCCGGGACTTAACTAAGAAATTTACACAAGCTCATGCTCGTCCCGAAGGAGCTGCTGATGCCGGAGGTGACCAAGGTAGATCAAGTGCTGAAGCTCAATAAAGGAAATCTGCAGGAGCTGAGACAAAGACATCAGGTGCAGGAACAGGGGATGCTGGAGCTGAATAGAGATATCAAGACAAGTGGAGTCGGTGAGATCCAACCTAGGAGGAGTATTGAAGGTCAAGTATAGGTTGGACTCACCTTAGATTAGTATTTGTTTACATTTCTATGTAATAGGACTTATGTTAGATTTCTTTTGTAAGTTGTTTAGTTTATTTGTCTATTTTAGCAGTCCAGTGAAACTGTGAGCGAAACTGTAGTTTCGCTCACAGTCAGCTGTAAGTTCTCCCGGCGAGACTGCAGTTTCGGTCGGGCGGAACTATAGTTTCAGCAGCATAGTTTCGCCTCTAGCGAAACTATCTACGAAACTACATCTGCTATATATAGGTTTCATTTTGTTCATTGTTGGGTATCCTTGCAAAACCCTAATCGAATATTTCTATTGCAAGAGGCTATTGTAAGTTGGTTCTGTTAGTCCTCTAGAAAGATTAACATTAGTCTTAGTGTGTCTTTTACAATTTTGCCATAGTATAGGGACTAGAATTGTAAATACATAGTCTTTAGTTCGTTGATAGTATAAATAGCTTTGTCTAGAGTAGAATTAAGTAGTTGTAACAATTGCTGCTTTCTTACTCTTGTAATTGACTTTGCTATATCAATGAACTGTGAATTTTATTGATATTTGCTTGTTTTGATTACAATTGTTTGTATTTCTTTGAATTGTTCACATAAGTTGTTACAGATTGATGCATTTGATCCTATCAAATGGTATCAGAGCTTTCGGTTGAGTGTTTTTGAAGTTCTGTCGAACATAGAAACTTCAAAAATCTACTGAAATCTGTAATAGATTGACAATTCAAGTGAAATATTGTAAATTAGAGTTTTGTTTCATCATCAGAAACATGATTTGAATCACAAATTGCAGTATATCACATCAAAATTGAGTGAATCAATGAAAAAGTGTTCGGAAAGTTGTTCTTGAGTTTACGAACTGAGATTTCTGAAATTGAGTGGAAAATTGTTGATAATTACTGAAATTGATGTTAGAAGATTGATTATCGGCATCATAATGAACTAATTGTAAAGTTTCAGTTCAATTCATCAAAAATTGAAGGATTTCGAAATTTCAGAGTTCGTTACATTCATAAGAACATGATGAATGTGGCGTATTAGGGTTGGAAAATCACTGAAATTTGCCTAAGTGTTCAGGCGTTTGAGAACTATGTTGGCGTTTCTCAACTGTTTAGACTTTTTAACCCTAGGCGTATAACCACTGTGTAGGCGTATAACCACTGTGTGGAAGTATAACCACTGTGCGGGAGTTTCAACTGTGATGGCGTTTCACTACTGTTTGGGAATTCTTACACTGTTGGTGTTTGGAATTTTTCTAAGGCAATCCCTTAGACTTATCAGCTGTTGAGGCGTTTCATCACTGTTGGGGCGTTTCTTACTGTTGGGACTTATAACCACTGTTCAGACTCATCTCCATTGACACTTAGAAATTTTTTCAAAATTTAAAAATCCAAAAATATTTTTTTAAGTCTTTTCTTAATTCAAAAACTTAGAAAAACATCAAAAATATAAGAATGGCGAAATCAGAAGATTCTGAAAACAGAGTTCCAAAACTTAAAAATAGAGTGATTTTAAAAACTGGTCTTTTAGGCTGAAACATCACTTGAATTCCATAGACACTGATCTATGGAAATCATTTGAAAAAGGACCTTACATTCTAGTGACTACTGATCGTCCAGACAGAGGTTTTGTGTATACAAAAGATACATAAAACCTTATCCAGAAGATAACCTACATGGAGATGATTTAAAGAAGGTAAAAAAAGATGTCAAAGCATATTCTCTCATGTGTAAAGGGCTACCATTGGAAGTATTATCCAGGCTTGAAAATTATCAAACTGGATATACCATGTACAAGGCATTGAAGGTTATTTATGAAGGAGGGAAGGAAATCCAAGATCTCAAAAAGCAGAAACTGAAAAGGCAACTGGAATTATTTGAGCACATCTCAGGAGAAACAATTAATCAGATGATGAATAGATTTGTGCAACTCACTACAGAAATGTCTACTTTGGGAATCAAGAATGATCTTGAAGATTTGAATAACAGACTTCTGAATGCACTACCATCATCATGGAAACAGACTGCTACTTTGTTGAAACACACTGAAAAGTTTCCAATGGATCTTGATCTTCTCATTACAAAAATTGAATCAGTAGAGATTGATGAAAGTTCAAGAAACAATGACAGACATGCATCAACATCTCAATATAAGTATGTTGCTTCTCCAGCAAATACAGTGGAGAATGCATTTCTTGCAAAAGATCAGATCACTCCTGAAGATGAAGGTGATTTGTTTGTGGGAGCAGGATTCTTCACCAGTACACCTGCTTACTCTTCTCAACCACAACAACAGTCTCCTCCTAAAGCTCAAATGCCTAAACCTCAAACTGAGATGCCATCCTCAAACTCTCCCAATCCTAGCAAAGTGAAAGATGTAATTAATATTCTTTTACAGGATGAAGAGTCAAAAGCTGCTTTTACAGTTTTCATGGCAAGCTTTCAAGCTTATTAAGGCAGTCACCTGACTCAAGTGGAGCTAGTTCTACAAGATCTGTTTGAGATGGATCCTGATGATGTAGAAGAAATGGATCTTAACTGGCAAATGGTCATGATAGCTTACAGGAAAAAAAGCACTCATATGCTAATAGAAATTACAAACCCAGTGCAAACAAAACTGTTGGGTTTGATAAATCAAAATCAAGGTGCTTTAACTGTAACAGCTATGGTCATTTTTCTAGAGAGTGCAAAGCTCCAAGGAACCAAGGAGGAAATGGTCAAGGCAGCTCAAACAGTCAGAAATATCAGTAACAGGCTAACAAGACATTTCAAAAGCCATATCAAAGCCTACCTGAGCCAGAACCCAAAGAAGAGAAGAATAGTGAGGAACCAAAGAAGATTATGGTTGTAAACATCAAAGATGGTTATGACTGGAGTGCATATGCAGAACAGTTTACTGCTAATCTCACTGCTAATCTGGCTCTAGTTGCTAAAATTGAAGATGAAGACTGGTCTGAAGATAAGGATCCTAAGAAAGATGATGAATCAAATCAAGAAGAAGAGTATGACTGGAGCGACAAATCAGATCCAAAAGAAACCACTGAAGAAGTTTCTCTTATGGTTCAATCTAAACAACCAAAGGTTGTTAATTCATCTTCTGATACTAAATCTTCTAACTCTTATCCAGAAATACCAGTGGAAGTAAGAGAGAAAATATGCACAAAAGCATGTTTTGAACTGGTTGAACACTACAGAACATACTCATTCAAAATATGTGATAAGCTCAAACAAAAAGAATTAAAGCACAACAAGCTAAAATCAGATCATAAAATTGCTGATAACAAGATCATGTCTCTTCAAGCTTCTTGGAACAAAACTCTTAAAGAACTTGAACTTGTTAAGAAACAACTTGAAGAGATGAACAAAACACTTCAACAAGAAAACTTGGCACATGCAGCAACACAAATTGATTTGGCCAAAGTTAAAAGCTCAAAGAAAATTGTTGAGCAACTGGTAAATAGAAGAAAGGATAAAGATAAAACAGGATTAGGTTTTACTCATGAACCTATGCCTGAATCGATCTCAAATACATTACCTGAAAATTTTAACACTCATGATCATTCACCAGAAAATAAAGCAAAGCTTAAAGAATATCAAGACCAAAAGAACTCAACAAAGATAAATGTTGAAATCTATGAAGAAACAGACTTAGAAAAAATAAAGCATGGTCATCCAATTAAAGTCAAATCTTATGAACCTCAACAAATGCAAAAGAAGCTTTTTGTACCAAAAAGTGAAACTGCTATTGAACAAAATGAACAAAAGAGTGAAAAATCTACTGATGTCAATATCAAACTGAAAGGAAAATGTGAAGAGGTTAAAACAGATAATACTTTTTCTGATGATTCAAGTTCAAATGAACTAAATGAAGATAAAGAGTGTCAAAAAGAATCTTCTCAAGATTCAACTAAAACTCAAATCAAGAAAACATCATCAAGATTAAGAAATCAAAGAAGAAGACAAGCTGCAAAAGCTAAGAAAGCTGAATCAATCAATCAGTCACAGAACAATACTAAAATTAAACCTGTGATGTATTTGTTAGCAGGAACTTTTGACATGAACACAATCACAAAAATGATATCTAAACCAAAGATCAAATCTAACTCTGATCTGAAAACAAGTTCAGGTCCTAAGACTTCCGCTGTGCATAAAAGATTTGAATCTAAGGAGTCAAAGAATTGTGGTAAAGTCCAAAAGAAAAATCCTAAAAATCAAACGACCAAATTCACACCAAAGAAACAACAGATTAATCTGCCTAACCCTAAATTTAAACAAGAATCAAATGTTGCTTCTACTTCAAGGGTTAACAAAATGTTGTTTAAACATTCTGAAAAATATTGTGATATCTGTGACATGTATAATCATGACATTTCAGAATGTTACTTTAACAAGTATTGCAATATATGTGATATGACAAATCACACAACAGCTGATTGTTACTTCAACAAGTACTGTGCTTTGTGTGATGAAAGAAATCATAATACAAATGATTGCTACTTTAGAAAGAACTCTTCAAGGAAGGAATTCAGTAATCAAGGATTTGTAAACTCACAATTTAAAAGAAAACAAAATATTGGGTTTAAGTATTCATAACGATAACCTTCCTTGGGTCTGAGATCTTTCAAAGGAAACAATTCTGATTATGATAATCAATATTTTGTCAAATCACAGCAATACAATCAAGGAAAGTTTATTCCACGATCTGTGCGAATAAACAAAGGAACATTCTCAAATGGTTCATGATTTCTTGATGATGATCTTGAAAATAGATATCACGCTTTGAAAACAAAACAACAAAAAGAAAATCATCATGTTTTTCAAAAAGGAATTGAAAATGCTAAATTTCAAAAGAAACCTGATGTAAACAAACTTCATTTTAAACAGTTTACAATTGTTGATAAATTTGGCAAGCCCAAGACCATCTCGGCTTGGGTTACTAACTCTTCTTAAACTGTTTTTGAATGCAGGTACGCCCACGGAGACCAATAAACTCATGGTATGTTGACAGTGGGTGTAGCCAGCATATGACAGGCAATCAAGCCTTGTTGCAAGATTTTCAGTTAAAAGATGGAATACACGTTGCTTTTGGAGGTGATGCAGGTGGAAAGATAACAGGAGAGGGAACATTGTCAAATGGGATTATCAGTTTTGATAAAGTCAACTTTTGTTCACAGTTGAACTTTAATCTATTAAGTGTTTCCTAAATTTGTGACAAATCTTATTCTGTTCTTTTTGATGATTCTCACTGTTATGTCTTGAAACCAGGTTTTCAGATTAGCAATGATTGGGTCATAGTTAAAGCTGCACGGGACAGAGATGTATACAAACTGGATATGTCTCAAGTAGATCTTACAACAGAAACAACTTGCCTGATTGCTAAAGCATTAAATGATGAAAGCCAGCTTTGGCATAGACGTCTGGTCATTCAAACTTCAAAAACATGAACAAGCTTGTATCAGGAAATCATGTTATTGGACTTCCTTCCAAGAAGTTTTCAACTACTGATCATTGCTCAGCATGTCTGAAGGGAAAACAACATCGCACGTCTTATAAGTCCAAGCTGGTAAACTCAAACACCAAGCCACTCCAGATGTTACATATGGACCTTTTTGGACCAACTAATGTTAGGAGTATTGGTCGAAAATCATACTGTTTAGTCATCATAGATGATTATACAAGATTTTCTTGGGTTTTCTTTCTTCATGCTAAATCTAAAACTGCAGATCTTCTAAAAGAATTCATTATTAAAGTTGAAAATCAACTTGAACAAAAAGTAAAGATAATAAGAAGTGATAATGGAACTGTATTTAAAAATGCTAACATTGATTTGTTTTGTGCAGAAAAAGGGATAGTTCATCAGTTCAGTGCTCCCAGAACTCCACAACAAAATGGAGTTGCTGAAAGGAAGAACAGAACTCTGATTGAAGCTGCCCGGTCTATGTTAGCTGATGCCAAAATTCCAATTACTTTCTGGGATGAAGCGATATCAACATCCTGTTTTGTTCAGAATAGAATCTTGCTTGTGAAAGATAAAAAGAAAACTCCATATGAGTTAATGTTTGACATGAAACCAAACATAAATTTTTTAAAATCGTTTGGTTGTCCAGTTATGATTCTTAACTCAAGTGATCATTTAGGAAAATTTGACGAAAAAGCTGATAATGGATTTTTCGTTGGATATTCATCTGTTTCCAAAGCCTATCGAGTTTATAACTCTAGGACAAACACTATTAATGAAACATTTAACGTTAAAAGAAAATTCTTTTCCATCAGTTTCAAATGGTCCTGCATGGTTATTTGATATAGATTCTTTGTCAAACTCATTTCAACCTAACTTGTTTAATCAATCTGATGATTTTACAGGTAAGAAGAACTCAAGAGGAGATCTTGGATCTTTCAGTGATGATTCAGATTATGATGATTCAGATGTGCTCGCCCAGATTATCCATTCTTCTCATTTGTCAAGGATTCAACAATACAATTTAATGACAATGTTCATGCTTTTCAGCTTCAGATCATTCAGTTTCAGCAGATCAAGAAGAATCTAAACCTATTCCTAATGATGGTATAGAAATTGGACAACCTGAGTCTGGCACATCGTCCATCTCTGGAGATGCAATTGATCATAGTAACCTTGATTACTTTCTCAATTCACCGACTCAAGTTCCAAATTTCACTCCACATTCTTCTACCTATTACAACAGCTCTCCAATCTGAACCAAACAAATCTGGATGTTAATGTTCAAGGAACTGAGATACCGACATCTCGTATCCACAGGAACCATCCAACATCACAGATTATTGGTCCTCTGAATGAAAGAACTACTAGGAGTAAATCTGAACATGAAAATGTTTAGTTATACTCTTGTTTTCTTTCATAGATTGTCCCTAAAAACGTCACTGAGGCATTACAGGACAATGGTAGGATTGAAGCAATGCAAGAAGAACTTCTTCAATTTTGCAAACAAGAAGTGTGGAAGTTAGTGGAATTACCTGAAGGAGAAAATGCCATAGGCAGTAAATGGTTGTTTCGAAATAAAACTGATGATCGTGGCATTGTTATAAGAAATAAAGCTAGACTTGTTGCACAAGGATACACACAGGAAGAAGAAATTGACTATGATGAAGTATTTGCTCCAGTTGCAAGACTCGAATCAATTCGTGTTTTCCTGGCTTATGCACCATTCATGAAATTCAGAGTGTATCAAATGGACGTCAAAGGTGCATTCTTGTATGGTCCAATCACTGATGATGTGTATGTGAAGCAACCTCCGGGCTTTGAGGATGCAGAATTTCCACATCGGGTGTATAAGCTTAGCAAAGCTCTGTATGGACTACATCAAGCTCCTAGAATTTGGTATGAAACATTATCTCAACACTTAATCCAACATGGATACACAAGAGGGAAAATCGATCCTACTTTATTCATAAAGAAGGATAATGATGATCTCTTATGTGTGCAAGTGTATGTAGATGATATCATATTTGGTTCTACCAGTCCAACATTGTGCAATGAATTTGAAGAAATCATGAAATCTCGTTTTCAAATGAGTTGTATGGGAGAAATCAATTTCTTCCTTGGATTGCAAGTTCAACAATCTGCAGATGGTATTTTCATCAATCAAGAGAAGTTTGTTGACAAACTCTTGAAGAAATTCAAAATGCATGATTGTCAGTCCATCAGAACTCCAGCTGACGTAAACACTAAGATTGATCTTGATCCTAAAGGAAAATCAGTAGACCAAACTCTATACAGATCTATGATTGGTTCTTGATGTATCTTACTGCATCAAGACCAGACATCATGTATGCTGTTTGTGTTTGTGCAAGGTATCAATCAGACCCGAAAGAATCTCACTTAATTGTTGTCAAGAGAATATTCAGGTATCTCAAAGGTAAACCAGCTTTAGGGCTTTGGTATCCTTACGAGGGTAATTTTGAGTTACATGGATACACAGGTAGTGATTATGGTGGCTGTTGTCAAGATGAAAATCTACAACGGGTGGTTGTCAGTTTCTTGGACCCAGATTAGTTTCATGGCAATGTAAGAAACAAACAAATGAATCTGTCTCAACTGCAGAAGCTTAGTACATAGCTGCACCAGCAGGATGTTCTCAAATCCTTTGGTTGCAAAACCAACTGCTAGATTATGGGTTCAATTTTCTTAAAACACCCATTTACATTGATAACACTGCTGCTATGTTCATCACAGCTAATCCAGTTCAACATTCAAAAACAAAACATATCAAAATTCGATATCATTTTCTAAGAGATAATTCTAAAAAAGGTCTAATCATTTTGATTCAAATAGCAACTGAAAAACAGTTGGCAGATCTATTTACTAAAGCTTTTCTACCAGGAAGGTTTGAGTATTTAGTGGAGTCAATTGGCCTTATTAACCATGTGTAAACTTGGTTACTAATTTGAATCTTTCAATGATCAACTCCTTGGGTTTGAGTATTTAGGAAGGTTTGAGTATCGTGAGCGTTATAGCTTTGTATCGAGCCAGGGTCTCTTTGGAAGCGGTCTCTCTACCTATCTGGATAGAGGAAAGACTTGCCACCACCTACCCCTCCCAGACCCTGCTCTTGAGTGGGATATACTGGGTTTTTTGTTTTGTTTGTTTTTTAATGATCAACTCCTTTCCTAAATCTGAAGGTCTTCATAAGGGTAACTTTTTATAGTTATTTGCCTGATTGTTTGTGTGTGTGTGCTTTCTTTTATAGAAAAACAAAATACAAAATTAGAAAACTCAAAAAAAAATCAAATAAAAAATATAAATCAAAAACTCCAAAAATAGAGTTCTTTTTGTTTCTAATTCATTTTTTGGGAATGAATCTGTGTTTGCCTCATGTGAGAAATGATAGTACATTAGTAAGATCAGATGCATACTTCACTCGCTAATAAAGTCTGACATGATCAAGATATGCTGTGTAGACAATATCATGCTAGTATACTGAACAAGTAAATTCTTGTGATTACACCAAATCTCTATGCTTGTTTGTGTATTCATCTAAGTACTTTTGAGTGTATTAGCTTATCAGATTGACTGCTTGCTAAGCTACCCCACTCACACCTGATGATAATATGACTAATCATGAGATCTGTTACAAGCATCATTCACTTCTCTGTTATGAGTCATCATAGACCTGAAGTGCTGAGATATCCTCTGTTGTAAGTCATTACAGACCTGGATATTCTCCTTTGATGCAAAAGATGCCAATGTGCACAATCCATTCAAATGGATAGTTAGAGTTGATCAAATGGTTATCCATGATCATTCTCTATTCAATTAAGTAACATGAGCTCTGATTATGCATATTTGTTAGGTAATAAGTTGAGAATGTGTGCTTTCTTGCATGTCTTGATGATGGTTGATCCTCTAAGTCTTGGTATGAGTCATATCTTGTCATATATACTTCTACCCTAATCAATCCAAGAATTGAAACAGTAAGTGAGCTGATAATTTGTGTCAAAAACACTCATTTTCTGTCCTTAGATCTTGTGTCTCCTTTGCTGTGATGTCACTGACATGGAACACACTTGATCAGGATTTAATCATTGTCTATGACTATGCACATATTTTTTATTTTAATGTTCTGATCTTCACTAATATGATCTCACTGCAATCAATGATTCTATTATACATATTAGCTTTTCATTCTGATTTAATTTTGATTTTATGCATGTTTTCTTGTGTGCAGGCAATATAACAAAGTTAAGTGTGATATTCTTATGTTATCTTGGTAAACTTCTAAGTTCTGCAAAATCTTAAAAGTTTAGGGGGAGTAATAACAATAAGAATTTTCTCAAAAAATCAAAATGAACATGTTGAATTGAAAGGATGATGCTTTAAGTTCAAAGTATTTGTGTGTTTGATAATGTACAACTTTTGCCTATGATAAAATGATCTAATAATTTTTAGCAAGAGGAAAATCTTCTTTCAAATGTTGAAAACAAGAAAAATTGGTTTGTTTATTTTGAAACTAAAATGAAGGGTCAAAATGTAAAAAGTTCAATTTTGAGGGTAAAAAGTGTAAATTTGAGGGAAAAGTCAAAAATATGCAAAATTGTTTAAATATTAGTATGAAATATTACTAATGTGTTTAAACAGTATGTAGGAGAAGATTTGAAAAATCACAAGTGCAAAAACATCTAAACAGTGCTTATGTGCCTGAACAGTTGTCATGTGGTCGAACAGTTGTTGTGTATCTAAACAGTTGTTATGTTTCTGAGAAGTTAGTGTGTGGGCATTTCAGCATCATCTTGCTACTGAACAGTGCTAATGCTACTGAACAGTACTCATGCTACTGAACAGTACTCATACTACTGAACAATACTCATACGACTGAACAGTTCTCATACGGCTGGCCTCATGTGACTGAACGGTGTTCATATGTCCAAATACTTAGTGAAATTTAGGACCTAATGTGCCTGAACAGTACTTATACGACTGTACAGTGCTCTTACGCCTAACAAAAATTTTACTTAGTATAAATATAACTCTTGTGAATCATTCATTTCATTCCCACTTCAAAAACCTTCTTAAACCCTCCCCTGACCATTCGAACTCTCGACAAAATCTTCTTTCTTTGATTAAAATCATTTCAAACTCAAATCACAGATTGTTGACAGTGTTTATGTGATTGTGAATGTAAGTTTATGATTCATTCATCTGATTTGTGTTTAAATGGAAATTCTTTGATAGGCGTACGATACCTGTTCGGGAGTTCAAACCCTAAACTTGTCAAAAACTCAGATTTGAACATTCAAATGACAAAAATGACTGAAATTGATGATTGAATGTTGTTTGTCATGTGATTTCGAGCATTTTGTTATAATAAACTTGGTTTAATCTGACATTTGATTGAATGACACTGTTCAATGTTCATCGATGAACAGTATCGTTTGATGATGAACTTGATGAAGAAGATGAACAGATTCATAATTTTTAAATAAAAATAATGAAAAATAAATTTCAATTGATAAAAGTCATCATTACAGGAATTAAATAGTTTAATAAATAATATAAGATTAAATAAACTAAAGTGTTAAATTTTCAATTAAAATCAATCTTGATAATTCATCTTTTATTAAAATTTAAGTGTTTACACTTAAAATTAAAATTACAAGTTGATTTTAAAATTCAAATTTATTTTAACACATCAGTTTATAATATCTTAAATCATTATATTTTCAAACTCACATTAAATCATTTGCTTCAAAATTCACATATTGTCTAATATCATTGTTTTAAAATTTTGCAGATGGCTGATCTGAAGTTTATGCCTAAGCACAACATTGCTGCTTTACTCAACGAAGAAGTTCAAGATGCTCTTTCTTATGAAGAGATGATAAGATTTCTTCTAAGAACCAAATATGTTTATGCCATGTGTTACCAGACAGTGATTTATGACAGACTCATCAGAAAGTTCTGGAGTACAGCAAGTGTTGAAGTAAATGATGAAGGAAGAAAAGTTGTCAGAGGTTTTGTGACAAGAGATAGAATGATTGAAGTTTCTGAAGAATCTATTAGAGCTGCATTAAGACTGGGTCACAATGATCCAGAAGATCTGTCTGAGTTAACATTCAATGAATGTAGAGAGACATTCATGGAAATGGGTCATCCTGATCATTTCCCGAAGAAGCAATTCTTCAGAGCTCGAGTATATAATCATTGGAAGCTTCTTTGTTATATCTTCCAACACTGTATGTCCAAGAGGAGTGCTGGGTGGAACTCATTCCCAGTGGACATAGCATCTCCAATTGTGGCCATTGCAACAAATAGAAGATTTAATATGGCTAAATGGATCTTGAATGGATTCATATTCAATTTGGAGAAAGGAATAATAAATAAATATCTGATGGACGCCAGATTCCTTCAAATGATCATCAATGAAGAATATCCAGACATTCATGTATATGGAATAGGGGGAGATAGACTTAACTTGGAAAACATGTCTGAGGTTACATACAAGAAACTAACAATGTTAACTGGTGCTCAGAATGTTCCTATGTTTGACTACATGAGGAATGTAGCAAATGATGAGGTGGATATCACTGTGGATCATTTTCGTTTGTTAGAAGGTGAGCCAATTGATCCATCTGAGTTGATAGATGTATTTCCTCTAGAAGATGATGATCAAAATGAGAAGGATGAGAATGATGAAGAAAATGATGATGACAGCTCATCTAGTTCTGATGATGATGATGATAATAATAATGATGATGATGGTGGTGTAGCTGAGACACACCAATCTATGAGTATTGATACACCAATGTCTGAGCATGCAAATGAAGCTCAAAATGAAGATCAAGAAACAATTGGTGGTGAAGGTCAAGATGATAGTGTGCATGAAGTATCTGAAGATATAGATGATGTGATTCATGATGAATCTAGTCATGAAATTGAAATGAAGATGCTGAAATGCATATAGATATGGAACATGAACATGATGTTGATATGCAAACTCAAACTTTTGAGTATGACTTTATTGATGCTTTTCATGTTGATCAAGAATTGCCAGTTTTTGCAACACATAATGTGTCTGTTCAAACTGATGAAATCTTGGATATAGATGAAATTGAAAGAATAAAGGATGATAACATGGCAAAAGAGAAAGAGATTGCAGATCTTAAAGATGAGCTTGAAAAGTTGAAAGAAGAATATGAAAAATTGAAAGAAGAAAGTCTAAGTAAAGATGAAAAGATTGTGTCTTATGCTAAAGATAAAGAAGATGTGATTAAAAATTTTGAGGTGATGATAAAAGATTATGACCTTCTTGAAGAGAAATTCAAGAAATTGTCTGAAGAAAATGAAAGTTTGAAAGAAGAATTGATTAAGTTAAAAGAATCTGAAAAACCCAATTCTCCTGAAATTGTGATTGTTTCAGAAAATATTCCAATAGATGTTGAAAAGGTTTCTGAAATGGAGAAAGGAAAGAGGAAGATAGATGAAATCGATGTAGAAGTTGTACCTGAATCATCATCAAAAGCTCAAAGAACTGAAGAGTCATTTGAAGAAGAAATTCAAGAAATCCAAGAACCAGTTATTCAAGACAAAATTGGTGCTTTGGAAGACTTGGAAGATGAATATAATGATGATTGGTATAATGAGGTACTTGATGATGAAGATGTGGATGAAGAATTTGAAAATCCTACTTTTGAGCATGATCAAGGGGTTGATGATATTCCAATAGATTTTGAAGAAAGGTATAACTACCTTGTGAAGATGAAATATAACAGAGTCTTTTTAGATGGGCTAACAGTTTCTCAAATAAACGATGAATATGAGAATGTATAGCTGCAGAATCTTTTGCACCGATAGATCCTAATGAAATAATCATGGAACACGATGAATGGGATAGAGGACAAGAAAGTATTAATGTTGATGAAATTTCTAGTTCTGAGTTGCACCATCCTGACCCAGAGGAGATGAGCACTCCAGCATTAAGGTCATGGTTGCAAGCCAGAAATTACCCGTGGAAAAGATTGAAGAGACTACAGTCAGTTTCGTTGAGAAATTTGGTTAAGATTTTTCAACAAACTGAAAAACAAACAAAAAAGATGATAATTCTAGATACTGATAATCCTCAGTATTTAGACTTTACTAAGAGAACAAGGGTTTTGAAACCTCAAGAGATAAAGCAAATGGCGCAAAAGTCTAGTGCTTATGAACGAAGAAAAGAGCTGATCAAAATGTTTTCTCAAACTGAACAACAAGTTTATAAAGCCTCCACTGAGCAAAAGCATATTTTTGATAGTGCTAGATCCACTGGCAATTTGTAAGGAATGTATTGCAAAGAGGTCAATCAGTTGCTGAATTGTTAAATGCTATGATTGCACCTGACTTTACAAATCAAGTCAAAATAATTGCATGGAAATACGATGAAGTTTTTGATGCTTTTCTGATCAAAAGAGTAAATGCTGTTTGTGATGTATATCATTTTTACTCTAGCATAATCAAACTTCCAGTCCAATATTTAAAAGAGCTGAACAAACTTGATTTGATAAACCCTTCTGGAGCAAAACGTGGAGATATGTTTGTAGAGCTTCTAAGAAGAGGGTTGGCTAGAACAAGTAACTTCCTTCAAACTAGATGTGATCAAGAGGATAAGGAGTACTTTTCTATGCTGAAGAAAAATAAGAAGATTAGAGGATTACAGTCGGAAAAAGAGCATTTCATGGTGGAATTTTGTGATAAGTACTTTGAGAAGGTAACCACTCCTGGATTGAAGGTGATAGAAGGCAACCAAAAGACCAAACCTATACTGAGACGGTTTTACAATACATCTTCTTTTGAGCTCAGACTGGCCCGAAATCATGAAAATTGGGATAAGGACATGATTTCTCTGTTTGGTACTTTTGAGTTGAAATTGCTACATCCAAGTTACATCTCATTCTTATCTGTGCAGAAATTTGAGAAAGTAGCTGATGAGACTGCTGAACAAGATAAGAAATATTTTATATCAATTATTAATGTCATGAATGCAGCCATGGAGCGAATCTCATTGAGAAAAGCTCTTGCTTATGCAAACATTGTGAAAAGAGATATCAATGACATTGAATTCATGAGAATTTCAAGGAAAGGAGTATTAGAAGTGTATTGCAAAGAAAATAAACATCCTATTGAGTTGTATGCAAATGTTGATATTGCATGCTTGTCAAAGGATACATTAGAAAGAATGAAGTTGATTGAGATAAAAACAAATGAATCAAAGCCAGAACAAGCCGTGCTTGCTAGAAAATTCAAGTCATCTATTGAGAATGCTTTGAAAGAGATTGAGTTGTACAAGAAGAAGCCTATGTTCAAGGTGAAAGAAGAACCAGAAGACTTCTTTGAATGATATTGATGAAAGAGTCAAGAAGATTGAAGATGAAAGAGAGAAGACAAAAGAAATGAGAAGAATACAGATTGATTAGAATGAAGACAGAAGACTTTTGAAGGCTGAAGACAAATGTAAATCTTAGGGGGAGTATTGTTAGTCCTCTAGAAAGATTAACATTAGTCTTAGTGTGTCTTTTACAATTTTGCCTTAGTATAGGGACTAGAATTGTAAATAGATAGTCTTTAGTTCATTGATAGTATAAATAGCTTTGTCTAGAGTAGAATTAAGTAGTTGTAACAATTGTTGCTTTCTTACTCTTGTAATTGACTTTGCTATATCAATGAACTGTGAATTTTGTTGATATTTGCTTGTTTTGATTACAATTGTTTGTATTTCTTTGAATTGTTCACATAATTTGTTACAGATTGATGCATTTGATCCTATCAGGTTCTTATTGAATATATTAAGCTTATCTTATTTCATTTCTATTATTGCTTATTGAATCATCTTTGAATACATTTTGGTCTTCTTTGTTCTTCAAATCTTTGTGTGTGTTGTTTGTTTATGGTATTGAACAATTCAAACCATTTTCTGCACTGAAAAACTGATCAAATGGACCAATATCTATGTCTATTCTTCAAAATCAAACAAACAACTTAGTCAAGAACTACAGACTAGTATGATCTCATGGTATGTGCACATGATTCATGTGTTTTATGTTTAACATGCATTTTAAGTGAACAAAGGATACAATTGAACAAAGGATACAATTAGTGATAAATCATAGGTAAATAACTCTTAAACAAACAATTGGACTTTGATAATTTCAAATTAAACATATATAAATTTTTGTCAAATTTTTCTAAATATGCAAAAATTTAGGGGGAGAAATTGAACATAAATTATCAAAGTCAGCAGAAGTGTGCATTAACATACAGTTTATCATATTTTTTAAAATTTGAAAAATAAACAAAGCCAAAGTCAAGCCAACACTAATAACAGCAGGCTGACTCATATATATTTATTTATTGCACAATATTGCTTTAGAGTGATATCAAATCATCCATATATTGAAGTGTTAAAATTCAATATTTTAATATACATTTAAAGATTTTGAAAATATTCAAAATTAATTTGAAAAATATAATTTTTAAAACAGATCAAACAATCACAACATTCAAAAGTTTCTTAAATTTTTTTGAAAATTTTCACAACTATTCATACAGCGGATGACAAAAAGGTTCATCCGCTTTGAACAAAACCACTACAAAATTCCTTCGGAGAAAAAGCATTTCAGATCAAACATTTTGACAACTGTACATATAGCGGACAACCAAAACATTCATCCGCTGAAGGTACAGTACCAAACAACACTTAAAGTTATCTACAGCGCATGAACAAAAGTGTTCATCCGTTGTGAACATCATCCAAATTTATTTAAGTGTCCACAGCGCATGAACAAAATTGTTCATCCATTGTGAACATCATTCAGTCACAAAGTACTCCACAGCGCATGAACAAAATTGTTCATCCCCTATGAACAGATCAAACAAGTGTTTACAACGTATGAACATTTGTTCATCCGCTGTGAACATATCAAACAAAGCAGTCAAGTGTCTACAGCGCATGAACAAAATTGTTCATCCGCTGTGAAAATAGTCGCTCAAAATAAATCAAGTCATGCACAGCGCATGAACTAAAGTGTTCATCCGCTGTGTGAACTGTGCACAAGTAAACTACATAGCGCATGAACAAAATTGTTCATCCGCTGTGTGAACAGTGCATAAGTAAAATGCACAGTGCATGAACAAAATTGTTCATCCATTGTGTGAACAGTACATAAGTAAAATGCACAGCGCATAACAAAGTTGTTCATCCGCTGTGTGAACAGTGCATAAGTAAAATGCACAGCGCATGAACAAAATTGTTCATCCGCTGTTGGAACAATACACATAATAGGACCACAGCATATAGCCAAAATTGTATAACGGACACTGTGTCCACAGCGGACACTGTACTCACAGCAGATAACCAAAAAGATTCAGATTTTTACACCACGGACAAAACACTATATACACAGCGGATGTACATTTATCCGCTGTATATATAATTCACACTTGTCTAATTTTTACTTTTCACCAGTAAAAAGAGAGTGTGAAGTTTAAGAGTCAAAATTTAAAAAAGTCAAAACCTTTCGATAAACCCTAATCACCATGTTCGATTCACACAAATCAAACACCAAATTCTACTTGTTTAGTTAATCGAAAAGGTATAACAATATGATTTTGATGCTTAATCAAACATAAATATTCTGAAATTTTATTCAGATTCACGCATTGTTCGACTCAGTTGAACAGTTGATGAACAATCAATAATTAACAATTTGATGTTGTTTAAACAAATCAAACATGAAATATGTGAAATCAAGCATTAGTCGATCATATTTAGGCTGTTAATTTGATGATTTGGGACAAAATGTTCATTCTGATCATGAACAGGCTTGATGTTCATGATAAAGAACAGATAAAATCACTGTTTAATCTTCCAAAATGATCAAAATATGATTAACATGTGTTTTAATTGATAATCATCTTTAAAAAACATCAAAACAAACTTTCATTAACAAGAAATTTTGTTCATAACATCACAAACAATCTTTTAATACATAAGCATTGGTGAAAATAAACTGATTGTTTGACTTTTAAAAGTCAAACTTGATTTCAAAATTAACATGACAAAATGAACAATGCATGTGTATATGAACTTGTAAAACGTGACAAAACATCATTCAATATGAGGAATCAATTTTGATTCTTCAAATGATCATTTCAAATAAAGAATTCAACAATCAAAACACAAAAGTGTTGACTTGCAAAAGTCAAACTGATTTGATCTTTAAAACATTCAAATCATTCATTTTCAATCATAAAACAAGTTCTAAACATACATAGGTGATTATTATTCAAACATAAACATGAACACTTAATCACCAAATCATCAATACAAACAATTGTGCACATTTATTACACAATCACTAATATGTATCTACATTTGTGCAGGTATGGCAGAGTTAGTGTTTGTAAGAGATCACAACATCTGTGCATTTCTTGATCATGACTCTCCTAGGTCACAGAATTACAGAGACATTATTCAAGCAATCAGACAAACTAGACTTGTACATACTATGACATTTAGACCAGACATATATGAAGATCACATTGTCCAATTTTGGACTAATGCACACCTTGGTGAGATTGATGATCAGTAAGTAGTATATCTACTATGCATAATCTGGAAATCATCATCTCTGAGGAAGTTATAAGAAGGGTGTTACAATTAGATGATGAAGATGCTCAAGGCCCAGTTGAATTTGATGAGCACTATATGCTACATGTATTCAGGTAGATTGGATATACTGGAAATATTGATAAAAAGCAGATCAAAAAGTCATACATGTGTGCACAGTTCAGGTTCTTGATGCACACTTATTAGAAAACTTGTTAGGACCAATTTCATACGGAGTACTAATAGATTCTGCATTATACCAAATCAAATAGTGCGGAATCCTATTTGATTGGCGATCCAATCAGTGAGAACGAATATCCCGATCAATCCAACGATGAAACAAACGTTCAGAACGAACAAGAATTGATCAGAAACGAACTATGAACTTGTATCGACGTTTTGGTACGCTCTGGACGGCTAGGGTACGTATGTATTCGAAGTGTTATGTTTTTCCATGAATTACGTGGTATTTATAGCTTTCATGTCTTCAATCGTACGACTGAACCATTAGCATGGTTCAGTCTTCAGTCGTGCGACTGAATCATGCGATTGACTCATACGCACGACTAAAGGTTCTGTCGTGCGACTGACTCAATCTTATGTCTTAGTTGTACGACTGATCCAGTCTTCTTGTTCAGTCGTGCGACTGGTCCATAAGCATGATATGTTCATGCCTATGGTCCATTAGCATGGTCCATTCGTATGAACTATCCCATGGATAAGTTAAACATACTCCTAAGTTCTTATTGACTTAGAACCATATAGAACAACATCAAACCTATATAGTTAGTTCATACACGTGCAACATATTCAATATAATGATATCATGACATATTCAACATAAATTAACATCACAATGCACTTCATATATCATTCATTCAATCATTACATTGATTACTTATATGTAAGACATAAAAGACTTTTAGATTTCAGAACATAAACTAGGTACATCAATATGTATCAACAAACTCCCCCTTGGACCTAGTTTACTCTATTGTCTAATAGTCTTCATGTGCTCTTGGAACATCTTGTACTTCTCTTCTTGTATAACTCCTGCATGTATCTCGAATGCAAAGCAGAATCTTATGACGTGTTGGAACCGTTGAGCTTGTATGATGTCTTGCGTGTCATAGAATAGTGGCCACTTGTATAGAGTGTAGACATCATCTTTGGACAAGTTGGTCAGCCACATAGGGTCAAACACCCGGATAGTCTTAATCTGAGCATCGTTATGCAACACTATGACCGCTTCACCCGTTCGCCAGTCGTAATACCACCATTTGAAGTGTGGAGTGAAGTCCTGAGACATCTCCCGTAATGGGATCTTTGACATTGTGCGCGGAGGACTCCACTTCAGCACTACCTTAGGCTTTCCTGTATTTGGATCAATTCGGTCTTATTTATAAACCGTCCAGGCTGTTGAGGCCTGAAGTTGACCCACCTGGTTTGGTACTCTCTCTTTAATGCCATCTCAAACCACCCCGACATCTTCCTGGGGTTGGCATACAAAAGGTCTAAACTGGCAAGCCTGTTTAACTAAAAACCAAGGAGAGTCTTCAGATCATGTGGGTATCCGAAGTACTCTATTCCCTTCTCTCTCTTCACTGCGTACACATCCAAGTCTTCAAAATACACCCAGCTAATAATCTTGCCCGACACCTTCTGATGCTTCTTGACTCTGTAGAGTTTGGTGTAGGCGTAAGTCTTTTGCGGTTGTCGCTGGGCTCTCATCTCTTCTAAACAAACTGCCTATTCAGCTTTCTTGATGTCAACATCGGTGTCCAAAGCTTGGGCTTTCCCTTCTGCTTTCTCCTTCTCTTTCTTTTGAGCATCAAGAGCTCCAAATGTATCACTGCCAATATTTCACCCAAATTGGGGATAACATTTCTCTGTTGGTCAGTGTACTGTGGATACTCTTATGTTGTGATATCCTCTATATCAATCTCATCGACGCCCTGCAGCTCTTCATCACTCATGACATCAACCTCGGGAGCGTCCTTGACTAGCTCATCCAGGTTGAGTCTGAACATATCAGCCAGCTGCTCGTCTGTGAGATCATGAATGATCTCTCTCTCCTCGGGTGTATAGCTCACAGATCATCACACAATCCCTTGCAAATCAAGACTCATTGTTAGCTGAGTCTTGATTTGCTGAAGGGGCGCGACGTCATGCTCATCAGCCTGTTGAGATTCATCTGTTTGTTTAAACATTCAAAACCACAGAAACACATCGGTAATCAATTCATTTACATTAATAAACATTGATAACCATTAATTACATAAGTGTAATACATAGTTCAAGTACAAAAGATAATCAAAAGCTAAGACAACTAATCATTACTCTTGTCTTTGTCACTAGGCTCTTCAGCTTGAGAAGCTGAGGTGGACGGTCTTAATTCTTGATGTTGTTTTGTCCGCCGTTCCTGAGCCGCTGGATCTGATGCTGATGCAGATGCTGACAGGATCTCAGCCTCTCGTTTGATCAATCAGATTGGTTTGCAGCGGATTTAGCACGAAATTAGCAATTAAATCAAGAATACAAAATGTTTTGCATGTAACAGTACAAACATAGAGAGAGAGAAGAGTTCTGCGAAAAATTAATTTTTCTATACTCAACACGTTTCGGCAATTAAAACAGCATGGTTCACCATCCTTTTATAGGCGGCAAAAGGATGGTGATGATGTCCTTTTGACAGGACATCAACCGATTATTAAAATTACAACTGATGGAACATAAAACTACTGAAGATGTCAACAACTGACATCTTCTTACAAAAGTGTTCCGATCTTTTACAAGTACTGAAAAAGTAAACTACTGAGAATCCTACAACGACTGAAGAACAAACTCTTCAGTCGTTTATAACTACTGATACTATAACAGCTGAAGAACAAGCTCTTCAGCTGTTGTACAAACTACTGAAATAAAAATTACAAAACTACTGAAAGGCAAAAACCATCACAACAACTGGAGAAGACTTCTTCAGCTGTTGTGACAAACTCTGAATCTTCAACACTTGGTTCTTCAGACTTGGGCTTCAGATGATGTATCAGCTGATGACTTCAGTAGATGTCATCAGCTGTTGTCTTCAGTCTTTGTCTTCAGACGTTGTGCATCAGTAGATGATCTTCAGTTCTTCAGTTCTTCAGCTTTTGATCTTCAGCACTTGTCTTCAGTACTTGAAGTCTTCAGTACTTTAGATCCTTTAGCTGTTGTACTTCAGATCTTTGATCTTCAGACTTTGCTTCTTCAGACTTTGTCAGAACAGCTGATGGAAGTCTTCAGTAGTTGTTGCAATGGCATGTGGGACTTAGAGGTTTTCCTGATCTTGGCTCATTGGTTCTTTTGGTCCAACAAACTCCCCCTAAACCAATGCAGCCAAAACCTCTAATTATTTGTTGTCCCACTTATTGTTGGCAGAAATATTGGTCTATTTCCTTCTAGATCAGATTAGAAGTTGACCCAGATAAGCACTGGCCTGAGAGGTAGTCTCTAAGGTTTGATTGGCTGAGTATGGATGGGAGCTCTGTTTTGGGGAATTGGACACAGAGCTGTTGTCCTATCCATGAGATCTACCTCCCATGTACTAGCCGGTAGGATTCTCGGGTGTAGGCCTGAAGAAATATCATCTATTCTTCTTTGGTTAGGTCTTCAGGCTCACCTTCGAACAACCCCTCCCGGCCGTACAGCTCTGAGACATACTTGGCCTGTCTCCCATTTTTAGCACAACTGTTGTTACTTGCCTATATGCAAACTCATCTGGATGTTTTCCTTCTAACAGCAAGTTGAGCTCATCCCTATGGAAGTTCTCAAGCCTCTTATAGACCAACCCTTTCCTAATCACCCTATTATCTAGCATTGTTTGGGGTGATTGGTTGGCTCTATAGGCTTTCTCAAACTCCTCTACTATTTCCAAGGGTGTTATTACAAGAGCCACAGAGATCACTTCATCTACGATTCTCTTAAGTTGGCTCTTGTATCTCACAGGCATAGCCTTTTGAACTATCCTGTGAGCCACCCTAGGATCTGGCCAAGTCCTCACTTTTTCCTTTTCATATTGAAAGGTTTGTTTAAGAGTGAAGAGTCTCAGAGCCTCCTTCTTCATGTTCATGATAGAAGTAGAAGCAGCATATGATTTGTAATGCTTTTCAGCATTGCCTCATCGTGTAATCTTTGCTGCTCCTCTTCTTCTAGTTTTACCCTCACAGTGTCCATCTATGAGGTGGGAGTGATGGTTTGGGATTTGGCTTTTGGTAGAGAGATAACTGCTGAAATGGGCAGACTATCCTCCTCATCCTCCTCCTCTTCTTCTTGCAGCCTCAACACCCTTCTCTTCTTCTGCAAGGGTGGATCATTGGCTGCAGGTTTTGATGGTGAAGGGATTGGTTTTGTGGGTTTTGGTTTGGTGGTTGATGTGGGAATGTTGTCAGGCACTGTTAGCAATCTAGAGATCAGAGATGTTTTAGTCTGTTTTGCTAACAGTGTCCTGTTCCCAGCACCGGCTTCTGAGAGGGCCTCAGCGACCAGTCCTTTGGTGAAATCACCAGCTGAACAGATCTTAGCGGCTATAGCCAAGATTCTGTCCCTGGTCCATGCTTTAACATCAAGGACTGGCCTGCCCAGATACTTCGAAATGAATCTACTCATAGCCTCGAGTCTCTTTTTGTCCTCTTGGCTATAAGTAGACCATCGGTGTTCGATCTCTCTCATTTCCATCTTCCTGAGCTCCTGATCTAACATGGCAGTGTCCTTGTCAAAGCCTTGCCTGAACAGCTGTTCAATGGCAGAGTCCATTGATTTGCTCTGTTCAGCATCAGCCTCCTTGACAAGGGCTGCTAGATCAGAGTCAATCCTTTCTCCCTCCTTCTCTCCCTTTTTCTGATAAGTGACACTGAAATCCTTTTGGATTCCAGCCACTTCTATAGGCTCACTCTCCTCCCTTACTTTCCTCTTCCCTTTCTCCCTCACCCTACTACTCTCCTCAGCCCTCTCCCTCTCAACCACCACCTCTTTCTCTACCTCTAACTCCTCCTCTCCCCTCTTCCTCTTAGCTTGCACTGATGTCTCCCCTTTTTGGGTGCATTGGTTGGGGTTTGACAATCAGCAAGCGCCTTAGTAACTGCAACCTCCACCAGGGGTTGGATATAAGTGGGAAGCCTCTCATCAATGGTTTTAATGACTATATCTGTTAGTATGGGTGTGATGAGAGGCAGGGATATCTGGAGGATAGCATCCAGCTGCTCAGGGGGGTTCTGACCCTGAGAGCTAGTGCCAGAAGCAGGGGCTGGTGGCCGAGTTTGTGGGAGTGGCTCAGTGTTTGTGAGACCTTCGGGTGAAGGTGCCATCTGTGGGTTTGTGGTGGCAGATGGACTTCTATCTTGAGTCATTTGAGCAAGCAGCTCTTTGAGTCTGCTTATCTCATCCTCTAAGATAGTATTTTGAGCAACTACATCAAAGAAGAAGCTCAGGTCATCATCAGTGTGAACTGAATCACCTGACCTCCTGACAATGTCAGGATGTACATGCTCTAAGTGTGGCTCAGAAATAGCATGTGCCCCTTGTTCATGGTACTGGGGACTTCCAGCCTCCGGATTGGATCCATCATTGGCAGTTGCCTCTGGGGAGGTCATATTGATGTTACCAGCTTCACCCTACTCAGATGTTGATGCAGAGGAAGTGGCAGCCTCACCAGATTGTCCTATCTCCCTAGCCACACTGGGAGAGTGGACTTGTGATTCTCTGTGTTGTGGGCTCCCACAGGCACTAGTATCCACCCCCTCTTCGGTTGGAGTCTCCCCAGTTGTGATGGGTTTCTGGGGAGAGGGTGGAGTGCTCAGATGGGTCAGCACTTTGGCTATCGCCAATGTAGGGCTTTGTGGGGCGGTCTCAGTGGTTGAGGGGCTTGAAGCAGTGTGCACAGGCGGAGGACTGTGCTTTTCAATGGCAGTCTTCTCAAGTGAGATAGACCCCAGAAGTGTGGCTGCCCCAGAAGTGGTTGCATCAGGCTCCTGTTGAGAGGAAGCCTGTGCGGTTGTGGTGGGTGGAGTCGTGGTGACTGCTGGGAGAATCGAACCAGCAGCCACATCCTACCTTTGTGTTGCAGGGGCATCCTCAGGGGACTCATCTCCCTGAGTAGCCTTTTTGGGCTTCTTTTTGGCTTTTGGCTTGGTGGGGACTTTGGATTTGGAGGTGGAGGCTGTGGGTTCCTGCTGCGTGGGTTTTCGCAACCGGCCAGCCTGTTTTAGGGATTGGTCAGAGTTGTGCCTGGAGTATACCTCGGCTAGAACAGCCATGGCAGGGACCCCAGTGCCAACAAGTCCCTCAGCCTGAAGCTGGTTCTCTATTATGGCCATGATGAACCGAGGATACAAGATCCATCGGTTAGAAACTGGTTTTGTGGCCATATCCTTGATTTCCAAAAATATAATATCTGTTAAGTTTAAAGGTTGTTTTTCAAGGATAGAGAACAATACCTGTTGCCACCTTGTTGACATCTGGTCCCATGAAGAGGTTTTGGGAGCCAGGCACACGTTCACCATATGAAAAATGAGGCGTTGGGGATCAGGGAAGTGTTTCTTCAACAAGGTTATGGCGGAGAGGTCACCCTGGTAGTCGTTGGATGTGAAGGATAGATCCAGGGTGCCTTTGGGGTAGGAGGTTGGGTAGGTGGCATCCTCCAGCTTTAGGGTTTGGCGCAAGGTAGCTGGAGTGATAACCACTGGGAGGTTGTTGACGGAGGACCGGAGAGAGACCTCACCATCCTGCTCTCCGGTTTGGACGGTGATGTTGGTCCAAAACTCCGTCAGGGAGTCGGTGTAGATGGTAGGGTTCAAAAGGAATGCCGTTTGGTAAGGTGAGTCGTGCATCAGATCGACGGCATGGTGAAATTTTGGCCATAATGGCGATTTGGTGAGATGAGCGACACAGTTGTGTCGAGGTTTCAGTTGCATGGTCGCCATTAATGGTGTATGGGAAGTTCAGAGGTTTTGAAAGGTTAGGTCAAGTGAGGAGTAAATGCTCTGAACGTTGGGTATTTATAGGGTAGGGCAAAGGCTGAAAGAAAACTACTGAAGGTTTTGGTGTTAGTTATCAGTTGTTGTAACTACTGATGACGTGGTCTTAACCTTCAGTGGTTGTAACATCTGAGGACTTGGTGTTAGTCTTCAGTAGTTAAAACTACTGAAACCTTGGTTTTGTCCTTCAGATGTTGTAAACAGCTGAAGAGTTATTGTCAGTCTTCAGTAGTTATGAACTACTAAAGACCTAATATTCTTCTTCAGACGTTGTAACAACTGAAGACTTGGTGTTAGCCTTCAGTAGTTGTGAACTACTGATATCAGTAGTTGTGAACTACTGAAGACATGGTATTGCTTCAGTTGTTGTAAACAACTGAGGACTTGGTGTTAGCCATCAGTAGTTGTGAAACTACTGAAGACATGGTTTTGTCCTTCAGTTGTTTGGGTATGAAACAGCAGCTGTTGGCATCAGCTGATGAGAAATTACTCATCAGCTGTTTCCGTCAAATCAGTTGTTTCATGCTGGCCTCTACACTTACTCATCAGCTCTTTGGCTGACTTTCAGATGTTTCATTGACCCTTCAGCTCTTGTGAATATTTATGCCTTCTGCTCTTGTGATCAGATGTTCACAAGTGCTGATGAAATACTCTTCAGAGCTGGTGAACAAATTGTCTTCAGTACTGATGTGTAATCTTACACATCAGTACTTGTGAGCAAAATTTGTTCTTCAGTACTTATTTATTTGAAAATCATACATCAGTAGTTGTAATCCACCTCACTACATCAGTTGTTTTCAATAAATAATGTACATCAGTACTTTGTCATTTTAGTCTTCAGTAGTTGGGAAAGAGCTGAAGACTAAATTACTCATCAGTACTTATATTTGACCTTTTGCTCATCAGTAGTTGTGAAGGAAGAGCATCAGCACTGGTCAAATTACTCTAGCTGCAACATACCAAGCCTTAGTACCAAGTTTTGGAATGTAGCACTATCTAAGGGCTTAGTAAAAATGTCTGCAAGCTCATCAGCACTAGGCACAAACTTAGGATCAATCAGACCTTTTTTATAGCAATCCCTGATAAAATGATGTCTGATCTCTATATGTTTGGTCCTAGAGTGCTGGACTGGATTTTTAACAATACAAAGAGCTGAAGCACTATCCATTAATAATGTAGTCTTAGTCTCAGTAATGCCATAATCCAGAAGTTGGTTCTGAAGCCAGAGTATCTGACAGGTACAACTTGCAGCAGCAATGTACTCAGCTTCAGCAGTGGATGTAGCAATTGATGTTTGTTTCTTACTCTGCCAAGAAACTAAACAATTGCCTAGGAATTGGCAACCACCAGAAGTGGATTTTCTGGTGACTTTGCATCCTGCATAGTCACTATCAGAGAAAGCAACTAATTTGCAAGAATGCCAGTTGAATACCAAAGACCTAGTGATTGGGTACCTTGCAGATATCTAAAGATCCTTTTGACTGCAATCAAATGGGATTCTTTAGGTGCAGCCTGAAATCTAGCACAAGCACATGTTGCAAACATGATGTCTGGTCTAGAAGCTGTAAGGTACATCAAGGACCCAATCATACATCTGTAAAGGGTTTCATCAACCGCTTTACCTTTCTGATCTACATCTAGTTGTGTGATGCTGCTCATAGGAGTAGAACAGGGCTTACAGGTTTGTAAATCAAACTTTTTCAACAACTCTTTGGTATATTTGGACTGATGGATGAAGATTCCATCATCCTGTTGTTTGATTTGCAAACCTAGAAAGAACTGTAATTCTCCCATAGCACTCATTTCAAACCTTCGCTTCATGAGCTTTGTAAATTCATCACACAACTTTGGATCAGAGGATGCAAAGATGATGTCATCTACATAAATTTGAACAAGGAGCTTATGTTCTCTCACAGTCTTGATGAATAAGGTTTTATCAATGGTGCCTCTAGTGAACTTATTCTCTAGAAGAAAAGTTGAGAGTGTCTCATACCAGGCTCTAGGTGCTTGCTTCAGCCCATAAAGAGCCTTATCAAGCTTGTACACCCAATCAGGATGTTTATTGTCCTCAAAGCCTGGTGTTTGACACACATAAACCTCTTCTTTTATTTTCCCATATAGGAAGGCACTTTTGACATCCATTTGATAAACCTTAAGACTGTGAAAGGCAGCATAAGCTAAGAACAGTCTGATTGCTTCCAGTCTGGCCACAGGAGCAAAGGTCTCATCATAATCGATGCCTTCCTCTTGTGCAAACCCTTGAACAACCAGCCTGGCCTTGTTCTTGACAATTTGGCCCTTCTCATCTGTTTTGTTCCTAAATACCCACTTGGTGCCTATAGCACACTTACCTTTGGGTAATGGAACAAGCTCCCACACTTGCTGTTTCTTGAACTGAAGAAGCTCAAGCTGCATAGCTTCCACCCATCCATTGTCTCTTAAAGCAATATGATAGTTCTTTGGCTCTTGCTGACTGATGAAGAGAGCATAGAAGCAGAAGTTGGACAATTGATTCCTGGTTGAAACTCTAGCATGGATATCACCAATGATTTGCGATGTAGGGTGATTCTTGAGCTCTTGATATACTATGATATCTGTGCAAGTGTTTGTAGATCCATCAGCAGCAACAGATGGTGATGAGATTCCTGAAACCATGTAGAAGATGCAGCTCAAACGAAGTAGAGCAAGCAGAAATCTCATCAGCATTTGTAATGGATGGAGCTGCTGAGGCTACAGGAGCATCAGGTTCAGTGGACTCAGGCAGGTTGTCACTAAACCTGAAGAGGTGAGTACTGACTACATCATCATCAGTACCACCAGGTGGAGATCTGTTGACAGGCTCAACAGCTGGAGGTTGATAAGGAACATATTGCAGTATGTCCAGATCAAACAACTCCATAGGGTTTTGTGGAATCTTGTCCTTTGGAGATTCATTGAACTTAACATGCAGAGTTTCTTCAACCACCTTTGTTCTACAGTTGAAGACTCTGTATGCCTTGCAAGTTGATGAATAACCAACAAAATACCCTGCATCCACCTTACTAGCAAACTTCTGGAGTGGGTTGCTAGTGTTGAGAATGAAACATGGACACCCAAAGGCTCTAAAGAATGAAATCAGAGGAGCCAAATGATGAAGAACTTCATAAGGAGTCTTCATCAACCTCTTATTCACTAAAGCTTTATTCTGTACATAGCAAGCTGTATTGACAGCCTCAGCCCAAAAGGTCAGTGGCAACCCTGAGTCAGCCAACATGGACCTTGCTGCTTCAATGAGAGTCCTGTTCTTTCTCTCCACCACTCCGTTCTGCTAAGGAGTTCTAGGAATACTAAACTGCCTTCTAATTCCCTTGGACAGGTAGAAGTCATCAAGTGTGTGGTTTCTAAACTTGTTCCATTGTCACTTCTCACACACTTGACCTGTAGGGAATACTGCTTTTCTACAAGTAACACAAAGTTCATTATAGTCTTGGCTGCTTCATCCTTGGAGTGCAAGAAGAAAGTCCATACAAACCTGGAATAATCATCCACAATTACCAGGCAGTATTTCTTCTTTGCCATGCTCATAACTCTGACAGGACCAAAGAGATCCATGTGCAGGAGCTGCAAGCAGGCAGTGGACTTTGGTTCTTCTATTGAAGGGAATGAAACTTTGTGTTGTTTTCCTTTCAAGCAAGCAGTGCAGTCATCTTCATACTTGAACTCCTTCAGAGGCAATCCTCTAACTAAACCATGGCTTATCAGCTGATTCATGTTCTTGAAATTAACATGACCCAGCCTTCTATGCATAGTGTAGACTCTTGAGGAGAGGCCTTGGAGAATAGGCAAGGATGGCCTTTTAAATCTATCTTTTTGGAAAGATCTAAGGCATACACTCTTCCTGTCCTGTTGGCCTTCAGGAGGGTGTGTTCATCCAATGCCTTGTCAATCAAACTCAGAACTTTGGATGACAGAATCCGACAGTTCTGGCTTGTGAAAAGGGCAACATGGCCTTTGTCACACATTTGACTGACACTCAAGAGATTGTACTTGAGATTCTCCACATGGTTAACATCATCAAACCTTATTTCCCCATTGGAAACAAAGCCTTTTCCGATGATGTAACCCTTTGCATCATTGCTAAAGGAAACAAATCCCTTCTTTCCTTGAGAGTAGTCATTAAGAAGGGAGCTGCTTCCTGTCATGTGCATGGATCCTCCACTGTCTACATACCAGATGCTTCTATGGCATGTTGAAGAACCCTGCAAACACAACCATGTGTTAGTTAGTCTTAGAGACCCAAACCTGTTTGGTTTTGGGTCTGTTTTCAACTACAGGTGCAGCACTAACAGGTGTGTTACGTGTGACAGCCTGAGGTGAAGAAGATGGTGCAGAAGAGGAACCCTTTGGCTTGGACTTCCTGTTCTGTGGTTTCAACACAGGAGAATCTAAGTGGTTGACTCTTCCCACTAGTTGCTGAACCATCATCACCAGCTGTGTCTGATTTTGTGATAAAGCCTTCAGCTCTTCAGACACATTGGAGTTTGCTGATGATGGATTCCTATGTTGTACCATCTTTTTCTGAGCAACCTCAGCTGTTGCCTGAGTAACCCCTACCTTCTTTTTAGATTTAGCTTTGGGCTTAGGGATTTCAGGCTTGGATGTTGCTAGTACAAACTTGGTTTCAAACTCATTCTTCATTTTATTGATGTCCTCATTGATTTTCTTCTTCTGTTTGAGTTTGGAACCCCTTTTGTACCAGCAATCATCAGTAAGATGATTGAACATGCCACATATCTCACATGGCTTCTTCTTCATCTTATGCTGATCATCAGCTGAAGAAGATGTAACTACTGAAGACTTATTCTTCAGCTGTTTGCCATCAGTACTAGCAGTTTTCTTCCTAGTGCCTGCTTTCCTGGTATCCTCTTTAGCTGTCTTCAAACCTTTCCTACTGTTAGTTTTCTTCTCTTTAGTGCTAACAGTATTTGAGGTTTGAACTTCAGATGTTGTCACTTGCTCTCCAGTACCTTCAGTACTTCTAGTGACAACACCTGAGTTGATCAGCCTTTTGGTCATGTGACAGTCAGCATTTGAACCTTCAGCTGTTGTAGCATCAGCTGATTGGTTTTGACAGGAGTTAATGCTGACTTCTATCTCTGATGATGCTGATTCAGAAGATAGTAGGTCACATGATGAGAAGGATTGGTTATTGCTCTCCCCATCAGATTCAACTTCTGCTCTTGAAGTGAAATCTGTAGGAGGAGCAGTGTGATTATAACCAATGCCAAACTTCACATTGGAAGCTGATTGCTTACTAAGAAGCATTTCAAAACCCTTGCATGATTGCACCCATCGATCACACTCAACTTGGGTGGTTGCAAGAGTTTCCTTGAGGTCTCTGTACTTCTCTAGAAGTACATCTTCCCTAGCTTTATCATCTTTGATTTGGCATTTAAGCTTGTAAATCTCATCATTTTTATCTTTTAGTGCAGCCTCAAAATCAGCTTTTCTTTTGGAAATAATGTGCTCAAGCTCAAGATTTTTATCTATTAAAGGTACATTTGCTTCTCTAATAGAAGCAAATGCTGCTATGCATGATTCAGAACAAAGCTTGGCTTTAGCCTCAGTGGATACCTGAGATGAGGCATTGGATGATGACCCCTCAGCAGAATCAAGGGCCATCAGAGCAAGATTTCCAAAAGGTTGGTCACCACCATGTTGATCAGCACCTTGGAGTAGTTGTTCCTGACCAGATAGCTCATCTGGTAGACTACTCCAGTCAACAACACTTGGGGTGAAAAAGCTGTGTTGTTGAGGTTGTGTGTGATGATGAGATTGGGAAGATTGAGGCTCAGGAAGAGCATGAGGTGGTTGAGCCGAGGGTGCTTGAGTTTGACTAGGCTGAGGCATGTAGTAACAGGGGTAAGGATATGGCATATGACCCTGTGGCACAAAATAAGCAGGTGGTGCCTGTGCTTGTGATGGATGGCCAGAACTGGAGGAAGGTTGCCCTCTGTGCTGTGAGCTATTGCTGGGAAAAGTCACAAAGGGTGCAGAGGAGTTAGATCCAGATGATCTACACTCTCTCGCAAAGTGTCCAAGCCTTTGGCACTTGTGACACCTCAACTTGCTCTTGTCAAAACCAACTTTGGTTTTGCCAGAGAGTCCAGGGAATTTCCTACCAGTTCTCTTGTAGAACTTTTGAGAGCGGATATTTATCATTGCCATTTGGTTCAAAATATCCATCTCTTCCAGATCATCATCTGGAATGCCCTTCAAGTCCTCCATCAGAAAACACAAGTTGTCACCACTACCTCCTGAACTACTAACACCAACAAAAGCTTGTTCTGAGTTGGTAGAGAAATCAATATGCTCATCATAAGAACTTTCTGATGAAGCATATTCTGACTCCTGACTTATCAAGGAAGCATTACCTTGGCCAAAGTCATCAGCGAGCTTGCCAGAAGTGGACAACTTCCTCTTTTGCTCTATCTCTCTCTCAAAAGTGAGTAGTTTCCCATGAAGATGGGTGAGAGATAGAGTTTCCAGGTCTGCACTGGAGCGTAGGACAATGGTATAAGTGTCCCATCTCCCAGGCAGTGACCTGAGGAACCTGTTGTTCATCTAGCTGTTGGAGTACTCTTGTTTGACCATCTTCAGCTCAGAGATCAAACAAGAGAACCGCTCAAACTGCTGGGTCAGAGTCTCACCCTTTCGATATGAGAATGTCTCATATTGTTGGGCGAGGATTTCCCTATTGTTTGCAAAGACCGAATCAGTTCCTCTAAATTGTTCCTTTAGAGCAACCCATAGGTCATGAGCAGACTCATGATGCAAGAGCCCTGAATAAATCTCATTAGGAATAGCCATGGCTAAAATTCCATGGGCTCTAGCATCAATTTCGAACAGCTTTAGATCTTCGTCCGAATATTGTTCAGGTTTCTTCGCAACCTGTTCATTAGATTCCGGGACGCTCACCATAGGCTTGTATGGTCCATGTACCACTGACTTCCAACAACCAGCACTGTTGACAGCCAAGTGGTGAAGCATACGTCTTTGCCATATGTTATACTCGTTCCTCACAAGCATCGGAGGCTTGATTGAGGAACCAGTATTGTGAGGATCATTAGTTGGTGTCGTCATCTCAGGTTTTAGTCAAAAAACAAGTTTAAGCAAGACAAACGTAACTCAAGACCACCAGAGAACCTCAAGATTTTGGCCGGAAACAGCAGAAACTCACTCTCTATGGCTAATTCTTGCAAATTGCTAATTCGATCAAGCGTAGAGATCAAAAGAGCAGTTTCAAATGATCAATAGTGAAATCGATCAATGATTAACCCGCTCTGATACCATTTGACAGGATCTCAGCCTCTCGTTTGATCAATCAGATTGGTTTGCAGCGGATTTAGCACGAAATTAGCAATTAAATCAAGAATACAAAATGTTTTGCATGTAATAGTACAAACATAGAGAGAGAGAAGAGTTCTGCGAAAAATTAATTTTTCTATTACTCAACATGTTTCGGCAATTAAAACAGCATGGTTCACCATCCTTTTATAGGCGGCAAAAGGATGGTGATGATGTCCTTTTGACAGGACATCAACCGATTATTAAAATTACAACTGATGGAACATAAAACTACTGAAGATGTCAACAACTGACATCTTCTTACAAAAGTGTTCCTATCTTTTACAAGTACTGAAAAAGTAAACTACTGAAAATCCTACAACGACTGAAGAACAAACTCTTCAGTCGTTTATAACTACTGATACTATAACAGCTGAAGAACAAGCTCTTCAGCTGTTGTACAAACTACTGAAATAAAAATTACAAAACTACTGAAAGGGAAAAACCATCACAACAACTGAAGAAGACTTCTTCAGCTGTTGTGACAAACTCTGAATCTTTAACACTTGGTTCTTCAGACTTGGGCTTCAGATGATGTATCAGCTGATGACTTCAGTAGATGTCATCAGCTGTTGTCTTCAGTCTTTGTCTTCAGACGTTGTGCATCAGTAGATGATCTTCAGTTCTTCAGTTCTTCAGCTTTTGATCTTCAGCACTTGTCTTCAGTACTTGAAGTCTTCAGTACTTTAGATCCTTCAGCTGTTGTACTTCAGATCTTTGATCTTCAGACTTTGCTTCTTCAGACTTTGTCAGAACAGCTGATGGAAGTCTTCAGCAGTTGTTGCAAGGCATGTGGGACTTAGAGGTTTTCCTGATCTTGGCTCATTGGTTCTTTTGGTCCAACAGATGCATCACCTTCAGGCTCATCTTCATCACCTCCCTCTCTGTCCTTTCCACTTCCCTCTCCCTTAACATCATCATCATCATTTGACTCATCATCATCAGATGACTCGTCATCATCATCATCATCACCATCACCATCACCTTTGATCTTGAGAGGCTTGCTTTTTGTGCCCTTTAGCCTTAGGCGTAGCTTCTTGTTCTTCTTCTCAACTTCCTCTATTCGCTTCACCGATGCCATTAGAAGATCATTCTGTGTGGTTAAGGCACGGTGAGCTCTTGACAAGTCTCCTTCGAGGGTAGCTTCCTTCTCAGTCAGATCTGCAATCTGTTGACTCTGAGCTGCTGTCCTTTCGGTCAGCAGGGCGATCTGCTTGTCCTGCTCAGCATTGACAGCCATTAACTAAGTCATCTGGTTTGCTCGTATATCATCAGTTGCGAACGGTTTCAGAACCAGATTGTTGAGGCTGGCAGCTGTTCCTCTAACCCAACGTTGGGCAGAGAGGATCCCAGTGGTGGTACTGAAGAGGTGGAAGGTCCGGCATGTGATGTGGTGGGTGGAGTGGTGGATGTAGTATATGTAGGAGTGGTGGTGGTTGTGGTTTGTGGTGGAATGGATGAAGTGGGTGGAGTGGTGGTAGCTGTAGTAGTGGTGGTAGGTGTGATGGGAGTAGTGGATGTACTAGCTGTGGTAGTGGTAGGTGTGGTAGGGATGGTGGATGTAGTGGTTGCGGTGGTAGAAGAGGTCATCAGCACTATACGTCTTCTTTTGGCCTTCTTCCCATGTGGCTGAGCCATCCTCTTCAACGGTGAGCCCTTGGAGCTCTGGGCTCCCCCTGGTCTTGGTTGGGGTGGAATGTAGGTAGGATCAGCAGTATTAGTACTCTCTCCCCTAGCCCGTCGTCCCCCAACCGTCTCCATACCCCGATCGGTAGCCACCACACGGCTACTAACTGTCCTTGTGAGGGGCTCCTCATCGGACTCCTCATCTTCATCATCTTGAAGAAAGTCCCGATGGATGGGTGCCTGCTCCAATCCACCGGGAGCTGAGGAACTAGCATGTGTGGGTGGTGGAGATTTAGTGGAAGTGTCAGTGGCCCTTGGTTCACTAGGGCCTGTATCTCCACGACCCTGACCGTCATCGTCGTCGTCATCGTCATCGTCATCCTTATCAATAGCAGCCATGAGTGGCTCGTCATCCGAATCGCTGTCATCGTGATGCCACTTTTACGAGCTAGTGCCACATAGTCCTCCTTGTCCAGATGGCTGAACAACCTCCTAACCAGGGGCTTCACCTGCTTCCCCCGGTAAACCTTCATCCTTTCCAAGGTAGTGTCATCCATTACTTCCAACGACACCGCATCGTCCTTCTCCTTGAGAAGGTGAGGAAGCTTCTCGTCTATCATCATCTGAAGAAACCTCGGGTACATGCAAAATCCTTCTTTCCCCTTGGCCTCAATGGTCTCTACCAGATAGGTAAAGAACATCCGTGAGAAGCTGAACGGATGGTTCAGCACCAACGCCACATAAGCATTCTGAATCTGATCAGATAGCTCATCGAATCCTCCTCTCCTGAAGGCTATGCACTTCAGGATCACATGTGACAGATACTTAAATTGAGGGCACATGTTACTCTTTTTCAGTACGCTGACGTTGATATCACCGGCGTACTTGATCCTGAGGAAACATCCCCGTACCGTCAGGGGATGCAGCTTGGTTGGGTGTGCACCATCATCACCCAAGTCCAAGACTCGCCTGATATCCTCTTCGCTGATCTGGACATCTTCTCCAAAGATAGAGCTCCTAATGCAGTAGGTCTCTGTTGATCTGTCAACAATGGCGTTCTCCCAGAACGTCTGCTGGATCGACCTATACGGTATACATGGTGTAGATATGGCGGTGAAGATCCTCGAATGGCGAAGAAAAGCTATGATCCCGGTAAACTCAGAAGCATTCCGGGATGTTGGGTCCAGATGAGCACATATATTGTGCTTCGTGCTCATCGTCCATCTATCTGCCATATTGCTGCAATACAAGGGACAAAACACATTATTTCGTTCATAATAGATAAACGATTTGACTTAGAACAGATTTTGACCAATCTGGTTCAATCGTGTGATTGAACCAGACGACTGGGATCAGTCGTACGATTGAGCCTGCGACTGAGTTCAGTCGTGTGCGAAGCCATGCGGTTGAGTCAGTCGAGCGACTGAATCACCGATTGGTTCAATCGTGCGATTGGAGCATGCGTCTAGCTCAATCATGTGACTGAAGTTCATCAGTCTGTCCATTCGCATAAACCCCTGTGCGACACCATAATCTTGAATCTCGTCATCAAGTGAAATTAGATGTCGTTTTTAGGTTCATATGGTTCGCAGGGACTCAATATAACACCTAAACTTCTTTAAATCGACATTTTTAATCATTTAAGTGGTCAATTTTAGGGTTTGAGACCCGGTTATTTGTTTGAACAATTTAGGTCATTTTGGTTCGATTATTGTTTTCGTTTGTCCCGATTCCTCTCGCAAGTTACCTGTAGATGAGTACACTGAGGGTTAGAACATAAGTCAGAAAGCAATCTCAAATGTTTGAAATTTTGGCAGAGTAACAGGGCTTAGGCGGGTTTTGGAAAGTTTGAAGTCTAGTAGAGATTACGACAGAATGAGCCTCTATTTATACTGTTTTGGGTTTCAGTCGTGCGACTGGACCCATACGCATGGCTCAATTGTGCGACTGAGGTTCAGTCATGCGACTGACTCCATACTCTTCTCCTCAGTCGTGCGACTGGGTCATTTGCCTCTCTTCAGTCGTGCGACTAGCTCAGTCTTGTGGTCCAGTCGCATGACTGTCTCATACTCATGGTCCAATCGTATGACTGGCTCAATCTCATGGTCCAATCGTACGATTAACTCATTCTTATGATTCAAACGTACGATTGGTTCATACTTATGATCCAATCGTGCGATTGATTCATACTCATGAGTTGACTTCATATTTTCCAAACCTTCACTTTTAACTTTTGATTGATATAACATTATGAGCACCTATCATCTCAGACATGATCCTTTGAACAAGAAACTGTTTGATCACCTCGGACGTAATCCTTTTAATTTACACAGTTTGGTGACCCTTTTATTTTTCAAACCTTGATCATCTCAGATATGATCATTTCAATTTAAAACAATTCGGTCACCTCATACGTGACCCTCTTAAGGTATGATTCATAGAATTCACTTTGTTACATAGTCCGACATTTGATCATCTCAGATATGAATTCTAGAATATTTACGTTGTCCTTATCCTCAGATCAGTGCCATCGCACAGCAGAGAGGCACACAACCAATCTTCTTGTAAGAGCACCTTTTCTTTTTGTAACACCCGGAAGTTTGACTTTTTGGAGTGATATGCGACTGAGTCTCAATCGCATGGAATTCATGCGAGTGGAGGCCCAATCGCATGATGCTCGGATGATTGAAGGATCAAGCACATGGAACTCATGCGACTGGAGGTCCAGTCGCATGGTGTTCATGCGACTGAAAGTCCAGTCGCCTGGACCTCGGGCGACTGAGCTGTAGCTATAAAGGAGGGGCAGCCCTCTTCTTCCCACACTTACACATTCAGTCGGGAAGAAGGAGCAGAGAGAGAGAGAGAACAGAGAAAGAAGAGAAAGAAGGAGAGAAAGTGGTGATCCGGGCTCGAGATTTGCCGAGTGACTAGTCCAAACGAAGCTCTTCATCTTCTCCTCGATTATGTGAGTTCTAGAACCCCACATTTTCATGTTTTCATACGATTTTGGGGCTGGATCACATATAAACCCTATTTTTGTAAAGTCTATGTTTAACCCATTTGGGTGAAATCATGTTTAGTATGTTTAAAGTACGAATTAGGACTTGTATAAGCTTGTATGATGTCCTAGTGTGAATCCCTAAGGTTTGGGAGGGTTAATGTGGGCTTGAATCGGATTTAGTAGGGTTTTACAGCCGTATGTCGCGGCTGCTGTTCGTGATGAACTTCAGTCGCCGCCCAGTTAGGGCTAGGCGACTGAAGGGCCAGTCGCACGACTGAGGAAAGACTGATGTTCAATCGTACGATTGAGGCTCAATCGCACGACTGGGGCTCAGTCGCTCGACAGGACATGCGATTGAGGGATTCAGTCGCATAGGTCTATTCGCATAGTAGTTCAGTCGCACGACTGAGGGTTAGTCGCCTAGTAGCCCATTCGTATAGTGTTCATTCGCACGATAGGAAGTCCATTCGCATGATTGTATGCCCATTCGCATAACTGCCCAATCGCACGACCCAGTCGCATGGAGGCCATGCGACTGAAGTATGTTCAATCGCCCAAATAGGTTGATGTGAATGAGGAGAGATGTGTATGTAGGACGTAAATATGATAAGTATGATGTTGCCTAATATGATGGTAATGACTGATGATTTGTAAATATGATGTTCCTTGTTTCCGATACGTGTTTATCTCTCCGTGACTTTACGTGAATGAAAGAATGAATGAAACGAATGTAATAAATAACGTAAAGTGAAAGATAATGAAAGAGGAACATGATGAATGGATGCATATTAATGAATGAACGAATGAAAGAGGAACATGATGAATGGATGCATGCATTAATGAATGAACGAATGAAAGAGGAACATGATGAATGAATGCATGCATTAATGAATGAATGAATGAATGAAAAAAAGTCATGCATGGTCTAAGGGGCACGAGATGGATTTGACGGTTAAGAAGTCTCGGAAATGGTGCCTGGTTCTAGTAACTAAGCCTATTACGAGCCTTATGGTAGATTATGGACAGTGAGCCACAGTTGCCTTAAGAACAACGGGGCAGTGTCTTTGTGACCTGTCACGGGGTAGTTGTTACAGCAGGAGTGGTGACGATCACTCATGGGGTTAACGTGACCCTGGAAGAGGTGTTGTCGGTCTATGGACAGAGAGCCATATGGGCAACAAGGTTGTCGGTCTATGGACAGAGAGCCATAGGGGCAACCAGGTGTCGGTCTATAGACTGAGAGCCATAGGGGCACCAGTATGTTACAGTATGCTCTATCGGCTCATGGGTTAGAACCATGAGGGCAGAGAAGAGAGGTGACCCTTAGAGATTTGCATGCATGATGAATGAAAGTTAAAGAACGAATAATGAAGATAATAAAAATATTATCTACGTGTATGTATGTTGTGTGACCGCATGAATGTAAGAATGTTTTTAATGAAAGAAAGGTATGTTTTTATTATAAACTAGAACTCACTCAGCAACGCTGACTTTTTATGTGTTTCTAGTTGGCAGGTAGTGTTGCTGGGGATGGCACGAGGCGGCTACTCAGCTCTTTTGGGATGGCATCCTCCTTTTGATAATGCTGCCACGCAATGGGATGCGGGCGCATAATGCATGCAACAACTTATGTTGCATGCAAGTGTCAAGTGTTCCTTGAGGATCCCGATAAACGGGATTACTTAAGGAATCTTCTTTATGATGAAAATTTTAATGTTTCCATACTAGAGGTCACTGTTTATGACCGTTTTGTAAACAATAGCGATGTAAAAACGATGTAAAAGCTTTTATGATGAAATGAGATGTCTCTCTTGAATGTTTCCGCTGCAAATTTCTATTTAAATGTATGCTTGATGTGTGGTGAATGACCAACTGTGAGGTGCCCGGTAACGGGGCCTTACAAGTTGGCATCAGAGCCAAAGTTTAAGAGAAATGGGTAAATTTTCAAAATAAACCTAAACTTAAACTGAAAATGGGACAGAAAGGGAAGGAATGCCATCTGAGTAGTTGCGTGCCATCAGGTATTTTCTTAAAGTTAACCAGTATTACGTGCGCATGTTATGTGATGTATGTGTTACTGTTAGAGTTAGATACTAACGTAGTCAGGACAGGTAATGCTCGGGGTACGAAGAGTAAAGTAAGTGGCTAATCACAACTGGCCACTGTAATTAGGAACTTGCTATACTTGACATAAACTGAGCTATTCCCTTGAATGACCGTGTTGGTGTTTGAATCTTTAGTGTGATAGAGAATGGCAGGGGGTAGATCTTCCAAAGCTTCCCGGGGTGGAGGTGGTGGCGGACGTGGTGCTGAACCGCGAGCCACAAGAGGAAGACCTAGGGTAGAGAAAGTGTTTCATGAGGAAACCGAGACCCCTCATCAGGAGGGGGTAGACAAGAGTGCCAATTTGAGAGCCTCGGTAAAAAAGGCAGTGGTTGAAGAGGTACATCAGGTCATGCAGACGATCTTACCGTCTGTGGTGACCGAAGTGATTAAGGCTGTCAGGGAAGGTGAAAGAAAAGAGAGGAACAAGTCCTCAGGAAGACAGGAGCAATCAGGACCGGAACCGGTTCTTTCGGACGAAGAAGAGGAAGAGGAGGAGGAGCGTGTGCATGAAACAGCACGAGGCTGTAACTATGGGGCGTTTATGAGCTGCAAGCCCCCTACTTTTGACGTAATGGTACTGCTGCCGCTGCTCATCGATGGGTGAGAGAAATGGAGGGTGTCCTCGATATCAGTGAGTGCCGAGAGGACCAAAAGGTGAAGTTCGCTACCCACTCTTTTATGGATTCGGCTTTATGCTGGTGGGACAATATAGTCCAACCGAGGGTAGCAGGGCCATTAGGAAAATGATGTGGTCCGAATTGAAAAGGTTGGTGATCGAGGAGTTCTGTCCTCATCGGGAAATGGATAAAGTTGAGAGAGAGTTCCTGCAGCTGGAGGCGGGAACGATGACCCATCAACAGTACACCACGAAATTCAATGAAATGGCACGTCTGGTGCCGGACCAGGTGACACCTCTGTCAAGAAAGATCAAGAGGTATATACATGGTTTGCCGGCGGATATTCGCAGGCATATGATCACCGCCCGACCAACTACCTTTAGGTCGGCGGTGGACCTGGCTGGGAGGTTGTATGATGAAAGGGCGGTGGTGGTGGTGACTGATGGCAATAGGAAGGGTGGTGACCGGAATTGGAACGGGAAGAGGTTTGGTCGGGGTGATGCTTCGACGAGCAACAAGAAGGCCCGGGTGGACGATTGTCGTGTGGCCACACTGGGTACGGGACTGAGGAGGTGTGGTAAATGTGAAAAGGAGCATAGTGGGGAGTGCCGACTAGGGCTGAATGTTTGTTTTAGATGTGGAAAGCTTGGTCATATGGCTAGAGAGTGTAAGGGCATGAGGTGCTTCAATTGTGGGGAAAGTGGCCATATGAATAAAGATTGCAAGAAGCCGAGGTCTGAGGGTTCCGGTGTGAAGAAGATGGGGAATGAAGGGTCGAAGGCAAGCGCCAGGGCATTCACGATGACGCATGAAGAGGTTAGGACGGACCCTGATGTAGTGTCCGGTACGTTTCTGGTGAACCAAACTTTAGCCTCTGTATTATTTGATTCGGGTGCCAGTAGGAGTTTTATTTCCGCTGCGTTCTGTGCCAAATTGCCTGTTAGTAGTAGACGTGTGGATGTACCATTTGATGTAGAGACTGCTATAGGTAAATCTACTAGGATTTCTGAGGTGATACAGGGTTGTGATGTAGAATTAGAGGGCCACAAATTTCCGGTTAGACCGTTTGCGATGACCTTGGGTGGTTTTGATTTGGTGCTTCGGATGGATTGGTTGGCGGACTTTGTGGCGAATATAGTGTGTCGAAAGAAGATGATTTGTTTGATAGTGCCTGACGGAAGTTCGGTAACTGTTTATGGGGATCGGGTTTCTACGATTCCAAAGGTGATCTCAATGGCGGTGGCAGGAAAGTGTATGAGGCGGGGGTGTAGCGCCTAATTATATTATGTGAAAGATGTGGAAACGCCAACACCACAACTATCTGATGTTCCGGTTGTGCGTGATTTTCCAGACGTGTTCCCGGAGGACTTATCGGGATTGCCACCTGACCGAGAGATCGAGTTCCAGATTGATCTGATACCCGGCGCCCAACCTGTTGCCAAAGCACCGTATCGATTGGCTCCGACGGAAATGAAAGAGTTGATGGAGCAGTTGCAAGAGTTGTTGGACAAGGGGTTTATCAGACCGAGTATCTCACCTTGGGGTGCTCCGGTCCTGTTTGTGAAGAAGAAAGACGGTACCATAAGAATGTGTATAGATTACTGTGAGTTAAACAAGCTGACGGTAAAGAACAGATACCCCTTGCCGAGGATCGATGACTTGTTTGATCAACTTCAGGGTGCCAGCTGGTTTTCAAGGATAGATCTTCGATCGGGCTACCATCAGCTGAAGGTGAAGGAGCAGGATATCCCTAAAACAGCCTTTCGTACGCGCTATGGTCACTACGAGTTTCTTGTCATGTCTTTTGGTTTGACCAATGCGCCGGCTGCTTTTATGGATTTGATGAACCAAGTGTGTCGGCCGATGTTGGATAAATCAGTGATTGTATTTATTGACGATATCCTGATTTATTCGAGGAGCGAAACGGAGCATGCCGGTCACATTCGAGAAGTACTAGAAACATTAAGAAGGGAGAAATTGTACGCCAAGTTCTCCAAGTGCGCGTTTTGGTTGCGTGAAGTTCAGTTCTTGGCTCACGTGGTTAATCCGGAGGGGATTATGGTCGATTCGGCAAAGGTGGAAGCAGTAATGCAGTGGAAGTCTCCAAAGACGCCATCCGAGATCCGTAGTTTCTTGGGTTTGGCGGGCTACTACAGAAGATTCATTCAAGACTTCTCCAAGATTGCTTCTCCACTGACCAAGTTGACCCGGAAAGATGTGAAGTTTGTATGGGGTCAAGCTCAAGAGAAGGCGTTTGAAGAATTGAAGACGAGGTTGACCCAAGCTCCTGTATTGGCATTACTCGATGGAAGCGAAGACTTGGTGGTTTATTCTGATGCTTCCTACTCAGGGTTAGGGTGTGTATTAATGCAAAGGGGTAAGGTGATAGCCTATGCATCCCGACAGCTGAAAGTTCATGAGGTTAACTACCCTACTCATGACTTGGAGCTAGCAGCTGTGGTCTTCACATTAAAGATTTGAAGGCACTATCTGTTCGGGACGAAGTGCACCATTTTTACCGACCACAAGAGCTTGAAGTATTTCTTTGAACAGAAGGATTTAAATATGAGACAGCGGCGATGGTTGGACTGATAAAAGACTATGATTGTGAGATCCACTACCATCCGGGCAAAGCCAACGTGGTGGCTGATGCCCTTAGCCGAAAGGAGAGGCCCGAACCGATGCGGGTGAAGGCATACCAGCTGATTATGACCTCGGATGTGATGAAGCAAGTCAAAGAGTTTCAAAATGAGGCACTGAAAGAAGATCACCTTAACTCAGAACGAATGAGAGGTCTGGTCGCGGAACTGGGTGAAAACACGTTTGGTATCAAGACTCGATTTGGGCGGATGTGGATTCCTCGATTTGGGGATCTACGTACGAAGATTATGGACGAAGCCCATAAAACTCGATACTCCATTCATCCTGGTGCAGCCAAGATGTACCAAGACATGAAGAAAGATTATTGGTGGCCGGGTATGAAGCGTGATGTGGTGGAGTATGTGAGTAAGTGCCTCACGTGCTTGCAAGTAAAGGCAGAGCATCAAAAGCCATATGGAAAGATTCAACCGTGGGATATACCGGAATGGAAGTGGGAGCACATCACCATGGATTTCATTACAAAGCTGCCACGTACCCCGAAAGGGTATGATACAATATAGGTGATTGTGGACCGTCTGACGAAGAGTGCTCACTTCCTACCGATGCGCGAGACATATTCATCCGAGAGGTTGGCTGATCTTTTCATCAAAGAGATTGTAACTCGCCATGGTGTACCGGTGTCAATCATTTCTGATCGTGACACCCGGTTTACGTCCAAGTTCTGGAGGAAATTCCATGACGCCATAGGGACGAGACTACATATCAGCACGGCTTATCACCCCCAGACTGATGGTCAGTCCGAACGGACCATTCAGACGTTGGAAGACATGCTTCGGGCATGTGTGATTGATTTTGGGGGAAGTTGGGATAACCACTTACCGTTAGCTGAATTCTCGTACAACAACAGCTATCATGCCAGCATTGGCATGCCACCATACGAGATGCTATACGATAGGAGGTGTAGGACACCCGCTTGTTGGGGTGATATCAGACAGAAGGAATTGGGGAGTGTCGAGGTGGTCGAGGCTACGACTGAAAAGCTTGAAAGAATCAAGGCCTACATGAAGGCAGCCAAAGACAAACAGAAATCATATGCCGATAAACGACGCAGGCCATTGAATTCCAGGTGGGTGACCGAGTTATGTTGAAGGTTTCGCCTTGGAAAGGAATCATTCGGTTCCGAAAGCGGGGCAAACTGAGCCCGCGGTATATAGGCCCTTTCCGAATCGTTGCCCGTGTAGGAGAGGTGGCCTATAGGTTGGAATTGCCAGATGAGTTAAGTGGAATTCACCCAACCTTCCACGTATCCCATCTGAGAAAATGTTTGGCCGATGAGGATCTGATCGTTACACTGGAAGATATTGAAGTAGATGAACGGCTCAATTATGTAGAGCAACCAGTGGCAATCATCTAAAGAAAAGAGAAGCGGCTTAGAAATAAAGTGGTTCCTCTTGTGCGTGTAGAGTGGTGGCACAGGAAGGGATCCGAGTCAACGTGGGAAACTGAAGAAGAAATGATGCAGCATTACCCACGATTGTTCGAGGAATAATAGGTTTCGGGGACGAAACCTAAATAAGGGGGGTGGACTTGTAACACCTGGAAGTTTGACTTTTTGGAGTGATATGCGACTGAGTCTCAATCGCATGGAATTCATGCGACTGGAGGCCCAATCGCATGATGCTCGGACGATTGAAGGATCAAGCGCATGGAACTCATGCGACTGGAGGTCCAGTCGCATGGTGTTCATGCGACTGAAAGTCCAGTCGCTTGGACCTCGGGCGACTGAGCTGTAGCTTTAAAGGAGGGGCAGCCCTCTTCTTCCTCACACTTGCACATTCAGTCGGGAAGAAAGAGCAGAGAGAGAGAGAGAACAGAGAAAGAAGAGAAAGAAGGAGAGAAAGTGGTGATCCGGGCTCGAGATTTGCCGAGTGACTAGTCCAAACGAAGCTCTTCATCTTCTCCTCGATTATGTGAGTTCTAGAACCCCACATTTTCATGTTTTCATACGATTTTGGGGCTGGATCACATATAAACCCTATTTTTGTAAAGTGTATGTTTAACCCATTTGGGTGAAATCATGTTTAGTATGTTTAAAGTATGAATTAGGACTTGTATAAGCTTGTATGATGTCCTAGTATGAATTCCTAAGGTTTGGGAGGGTTAATGTGGGCTTGAATATGATTTAGTAGGGTTTTACAGCCGTATGTCACGGCTGCTGTTCGTGATGAACTTCAGTCGCCGCCCAGTTAGGCCTAGGCGACTGAAGGGCCAGTCGCACTACTGAGGAAAGACGGATGTTCAATCGTACGATTGAGGCTCAGTCGCACGACTGGGGCTCAGTCGCTTGACAGGTCATGCGATTGAGGGATTCAGTCGCATAGGTCCATTCACATAGTAGTTCAGTCGCACGACTGAGGGTTAGTAGCCTAGTAGCCCATTCGTATAGTGTTCATTCGCACGATAGGAAGTCCATTCGCGCGATTGTATGCCCATTCGCATAACTGCCCAATCGCACGACCCAGTCGCATGGAGGCCATGCGACTGAAGTATGTTCAATCGCCGAAATAGGGCTGATGTGAATAAGGAGAGATGTGTATGTAGGACGTAAATATGATAAGTATGATGTTGCCTTATATGATGGTAATGACTGATGATTTGTAAATATCGATGTTCCTTGTTTTCGATACATGTTTATCTCTCCGTGACTTTACGTGAAGGAATGAATGAATGAAACGAATGTAATAAATAACGTAAAGTGAAAGATAATGAAAGAGGAACATGATGAATGGATGCATTCATTAATGAATGAACGAATGAAAGAGGAACATGATGAATGGATGCATGCATTAATGAATGAACGAATGAAAGAGGATCATGATGAATGAATGCATGCATTAATGAATGAATGAATGAATGAATGAAAGTCATGCATGGTCTAAGGGGCACGAGATGGATTTGATGGTTAAGAAGTCTCGGAAATGGTGCTTGGTTCTAGTAACTAAGCCTATTACGAGCCTTATGGTAGATTATGGACAGTGAGCCATAGTTGCCTTAAGAACAACAGGGCAGTGTCTTTGTGACCTGTCACGGGGTAGTTGTTACAGCAGGAGTGGTGACGATCACTCATGGGGTTAACGTGACCCCGGAAGAGGTGTTGTCAGTCTATGGACAGAGAGCCATAGGGGCAACAAGGTTGTCAGTCTATGGACAGAGAGCCATAGGGGCAACCAGGTGTCGGTCTATGGACTGGGAGCCATAGGGGCACCAGTATGTTACAGTATGCTCTGTCGGCTCATGGGTTGGAACCATGAGGGCAGAGAAGAGAGGTGACCCTTAGAGATTTGCATGCATGATGAATGAAAGTTAAAGAACGAATAATGAAGATAATAAAAATATTATCTACGTGTATGTATGTTGTGTGACCGCATGAATGTAAGAACGTTTTTAATGAAAGAAAGGTATGTTTTTATTATATACTAGAACTCACTCAGCAACGCTGACTTTTTATGTGTTTCCAGTTGGCAGGTAGTGTTGCTGGGGATGCACGAAGTGGCTACTCAGCTCTTTTGGGATGGCATCCTCCTTTGATAATGCTGCCATGCAATGGGATGCGGGCGCATAATTCATGCAACAACTTATGTTGCATGCAAGTGTCAAGTGTTCCTTGAGGATCCCGATAAACGGGATTACTTAAGGAATCTTCTTTATGATGAAAATTTTAATGTTTCCATACTAGAGGTCACTGTTTATGACCGTTTTGTAAACAATAGCGATGTAAAAATGTTGTAAAAGCTTTTATGATGAAATGAGATGTCTCTCTTGAATGTTTCCGCTGCAAATTTCTATTTAAATGTATGTTTGATGTGTGGTGAATGACCAACTGTGAGGTGCCCGGTAACGGGGCCTTACACTTTTACACAAAATGCACCAACAACATTATTCATTAGTTTGATTGCGTTTATCAATTTTTTTTCATGTGCTTTGCTCATATTTATGGTCGTCCACACATATTTGTGGCATTTATTTTGCTCGTCACCCCTTATTGAAATCTAGTTGATTGTGTTAACTAGTGATAAGATGGAAACCCACAGCCTGTTTAACAGTTTAGTTTAGATTGTTTCACCAACGAAGTCTACTTTTCTATTGTGTTGAATCTACCGACACATCGTACACTGGGCTAGCAACCCCTAGGTCTACTTTCTCTATGTAACCTCAGTAACAGACTAGGGTACTATCATTTTTCCTTTATTTGGCTTAAACATCTTAGACTTGAAATTTTAATTATAGCCTTTAGATTTTTCAGTTCTTTTTAAGTCCCAAGCAATTAGTTCCCTGTGTACTATCATTTTCCAAAGTTTTGACTCACTGTCACAGAGTTGATTAGCTTTCAGCCTATCTGCCCGCCTCCCTTTTTTAAGTAAATAAACACTAAAACTAAACTAATCTCCCCCTAAAATTCTAAAACCAAAAATCTTTTTATGTTTTGGAATTTTAGGACAGAAATAACTAAAATAAAGAAAAATTTTAAATGAAACAGAAAGAGGGACTACAACTCGATTCTTCTAGAATCATATCACTTTTCTTTTTCACGCCATTTACCTCTAATAAATATAAAAACCAAGGTTTATCAAATGCTTTTGTGTAGAGGTCGGCGCGTTGAAAATCCGTATTAATTTTAACAACATCGATTAATTGCTTTTTAAAACAGTCACAGATAAAGTTATATTTAATACCGATGTGTTTGGTTTTAGGATGCCGGACCGGATTTTTAGTTACAGCAATTGCAGCAGAATTATCAACAAAGATAGGGGTGTTAGAGAATTACAAACCGTAGTCGCGCATTTGCTGTTGAATCCAAATGATTTGGGAGCAGCAACTTGCAACAGCAACATATTCAGCTTCGCATGTTGACAGAGCAACAGACATCTGCTTCTTGCACTGCCAGGTGACTAACCGTCTTCCAAAGAACTGACAACCCGCTGATGTTGACTTGTAATTAATCTTGCAACCACCGTAGTCCGAGTCACTAACGCTGTAAGCTCAAAATCATCATCATGAGGATACCACAACCCGAGTGTTGGAGTACCCTTTAGATAACGGAATATCCTTTTAACCCCGATGAGATGATTTACTTTTGGTTTAGCCTGATATCTGGAACAGAGACAGGTGGTATACAGGATATCAGGACAAGAAGCTGTGAGGAACATAAGAGATTCGATCATCCCTCGGTACATAGTGGCATCTACCAGATCATCATTTTCATCGGGTGCCACATCGTGATTTGTGGCAAGTGGAGTTCCAGCAACACTTGTATTCTCCAAGTCAAACCACCTAAGAATGTCTCCTACATACTTTGTCTAATGCAGGAAGATTCCATTAGGTGTCCGATCCACCTATAATCCAAGAAAGAACTTCATTTCTCCCATGGCACTCATTTCAAATTCAGCTTTCATCACAGATTCGAATTCCTTACATAAAACTTCGTTTTTCGAACCGATGATGATGTCATCCACGTAAATCTGAACCAGTAGTAAATCACCATCTTTCTCCTTGATAAACAACATATAGTCAATAACCCCTCTTCGAAGACCATGTTTAAGCGGATGAGTAGAGAGTTCCTCATACCAGGCTCGAGGGGCTTGATGAAGCCCATACAAAGCCTTGTCCAGTTTATACACTCTATCCCGATGATAAGGGTCCTCAAATCCCTCGAGTTGACTTACGTACACTGTTTCACGAATGTCACCATTAAGGAAGGCACTTTTCACATCCAATTGATAAACTTTGATTTGCATATAGGATGCATATGCTAGGAATATACGAATAGCTTCCATCCTTGCCACTGGTGCAAACACTTCATTGTAGTCAACTCCTTCGACTTGCCTAAATCCTTGAATGACAAGCCGCGCCTTGTTTCGAATTATGATCCCTTGGTCATCTTTCTTGCAACGAAGAACCCATTTGGTGCCAATCACCTTTGCACCTTACAGTGTCCAGACTCCTAACTTTTTGAATTGAAGGAGTTCTTCTTCCATAGCACGTACCCATGCCTCATCTTGTAATGCCTCACTTACATATTTAGGCTCAACTTGAGATACAAAGCAGCGATAGGCACCATCATGAATATAGCCCTTTTCCATCACTGCTGCATAATCAGCTGAATAACATTGATTTCTAGTTTGAACTCCCGATAGAATATCCCCGATGACGTTGTCCAGGGGATGATGAACGTGTATTCGAGTTCCAGGAGTGGTGGGAACAACTACCTCATTATCCATAGTGGGAAACTCATTTGTTGTTGGAGTGTGAGGTCCTGACGTGTCGGCGGCTTCAGATTCAGCTGTGGGTGTACTTGTAGTAACAGGAACCTGTTCTGTCTTATCCATGTTTGTGGTCTCAACTTCTTCATCATCAGAAGAAGAATCACTTACCTCTAGTTCTTCACCTGAAGGGCTTGAAGTATCATATAATGGAGTAGACGATGTGGTGTCTAATGTCGGAGAGTTCAACACATCATACATCATCTGAGCAGCTAAGTTATCATCAGAATGAGAAGATGGTAGATTGAATGACTTGAAGAATCCATCATAATCGAAGAAGAAGGAATGTCCTTTTCCAGCAGGGGGGTGGTGAATCTTTGAACATCAACATTACACCACACTTCTACCTGACCAGTTGTGTTGTTGTAAACCCGCTTGTCTGGTATACTGTAGCCGAGGAAAATACCTTCTTCTGCCTTCTCACAAAATTTTCCAGTTTGATTCTTCTTTAGTAGCATGCAAGGTGCACCGAACGGTTCGAGATACTCCAAGATAGGTTTACGTCGCTGAAGTAATTCATAACATGTCTTTCCATGATGTTTAACCGCCAGAACCCGATTCAAAGTATAACAAGCATTAGCCACTGCCTCGTTCCAGAATTGAATAGGCAGTTTTGAATCAGCTAGCATTGTCCTTGCAGTCTCAATCAGACTTGATTCTTCCTCTTCGTGACACCATTCATCTGTGGAGTGCAGAAGTGAATTGATGAACAATACCTTTCTCTCGACAGAACGTCTCCATCCACTGATTCTTGAATTCTGTGCCGTTGTCTGATCGAATCTTTCTTACTTTCAGCTTGTAGAGAGATTCCAGTGTCGTAACCAGATGCTTGAATGATTCAAATGTTTCAGATTTGGCTTTCAGAAACATTACCCAAGAGAATCTGGAGTAATCATCAGTCACAACAAAGCAATACAGTTCTCCGACAATACTCCTTGTGCTAACTGGGCCAAACAGATCCATGTGTAGAAGCTCGAGTGGAATTTTGATGAAGTTGACTTTCTTTGCTTTGTGAGACTTCTTGGTCTATTTTCCTTTCTTGCAAGAGACACAGAAGTTTGGAAGCTGGAAGTTCTTGACGGGAACTCCCTCTACAAGATCATTCTTAACCAGATGGTTCATCTTCCTCAGATTGATGTGTCCCATTCGTCTATGCCACGAGACTGACTCCCTTTCAGTTGCCTTTGACAGGAAGCACTGTGCAATCGATTCAGTTGTGGAGGCTTTTGATAGATCCATGACATATAGATCATTGTATCTTGAAGCTGACATAAGAACTTGCTTCTCCAGGATGACATACTCCTTCTTCAGTATATAACACTTCTTGTTGTCAAATACAACTTTGAATCCTTTATCACAGATTTGGGAGACAGAAAGCAGGTTATTTTGCAATTGTGAACATATTTGACCTTATCAAACTTGACTTTCTCATTTCCCACTTCTCCTTGAGCGGTGATATATCCTCCTTTATTTCCAGCAAAGGACACGTGTCCCCCTTTAATTTGTTTGACGTTGAAAAGGAGAGATGAATTCCTGATCATGTGCCTGGACGCCCCACTATCAATAATCCAAGTACTAGTTATAGCGTTGTAACGGACACCCTGAACATATAAAGGAAATTATTAGTTCAAGTTTGGGACCCAAGACTTAACTGGCTTGGGTGTCCCAGAGGTATCACACATCAAGAACTCAACCCACTGTCCTTGAGAGGATAAGGGCACGTCTGTCTTCTTCTTGTCCTCACTATCAGACACATTACCTGATTTTTCTTTCCATAACCCAGTTTTGTGTAAGGCCTGTTTGTGGTAAAAAGACGACTGGTTAATGGTTTGAACTTTAGGTTCACTAATAATCCTAGGTTTAACCTTGGGTGACACAGCCTTGCTTTCAGCTCGTCTGTATGGCCCTTGGTATTTTGGAGGAGTATTAGATCTGGTTTTAGAAAATCTAGGTTTTTCATCAAAAAGTTCAATTTTCTTTTTGGGTGACTAATAATAAGGATAATTTGAAGAGATATGTCCTCGTTTTCCAAAACTGTAGCAAGATCTCCCTTCTACATATTATGGAAATTTTTGATGTGGGTTTGAGTGTGGTTGGGGGCTAGGTAACTTCTTTTCCTGTTTAGATGTTTCACCTTCTTTAACAAATTTAATTGTTTTGATTTTTTAACATCTTTTGTCTTAGGTTGATTTGGAATTTGATGATTACCACGTTTAGGAATCTTTGAGTTAACCTTTTTAGGTTCTGGAATAGAAGTTTGTGAACCTGATTCTAAGTTAACTTTTCAATTTTATCAGTTAAATCCTCAACAGGCATCTTATCTTTAGATCCCAAAGTAGTATGAGTCTGTTCGGTGACCGACTTCACAGGTTTACATGTAGAATCTGGATCACTGACCAGAGGGGTAGACACCACATGATCCTTAACCTGGTTGTTGTTTATTGGTCTACATTTAGTATTCAAAAGGATAGCATGTGGTGGTGGTACTATTTTATAACCCAAACCTTCCCCACCGTTTCGTTCTTTCACTAAGTTTTGAACTATGTGTGAAGAACTTGCCAAACTATACAGTTTTTGTTTCAATGATTCAACTTCGACTTCCAAAATTGCTTTTTGCTTCTTTGTTTCTTCCAAAGAATTTAAATGAAACTTAATATCATTTGATTGATTAAGAGCAACAACTTTGGTTACCCTCAATTGTTTCCCTAGAAGTTCTATCTTTTCTTTGAAACTGAACATTTTGTTTTAGCACACGATTTGCTTCAATGCAGAGTTGCAAATCATTTACCATATTATCATTGTGTTCTAATAACCTAGCAAATTTTAAATCAATGCTTTGTCTAAATTTGTCGCATTCAGAACAAGCATGTTTATTGAATAATTCGTCTTTAGAATTTACCTGTGAGGTACCAGACAAATCAGCCATCAGTGCAGTGTCAGACTCTTCAGCAACTGAATGTTCGGTGTTTGCTGCACTAAGCTCTTCTTCCATTAAGTGATCAATGACATCCGTATCTTCTTCAATATCTGAACATGAATGCTCAGCCACTATGTCTCCCTCACTTGCAGATCCGTCATCCAAGGTGTCGACAAAAACAACGTTAGATTCACCCTCAGATACGAATCGGAAGGACCAGTCTGGCCCTTCATCACCTTGAGCAACCAATGCTTTAGAATCTTTACTTGTTGTTGATGTCCCAAACTTATCCTTTTCCTGACGATTGAGAGAGGGAAATGGATTTCTATTTCCAGTCTTCTTGGGCTTAACACACTTCCACTTGAAATTTCCTTTCTCACCACAGTTGAAGCACGTGACCTTGGTTTTGTCAAATCCAAATGTAGTATCTTTAGTTGCCACCAGGTTTTGTTCCATCTTCTCCACAAACTTCTTTGCTCTTCTCACAGCGCTAGCCAATGCCCACATGATATCCATGCGCTCTAACTTAGTTTCATCAACTTGCTCGTAATCTTCATCAGCAAGATGACAGTTTCCAATATTTCCAACAACCAGACCATCATAAGATTGAACAACTGCAGCTAGATGGTCCATATGCTCTTTCGCTACTTCCACAGTCACATTCCTGAGATTTTCAGTCTTTAACTTCGTAGCATTTGCTTCAAGAACTATGTAGTGGGTTCCAGATTACCCAGACGTGTCGGTACATGATGGGCTACACTGAGAAGGAACAGAAGAGTTAGATACAAAAGCAGTTTGTAATGGTGTACCTGACGTAGTAGGAGGTGGAACTGAGTTGTATAAAGCAGGATTCTGAGCGTAGGATCCTTTCTTTGACTTGTACTTTTGATGCAGTTCTTCCTCCCTAAGCTTTAAAATGAAATCATTATGTCCAAGGTAGCGAGAGTATCATTTTGCCTTAAATTGGACACAAATGGATCCCATTTGTCTTGTAACCCATCAGCAAAGCTAGAGACTTTGTCTTCCATGGATGTAACCACACCATGAGTGTGCAACTCACTCATAAGATAATAGAATCTGTCGATGATATCATCTAAGCTCTCCTTTCCAATTGGTGAAAAATTGTCGAATTCCTTTTTAAGAGCCTTTGCCTTGAGTGCCTTCAGAGTTGCATTGCCTTCGTATCTCTTTTCTATGGCTTCCCATAACTTTTTAGACTGCTTGTTCTCAGAAAACTGATGAAATATGTCTTTCAGTATTGACTGAGTCAACAAGGCATATGCTTTCTTTTCGGCATTATGCATAGTCTTCTGAGCTTCACTCATTTCTCCCAATGTAAGCTTTACCCCATTAGCACTGACTGGTACAACGTAACCAGTCTCAATAGACGTCCACAGATTTTGGTCAACTCCATTCAAGTAGATTTCAAACCGCTGTTTCCACTGTGGGTATTCATCTAATGTTAACAGCTTTGGTGGTTTGTTGTGGTTCCCTATCTCACTTTCCAGAAGTAGAAGATTCTGGATGCGTGAGTCCTTTCCAGCAGTAAACGTAGAGAACTGATCTTCCGTTTCTGAAAACTTGATGAACCGAGAACAGGACAGATTGACTTATGCGATTGGACAGCCGACTGGTTCAACCGTGCGATTGAAGGATGCGAATGGATTCAGTCGTGCGATTGGATTCAGTCATGCGAATGAACAAGAAGATGAAGTCAACCGAATGAAAAGCTTCAACCATGCGAATGAACTATGCGAATGAATTCAGTCGTGCGATTGAACTATGCGAATGGAGTTCAGTCATGCGATTGGGCCAATCGTCGACTGAAGCTGCTGCTGCGTGAAAAAGTCGAATTTTTGAACACTTAACTCAAAATTTACGAATTTTCAAGAACCCTAATCTGCCGTATGGGAACAAGTCAAACTATTGACACAGAAGCTTGACAAAAACAAGTTTTTGAAGCGAAAAAGTGTATCTTTTGAATGAAAACGTTAGTTTTGACACCAAAACCAATTGAATCCACGTAAATTCACGTGGTATTTATAGGTTTCCTGTCTTCAATCATACGACTGAACCATTAGCATGGTTCAGTCGTGCGACTGAATCATGCGATTGACTCATACGCACGACTGAAGGTTCAGTCGTGCGACTGACTCAATCTTATGTCTCAGTTGTACGACTGATCCAGTTTTCTGGTTCAGTCATGCGATTGGTCCATAAGCATGATATGTTCATGCGTATGGTCCATTAGCATGGTCCATTCGCATGAACTATCCCATGGATAAGTTAAACATACTCCTAAGTTCTTATTGACTTAGAACCATGTAGAACAACATCAAACCTATATAGTTAGTTCATACACGTGCAACACATTCAATATAATGATATCATGACATAATTCAACATAAATTAACATCATAATGCACTTCATATATCATTCATTCAATCATTACATTGATTACATATATGTAAGACATGAAAAACTTTTACATTTCAGAACATAAACTAGGTACATCAATATGTATCAACAAAACTATGGCCAACAGAAATACAGGATGGGTTGGAACATCCCTAAGGGCATCTTGTGCATTAGCAAGAAAGCCATTTAACTTTGTTGCTCAAATTCTTAATGGTCTTGTCTATAACATCACAGAGGTGAGGAACAGATTTCTTATGTTTCCAAGATTCATGCAGATGATCATAGATGATCTACTGCCTAACATCCTAAAAGAATGAGCTATTTTACAGCCTGTTCACCTCAATGAGTATGTCTTCAACAGGATAAGATCTAGCATTTACCAAGGGGATGAGGTGCCTGTACCTCCTCATATGATTGATCATGACATCCCTGTTCCTGAGGAATTTCTTAGAATTCTAGGACAAGATAAACCATTCATGTTATTCCAACAAGCCAATCAACCTGTCCCTATCATTCAGCCAGAACCAATCATACAGCCTGAACCAATCATTCAATAACAACCAATCATGCCTGCACCTATCATAGAACAACCACCATTCATCCAAGCCCAAAACATACAGCAAGAACAACCAATATCACCACAACAACCTCTAAGCCCACAACCAATATCACCATAACAACCTCTAAGCCCACAACCAATCAGCCTACAATCATTCAGCCCTCAATCATCCAGTCCTTAACAAATACATTTTCCCTCTCTATCACACAACCCAAGCCTCTCTGATCAACAAACACATTCATATCTTTTAAGAATTATAGATGCAACACTTTCACAACAAATAGATGAGCATGAAGATGTTGGAACTTTATCTCATGAACCTAAACCTGAACAAGCAACTACTGCTACTGAGCATGTTGAACCAAGCAGTGAGATGCTCACAAAAGAAGACATTGAGCACTCCAAAGTCTTTCTTTTCACTGAGTATAACAAACTCATTGAAAGATCCAATGAAAGAGCTAAGAAGTTAAAAGAAAAGCTCAAAGAGAAAGACAAGGAGATTGAAAAGCTTGAGTCAGATCATAATGCACAAAAGCTGATTGTGAAGTTTGTGGAACAATAGCTTAATCACATAAAGGGCGTACCTGGGGCTGCAAAGAGCTCCCGCGTTCGTAGGGTCCAAGGAGGGTCCGTCCCATTTAAGGGAAGATGTACGCGGTCTTTCCCCCACATTTTGTAGGGAGGCTGTTTCCACGGATCGAACCTGAGACCTTTAGTTTCTTAGGAACAGCTTCAACCGCTGCGCCAAGGCCCGCCCTCAACTTAATCACATAAAGAAGAAATTAAATGAGAAAGACAATGAACTCCTTGTTGCGAAAGCTGAGATTGACTACTGGGGAAATCAGTCAGTAGCTAAAGAACAGGAGGTTGATGAATTGAAAAAGATCATAGAAGCTCAATCTGAAGAAATTCAAAGATTAAACAGAGAGCTTGAATACAAGGAAACTCAGCTGAATGAGGAAGAACATTCAGAGGATCTTATTGAAGATCTGAGTTATTCTGAGGAATTAGATAATGAAGCAGAAACAAGTCAACAACAAACTAAACATACAGAACTAGCACTGATCATTCCTGAAGAATCATACACAACGGATCAGTTGTTCAGTGATGCTAATCCTTATGAGAACATACACTACTCACCTATCTTGAGACAATACTTTCACACTCCTAATCCAATTTCTCAAGAAACAAGCATTGTTCCTTATGATCCTCTAACAGATAAACAAATGGAGTTAATCAAACAATTTGGTGAATCTTTGAAAGATTCATCCAAGGATCAAGCTTCATCATCATCTAAAACTCCTCTCAGGACTTATGAAAGAAAAAGGAAAATGTTGTATTTAGCCTCTTTACTCAAAGGAAAACAACCAGAGGGTGAACAAGAAAAACCTGAATCTCCTCCGCTTAAGCTTCTAAAAGTTAAGACTGAACCAGTTGAGTTAGATGCTCCATAACTATCATCTAAAGCATCTACACTAGAAGAGGGGGAGATAGATCAATCCTTTGAACAACAGCAAGCTTCCATCATTATCTTAAGTGATTCTGATAAGGAAGAAGAAGAAAGGGATAAGATGAGATCATGCAAAACATCTAAGAGCTCTTCATAGATGATCCTCAAACCTTGATGGGAATAGAAGTAACAACCCGAGGATTCCCTTATGACTCATTCATACATCTTAACCTGTCTGAGGTAAAAGACTTTCTCAAAAACTTTCAAGAGGTCATGCAAAATGAACAAGAGAAAACATACAGGAGATACAAAGAAATTAAAGACAAACAAGAGCTTGAAAAGAATCTTCCTAAAGATCCTCAAATAGAGAAGATGACCTACTCCCAGGTGAAAAGCTGGTTGAGTCATACAAGAATCCTATAGGTCATATGCAGGGAGAACTGCATCTCAAATGAAAGAGATGGCAAAAGAGATATAAAAAACATGTTAGCAAATGCTCTTAAGCCACAGGTCTTCAGACCTCACCCTGCATCTTCTCTGTCTACTTATCATCAAGCTCCTTTTGAACTTCAAGAAATAGAATAACCAAGACAATTAATGCCTCATAGGCTATGGCATAAAGGTAATGAAGTTCGGGAGAGGATAAATGAGAAGACAAATTTTGTCAAGCTGTATGACAAAATCACACTCAGTGCAGATGTAAATGAAAGAAAGACAGTGGCATGGAAATATGATGAAATCCGGGATGCTGTCCTAATTAAGAGAGTATGTGGACTTGCCCAGTACTTATCATACATATCCCAACTGGGATCATTAAGCTATGAAGACAGATTGGACCTGATGCAATTGAGGATGGTCAATCATACAAACAATCCCATGGGAGCAGATTTCTACATATAATGAGAGCTTACATGAACATACATCATCATGAAATGAAAGCCAAAGCTGATAGAGAAGATAAACTACACATTGCCAAGCTTAGAAGAGAACAAGCTTTAACAAGAAAACAAAAGGAAGTAAGGGAAGAATCTTCTTCTCAAATTGATCCTAACATTCTTGAAAGGGTTGGTTACCCTTTAAGGCCATCTGACTTTAAGCTAATCATGAAGAAGATAGATGGCGATCAATACCAGCATCCAATAACTAGATGGTACTATGATGAAACTCATTTTGAAGTGGTGCTGGAGAGAAAGCTTGAAGGAAAAGAAACTGCTGACATAAGACTTTGATCCTGTAGAGATAAAGCTGCTTCATCCATCATACGTCTCATTTCTAAAGACCAGGACATTCCCTGCCATTGAAGATGTGTTTTGTAAGGGAGATTGCTGCTATTTCATACACATGCTAAGAATTTTGGGCACTGTGTATGTAAATGCTACATGGAAACAAGGGTTGGAAACAAATCAGCAACCCCTAACACACATAGAAAGGATAATTAGAATGAGAATATCAGAGAACAACAATTTAGAGATTTTGAAGGGCAATCATGTTCTAACCACACTGGGTAGCAACATTAACGATCAAAGTCTTGATCAATCAACCTTGGAACAACTTGTTCATTTAAAGATAGATTTCAAATATGATGATCAAAAGAGTGTTGTTGACTATTTTGTGGAACACATAGTCAATTGCAGAAATGCATTCAAGGTCACAACTCTGAAAGAACAAATGAAGGAAGCTGAAGCCGACCAAACCATAGAGAAAGACTTAGATGACACTCCCAAGGATATGGAGGAGGCAAAGAAACAGTCAGAAAAAGCTGGACCATCTCACTCCTGAGGTTTCTTATCATCATTGGCAGAACAAACAACCAATATATATCCTTCTCTATAATTCTTATTTTATCATTCAATCATACAATCATGCATATATATGTTGTTATACATATGATAATCATACAATCATTCAATCATGCATATAAGTGATCTTATACTCTTATGAATAAACAATCATAATGTCACATGATTTTATGCATATGACAAACATACAAGCATACATACATGTGTTTTATAACATACACATGGATTCAAACAAACGTTCATGTGTTGTTGATATAAACACATGACATTCATGCAAACATACATTCATACATAAATACATACATAACCACACACAATTATTCACATTACTTGTGATAATTTAACACTTGTAATCATACAACTAAAATCAATCATTTCAAACATGTGTTGTAGAAATAAACTCATATAATCATGCACAAACAAACATTCAAACAATCAATCATACATGTAAACAAACAATTCAAATAATCATACAGGTAAGCTTACACTTATGCAATCTTATAAACAATCAATTAATCAACACAGACAAGTGCTACACTTGTAATTAATCAATATACACAAGAATAATCAATCATTCATACCAAACAATCTATCATGCATAACAAACAAAATAAACAAACAAAGACAAAACCATCAAACAAACAAAGAAACATACAAACAACAACCATACATAACATACAAAAGAAACACACACATTAACATCATTAATATAAAACAGAAAACAAAATGTACATGATGTTTAGGGGGAGTACTGTTGGACTCTTATATTAAACAAAACAAAATTAACACACACACATAATTAACAAACAAAACGATCAATGGCAACATCATACTTAGGGGGAGTACTGTTGGACTCAACAAAGTGCATTAAGAATTAATGCTGGAAAGTATGATGCTTGCCATTATCAAACAATCAACTAAATGTGTTTTAACATACAAATCATGAATTAGAAACACATTAACATCATTAAAATTCATAATAATCACTAATATATGTGTAAATTTCTTTTTCATATTTTGTAGATAAAGAAAGTTTGCTAAGTCACCCAATGCGGATGAAGTCAACCAATGCGGATAAAGAAGTCCACAATGGATGAAGTCACCCAATGCGGATGAAGAAATCCACAATGGATCAAGTAATCCATAGCGTATGAAGAACTTCTCCCACAGCGGATGAACAACTTCTTCACAGCGGATGAAGTAATCCACAGCGGATGAAGTAATCCACAGCGGATGAACATCTTCACCATAGCAGATGAACAAACAAGATCCACAGCGGATGAGTAATTGTCCACAGTGGATGACTTATTCCCATAGCGGATGACTTATAGACTTAGGATTAATTTTTATGTAATTTTATTTACATAAGGGTATATTAGTAATTGTATATAGCTTTTGTGTATAGGCTATAAATAGCACTCTACCCTAATTCTTTGTAAGCTTTTGAACAAATTATCAATCAAACAAGCAGTTTTATTCTTGTGAATTCTAACACACAACACACACACAAACACACACACTCACACACTGAAATCATACACATTAATCATGGGTTTCCACACCATGGTTGGTGTTTGTTGATTTGTGAGAGATTTGCAAAGATCCTTGGAGAAATCAACCTCTTCATATTGAATATTGTTCTTTCAAAGTTCATGTTCAATATGTTTGACTAGTTTGATTTTCAATAGTGTGTTTTAGACACATCTAGGCGTTTGAATCCTTTGGAAAAGCTCAAGTTGAAGAGTTTGAACTTGAGAGCAACTAAGGTGAGTTTCTAGACCCCGCATTTTTACTTGTTTTAAAGGTTTTGGGGCTGAAAATGCATGTAAAACATTTTTAAAACTTTTTATGTATGACCGTAGGTATATATATGCTTGTATGTTGATGTATTATGGTTGTGCATGCTAAGTTAAGACTCAGAATGGTATTGAGAAGCTTAGAATAAGTTTAGGTTGTGTTTGGGACTGAAAAATATGTTAGAATGATGCAAGTTGATGGTCATGCGCCCAAACAGGGCCCATGCGCCTGGTAAATTGCCTTAGAAATATTAAGTATAGGCTCATACACCCAAATAGTACCTAATGCGCCTAGATTTGCCTTAGAAATTCTAAGTGTAGGTTCATGCGCCGGAACAGTAGTTCATGAACCCGAGTTTTTGGCTAAAATGACTAAGTGTAAGATGAAGCGCCTGAATAGTGCCCATGCGTCCAAAAAGGCTCATGCGGCTAAGTGTTAAAGTGATTAAGTGTAGGCTGATGCGCCAACATAGTTGAGAAACGCCCAAACAGGGCTGATGCGCCTAAATAGTGTCTATGCGCCCCACACTTAGAATTTTTTTTTTGAATTTTAAGGATAAACAGAATTTTAGGGTTTGACCCTAGTTTGACTTGTGGGCTGTTTTGGACTATTCTAAGCATGAATAAGTAAGGGTTTATGAGTAGAATATGCATGATGTGATGATGAATGTATTATATGCATATGTATAAGAGTTGTTATCTTTTATTAGTTTTCAAAACGTATTTATATTGTAATATAATATATGTTAAGTATTATGTTATTACTTTACGTAGTATGATGAATGTGTGAATGAACGTAAAGTATAACGTAATGAAGAGAAAGATAACAAAGATGAAAAATGAAACGTAATGAAAGAAAGAAAAGGCTTGCAAGCAGATTGAAAGAAGGATTACAACTCTTTATGAGTTGATAGCTCAACTATGTGTTTGATAACGTGCGATTTTAACCCATGAGGGTTCACACATAGGGGGATCAGTCTAGGTGACTGAACCCATAGTAAGAAATAGGATCCTTCTCATTTGACCCCGGGCTTTGTGCAAAGATAGGATACGGCTTTGTGCCAGTTAGTAACAGGGCTTTATGCCTAGAATGGTGGCTTCGGGCCATGGGCTTCGTGCCAACTAGTAAAGGAGCTTTATGCTCGGAATGGCGGTTTCGGACCGTGATGGGGGAAAAGCCTGACAGGATCTAGAATTAGTACGAGATGAGCGAGATGATAAAGTATGAAACGAATGAAGTGATAAAGTACAAAATGTATGTTAGCGAACGAAGTGATAAAGTACGAAATGAACGTTAACGAAAGATAGTGATAAAGTACGAAATGAACGTTAACGAAAGATAGTGATAAAGTACGAGATGAACGTTCACGAAAGATAAGAATAAAGTACGAAATGAACGAGCATGTACGATAACGAATGAACATGTGTGACAGTAAAGAAAGTGTTTTATAAAAAAGAGTATTTTTACGTATGAAATGTATAAAGTATTTTGATACTTATAAAAGTAGAACCCACTCAGCAACGCTGATCTCTTATGCATTTTTAGTTGGCAGGTAAAAGTTGTTGAGGATGGCAAGCAGGGAGGCTACTTGGCGGGGCAAGACTGGCTTCCATTCGCGCATGTTAATATTGTTGTTTTGTAATGTAATTAAAGAATGAGGTCTTTTATAATTTAACGATGTTGTATTGCATAACAATAGTAATCATTAATAAAATGAATGGTTTTTGTTAATGACTTCCGCTGTATTGTTTTAAGAAATATATTATAATATGTATGATCTGTGCTATGAATGACCAACTGTAAGGTGCCCGGGAATGGGACTTTACAATATATTGTAGTTTGGATTGTTTTCATTCTAGTTGTTCTCATTCCTCAATGTTTAAATCAAATCAAATTTATGTTTTAAGCATTAATGAAAAAGTTGGTGTTCTCAGTAAAGGCGATAAAAATGAATTCTTCAAAATCAAACTGTTTTGAAAAGTTATTTCTCTTCCCATTCCCACTTTCACCCCCTTTCAGATCTCTACTCTAAGTGAAACAACATCCTCACATGATTGTAAAATTTCAGAGATAAGAGAATCCATAAATCATGACAGATTATTTGACTTAGAAAACAAATCACAAGAAGTGCATGTCACTTACAATGATTACGATTCTCTTATGTCTGTGTGAGTAAAAGATTATTATGGATAATTCCATATTCAAAAAGAGAAATGATAAAACCTATAATCGTGTTGTTTCAACTTTGGAAAAGATTATCACATTGTTAAGCATTACCCAGTGGTTGTAAATAGAAATGTAGATAGTCGTTCTTTAGGAAATAGATTAAAACATTTTGTTGATAGTTTCTTTTGTATAAATTCTTCTTCTTCCAGAACCAAGCTGGTTAAGGTTTGGGTCCCCGTGTCTAAATGATTCTCTCTAATTCATTTTCTAGGAACGTTCGAGTAGAACAATCAACAACACTTGGCATGTAGATAGTGGATGTTCAAGGCATATGACTGGATTGAAGGATCTTCTTACCAATTATCCGATAATAAATAGAGGATATGTTGCCTTTGTGGGTGATAAAAAGGGAGGTAAAATAATAGGTCAAGGTGAGGTATCAAATGGTTCTTTAACCTAGAAAAAGGTAAATTTCATTCCTGAATTGTCATTCAATCTTCTGAGCGTGTCACAAATTTATGATAAGAATATTCCTGTGCTTTTTAAATCTAATGAATGTTTGTTTCTTAAGCCAGAATTTTCAGTTTCAGATGATTTGATAATCATGCGAGCTCGAAAAAAAATGACACATATCTCCTTGATATGAACTCCAAAGAATCAACCTTCACCATGACCTGTCTCATGTCAAAAGCCTAACCCATCTGAGTCATTTCTTTGGTATGGACGTTTAGGCCATGTGAATTTTAAAAATATTAACAAGTTGGTTAAAAATATTCTTGTCAGAGGTTTACCATAAAAGAAATTTCAGTGCTACAAAGGGATTCTTAGACAATTCAGTGTTGCTCGAACACCTCAGTAGAACGGAGTTGTTGAAAGAAAGAATCACACTCACATTGAAGCATCTCGAACTATGCTCATAGAATAATAACTTCCTATTATTTTCTGAGCAGAAGCAGTCAACTATGCTTCCTACATTCTAAACAGAATTCAAATTGTGAAAGACAAGATTAAGACTCCATATGAACTGTTTCACAAGCGAAACCATGATTGACTTCTTTTGTCCCTTTGGGTGTTGATGTACTTTGTTGAATACCCAAGCTCAAAATTCCAAATTTGGAGTAGCATCAGATGAATGTTGCTTAGTCAGATACTATTCAACTCAAAAGGGTTATAGAGTATACACCAAATGGAAAGAATAGTGCAAGAATCTTTCTATGTTGATTAGCAAGTGTGACAACCGGTCCCAAGGTCACTATTCTAAACCCTAATTTATTTGCATCATATCCCATCTTATGTGTACTAATAATGGAAAACAATTTAATCATATCAAGAATCTTAGAATCACCAATTGTTATTTGATCTATTTTTATGAATCTATGTGATTTATGTGAATTTAGTCATTTTAAGTCTTGCCTTTTAGAAAATTTATGTCCGGGAATATTGGTTAGTCACCCTAGCTAGAATACAAAGCCTTAATTGAAACAATTTAAAATCATGCATACATACACACACTTGGAAATTTCGGATTTATGCATGAATGACCATGCACATGATAACTACTAATATCATCTAATAACTAACAATTTTACACTACACTACAAAACAATACTACTAATTATCTTGTGATAAAAAAATAAATAAATAAATTAAAAGCCTTTCACTAAAGGCCAAATCGGCCGCCCCCTTGCTACCAATCACCACACTAGTCAACCACTACACACAACCTTCCTATCATCCATTCCCCATACATGCAATTGCAAGACACACTCCTCTCATTCTCCCTCTCTCATTTTCGAAAACCATCAGCTTAACCCATCTCTCCCTCTCAAAATTCTCTCCATTTCAGCCCCTTTCCAACTTCAAAATCGCGAACCACAACAACAACAACATCGGCCAGCAGTAAACCGCAAGAAAGGTGACCTTTTGGTGATGTTTTGAGGCTTGGAACGTGCAAGACTTGAGGTTCCAGCTCTTGTTCGAGGTTCTACAGTCAAGTCCAAGGAGATTTCATCCATTCACGACCATCCACACCTTCTAAACTGTGAGATACATCAAGTGTAAGCTCACTATGTTCGGTTTTGGTCATTTCTCAAGCTTAACTTCATTTTTCACCTAAAAACCCTATTTTTCTTGTTGTAGCAGAAACTTCTCACTAATACCTTGTTCTTGGAGAGCTTTCCATGTTCTTGAACGTATTCCACAAGTATAGCATGCTGATCTATAGGTGTAACAAGAGTTACACCTAGAAAACCCTCTTTTTGGGTGATTCTCACCATCCAACTTGTGCATCTTGTAACCTTTAAGAAACAACCTTGTAACCTGCTTTCTAATGACTCATTAAGCTCCTAATAATCTTCTTTGAATGTTAAAAATGGTGGTACACCATGAATGGAAGGTGTTAACACAAGAACACCATGAAAAACCACTCTTTCTACAAGTTACAACACACCTTAAACGCTTTCTTGAAAACCCTCTTAGACAAGGGTTATAACCTTCTCAAAAATGAGTTTTATACACCCCAAAAACCTTACTTTTAAGTTAGAGGAAGTTTTGATAATGAATAAACTTGAGTTACAATGATCTACACAAGTGTAATGGCCGGTTATGGCATTTTCTATGAATTTGAAGGCTATGGATGTGTAGAATGACTAGGCCACGATTTGGGACTGTTATTTCAGTAGGTTTTGATGAATATTAAGAGTGTTAATATTATTTAACCTCTGGAACAAAGGACATGTTGTGTTTAGACCCATTTTGGTCACTTTCGGGACCCGAAAACAAGCTAAAATTACTTAAAAACAAGAAATCTTGAACTATAAACTTTTTAAGGAGAATTCTAGGTTCATTAAGGATTAAAAAAGTGTTCTGGCGTTAATGGGAATTTTTAGTGATCAAAAGATAATTTAAATAGAATTTTAAGTGAAAACGGGTGCTAACCGAGAGACGATTTTAGGGAAAATCTAAGAAAAATGGATATAAGGTGAGAAATTATAAAACTCATAAATGACTTATAAAGTGGAAAGGTTGGTCAAACAAGCTTTTAAAAATGGTCAAACCCGGTTAAAAACGCGTTTTAACGGTTTAAACGTAAAAACGAGTCTTCCCACTACTAGGGGCAAATTTTGTGATTTAAAAGGTTAGAAACTCATAAAAATGACTTTTAAAAGTTATCTACTGGACCTAGACTCAAAAACATGAAAACCCATAGTCAACCATCTTAAACCCTTCGGTTTTACCGTAACTGGCAACGGTAAACGCGTAAATTATAAACCGAGCCCTTAAACTGAAAATTTGATTATACATTCTTAAAATAAAGTTATATTAAGTTCTTGAAACTGATTTTTGATTATAAGCATCATCTAATACAAGAAACCAAACTTAAGGGTAGAAACTATCAATTTGGAAACTTCAGGGGCTAAACTGTAAAATTTGGTTAAACTTCATAACCGACTCCAATAAGCAACTTAGTCACTTTATTAGCATATTTATCATATATTCTGAACTTAGTAATGTAAAAACCCTTAATGGTATGAGAAACCTTGACTTTCCATAAAAGGAAACTTTTATACAAACCCTAATCGAATCAAAGTCGAACACGACCAACTAAGGCTTAGACACTCTTGATGCACCTTAAATAGGTTTAGAGCAGTAGATAATCACTTAATATATTCATGTTAGGGTGCTAGACTGTAACACCCGAAAGTTTGACTTCTCAGCATGTGATGCGACTGAGATTCAGTCGCCTGTGATTTATGCGACTGAAGTCCAGCCGCATGGCTATTCGGCCGATTGGAGCTCAACCGCACGATTGGAGCTCAACCGCCCGAATGAAGTATGAGCCGAATGGAACACGTGCGATTGGGGTCCAATCGCATGGTGTTGATGCGACTGAAGGTCCAGCCGCCCCTGGACCAGATGCGACTGAGAGGTGGGTATAAAAGAGGAGCAGCTCCATTCTCCTCCCATTTTCAATCGGGAAGAGACAGTGAGCGACCGAGAACAGCAGAGAAGAGAGGGAAAGTGCTGCCCGAGCTCCGAATCCATCGAGAAGATAGCCAAAGTCGAAGTTCACCTACTTCTACCTGTAATGTGAGTTCTAGGACCCCTCATTTACATGTTTTCAACTGATTTTGGGGCTGGATCACATAATAACCCTAGTTTTGTAAAAGTGTATAGTTGACCCATTTGATGAAATCTTAGATCATGTGTTTATAGTGTAATGTAGGACTTGCACATGCTTGTATGATGTCCTAGTATGAATCCCTAAGCTTTGGGAGGGTCAATTTGGGTTAAAAACGGGTTTAAGATGGGTCTGAGCACTTAGGTTCGCGACTACTGTTCTTGAAGAACTCCAGTCGCTGCCCAGTTAGGGTTATGCGACTGAAGGGCCATTCGGCCGAATGAGTGTCAGTTGATGTCCAATCGCCCGATTGAGGTTCAAACGCACGATTGAGCCTCAGTCGCCCGATAGGCCATGCGATCGAAGGTTTCGGTCGCATAAGCCCAATCGCAGAGTAGTTCAGTCGCATAGACCCATTCGCATAGTAGTATAGACGCACGACTGAGGATTTAGTCGCATAGACCCATTCGCATAGTAATACCGACGACCGACTGAGGATTCAGTCGCATAGAAGTCCAATCGCATGACTCAGTCGCATGGAAACCATGCGACTAGGGTATGCTCAGTCGCCCGAATAGGGCTGATGTGATTGGATAAAGAAGTGTATGTGTAATGTGTGTATGCTAGTTATGATGTTTCCATGATAGATGGTGAACACTGATGAATTGTAAATATTAATGTGTCTTGATTTGATGCATGCTTATCCCCCATAGTATACATGATATCTTTAATATATGAAACGAAAGTATTATGTAAAGTACAGAGAAAGAGTAATAAAGAAAGAGAAAGGAACAGTAATGAAAGTAACAAGTCTTGCAAGCATATAGGAGTGATACGACTATGTGTCGTTAGCTCAACTGTGTAGCGGGCTAGCTACCCACTGACGCACACAGGGTCAATCAATTGGGATTGGCAGGACCTTTGGACGTGCCCCGGATGTTCGGGTCGGCCTTGTACATAGTACGCATAGCCCTTTCGGGGGAACCGTTGAACCCTTCGGGGGATACACATAGCCCTTCGGGGAACCGTTGAACCCTTCGGGGGGATACACATAGCCCTTCGGGGGAACCGTTGAACCCTTCGGGGGGATACACATAGCCCTTCGGGGAACCGTTGAACCCTTCGGGGGAATACACATAGCCCTTTCGGGGGAAACACAGTTGGCTCTTCGGAGCACATAGATGGCCCGACATCCATTCTCCCCTCGCGCACATAGTTGGGGTATTGCCCACTGGTCCACATAGAAAGTGAAACATAAAGATAAAGTTACAGACAAGGCCTATAGTACAGAGAAAGAACATTATTTGTTCACACAGTTGATGCGTGCTCGCATATACAGTACAGTATAGTATAATACAGAAAAAGGGTATTTTTATATACTAATTATAAAACTGGAACTCACTCAGCAACGCTGACTTTTTATGTGTTTCCAGATCGCAGGTAGTGTTGCTGAGGATGGCACGAGGCGGCTACTCAGCTCTTTTGGGAGGGCATTCTCCATTGTGTAATGCTGCAACGTCACGTGTTGCGGGCCCATAACGCACGCAACAAGTCACGTTGCCTGCCATTACGAGATTTCTTGAGGATCTGAATCAACGAGATTACTCAAGAAATCTCCTTTATATATTTTTGAATTTAATATCTTCTTTATGAAGAAAAATATATTTTCTTATTTCGGTAGAGGTCGCTGTACGACCCTATGATTGTTGAGGAATATGCATCAGCAGCAATCATAGTGTAGTATGCCCCTATGATTGCTGAGGATTCGAATAAACGAGATTGTTAGGTAATCTCGGGTTTCTATGTGTCTCCCCAGCAATCATAGTAAGGCTAGGAAGTGTAAAGAAAGTTGTATCTTGTAATCGAGTCAATGATGTAATGACTATTATGAATGAATGAGAAGGTATATATGTTTTCTTTATTAATTCCGCTGCGTATGATATGATCATGTATTAAAAGTTTGTTTATCTAAAATATATGCAATGAAAGACCGACTGTAGGGTGCCCGGTGATCGGGGCCTTACAAGTTGGTATCAGAGCAAAAGTTTAAGTAAAATGGGTAAATTTTCAAAATAAACCTAAACTTAAACTGAGAATGGGACAGTGAGAATGGGAATGCCATCTGAGTAGCTGCGTGCCATCAGGTATTTTCATAAATGTTAATTAAAGTATGTGCGTGTGAAGTGTGGTTATGTGTGCTGTTAGATTTGGATACTGGTGTGGTCAGGAAAGGTAATGCTTGGGGTACGAAAAGTGGAGTAAGTGACTAATCACAACTGGCCACTGTAATTAGTAACTTACTGTACTTAACATAAACTGAGCTATTTCCATGAATGACCGTGTTGGTGTTTTAATCTTTCAGTGTGATAGAAGATGGTCGGTGATAGATCATCTGATGCTTCCCGTGATGGTGAACGTGGTGATGAGCCGCGTATCACGCGAGGAAGACTTAGAAAAGAGAAAGTAGTTCGTGAGGAGAACGAGATTCCTCATCAGGAAGAGACGGACGAAAGCGCCAAGTTGAGAGCCTCGGTAAAAGAGGCAGTGATTGAGGAAGTACACCAGGTTATGCAGACGATTTTACCGACTGTAATGACCGAAGCGATAAAGGCAGTAAGAGAAGAGGATAGACGAGGGAGGAGACGGTCCTCCGGTAGACAGCAACGGGCAGGGGTAGAAACAGTATTGTCTGATGATGAAGAGGAAGAAGAGGAAGAACAGGTACGGGAGACAGCCCGGGGTTGTGATTATGGGAAATTCATGAGGTGCAAGCCTCCAACTTTTGACGGTTCAGGTACGGCTGCTGATGCTCACCAATGGGTGAGAGAGATGGAGGCGGTCCTTGATATCAGCGATTGCCATGAGGATAAAAAGGTGAAGTTTGCTACCCACTCGTTTACGGGGACGGCGTTGTGTTGGTGGGACAATATTGTCCAGGCCGAGGGTAGTCGGGCTATTGGGAAGATGAAGTGGTCGGAGTTGAAAAGAATGGTGATCGAGGAGTTTAGTCCTCGTCGTGAGATGGATAGAGTAGAGAGAGAGTTCCTGCAGCTAGAGGCGGGTACGATGACCCATCAGCCATACACGACTAAGTTCAACGACATGGCACGGTTGGTGCCAGAGCAAGTGACGCCGGTGTCCCGCAAGATTAACCGGTATATTCAGGGGTTGCCAGCCGAAATTCGTTGGCATTTGATTTCTGCCCGACCCAGTACTTTCAGGTCGGCGGTGGATTTAGCCGGTAGGCTGTACGATGAACGGGCTGCGATGGTAAAGGCTGAGGGCAGTAAGAAGGGAAGTGAGGAAAGGAAGTGGCAGGGAAAGAGGTTTGGTCGAGGGGGTGCCTCGACGAGTAATAAGAAGACGAAGGTGGACGACCGCCGGGTGGTCACGTCGGGTTCAGGAGGAAAGAAGTGTGGTAAATGCGGGAGAGAGCACGGTGGTGAATGCAGATGGGGGCTGAACGTATGTTTTAGGTGTGGTCAGCCTGGCCACATTGCTAGAGACTGTAGGAAGCCTAGGGCTGAGGCTTCAGGGGTAAAGAAGACGGGAAGTGAAGGTCCGAAAGCAAGCGCCAGGGCATTCACAATGACGCAGGAAGAGGCGAGGACAGACCCCGATGTAGTGTCCGGTACGTTTCTGGTGAACCAAACTTTAGCCTCCGTGTTATTTGATTCGGGTGCCAGTAGGAGTTTCATTTCTGTTGCTTTTCGTGCCAAATTGCCTGTTAGTAGTAGACGTGTGGATGTGCCGTTTGATGTAGAGACTGCTATAGGTAAAACCACCAGGATTTCTGAGGTAGTTGAGGGTTGCGATGTAGAACTGGAGGGTCACAAATTCCCAGTTAAACCCTTTGCGATGACGTTAGGAGGTTTCGATTTGGTGCTTGGAATGGATTGGTTGGCAGATTTCGAAGCGAACATTGTGTGTCGCAAGAAGATGATCGGTTTGACAGCGCCTGACGGTAGTCCAGTGACAGTTTATGGGGATCGAGTTACTACGATTCCGAAGGTGATCTCAATGGCAGTGGCGGGGAAATGTATGAGGCGTGGATGTAGCGCCTATTTATGTTATGTGAAAGATGTAGAGAAGTCAGCACCACAACTGTCTGATGTTCCGGTTGTGGGTGAGTTCCCAGACGTATTCCCGGAAGACTTACCGGGATTGCCACCTGACAGAGAGATCGAGTTCCAGATTGATTTAGTACCAGGCGCCCAACCTGTTGCCAAAGCACCATACCGATTGGCCCCGACAGAGATGAAAGAGTTGATGGAGCAGTTACAAGAGCTGTTGGATAAGGGGTTTATTCGACCGAGTATCTCACCTTGGGGTGCTCCGGTCCTGTTTGTAAAGAAAAAGGACGGTAGTATGAGGATGTGCATCGACTACCGTGAGTTGAATAAGCTGACAGTGAAGAACAGATACCCCTTGCCAAGGATCGATGACTTGTTTGACCAACTTCAAGGTGCTAGCTGGTTTTCACGTATAGATCTTCGATCAGGCTACCATCAACTGAAGGTGAAGGAGCAGGATATCCCTAAAACAGCTTTTCGTACGCGCTACGGTCATTATGAGTTCCTCGTTATGTCATTTGGTTTGACCAACGCGCCAGCTGCTTTTATGGATCTGATGAACAGGGTGTGCCGGCCGATGTTGGATAAATCAGTGATTGTATTCATTGATGACATCTTGATTTATTCAAAAAGCAAGACTGAACATGCCGGTCACATTCGCGAAGTTCTGGAGACACTGAGAAGGGAGAAGTTGTATGCAAAGTTCTCCAAGTGCGCATTTTGGTTGCGTGAAGTTCAGTTCTTGGGTCACGTGGTAAATCCGGATGGGATTCTAGTTGATCCGGCAAAGGTGGAAGCAGTAATGCAATGGAAGTCTCCGAAAACGCCATCCGAGATCCGTAGTTTCTTGGGTTTGGCGGGCTACTACCGAAGGTTTATCCAAGACTTTTCCAAAATTGCTTCTCCACTGACAAAGTTGACCCGAAAGGATGTGAAATTTGAATGGGGTCAAGCACAGGAGAAGGCATTCGAAGAACTGAAGACAAGATTGACCCAAGCTCCAGTATTGGCACTGCCCGATGGGAGTGAAGATTTAGTGGTTTATTCTGATGCCTCTTACTCGGGGTTGGGGTGTGTATTAATGCAGAGAGGAAAGGTGATAGCTTATGCATCCCGGCAGCTGAAAGTTCATGAGGTTAATTACCCTACTCATGACCTGGAGCTAGCAGCTGTGGTTTTCGCGTTAAAGATTTGGCGGCACTATCTGTACGGGACGAAGTGCACCATCTTCACAGACCACAAAAGCTTGAAGTACTTTTTCGAGCAGAAAGATCTGAATATGAGGCAGAGACGGTGGTTGGAACTAATAAAAGACTACGATTGTGAAATCCATTACCCCGGGCAAGGCTAACGTGGTGGCTGATGCCCTTAGCCGAAAAGAGAGGCCCGAGCCGATTCGGGTGAAAGCATACCACCTAATCATGACCTCAGACATGATGAAACAAGTCAGAGAGTTCCAGGATGAAGCATTGAAAGAAGATCATCTAAACTCTGAGCGAATGAGAGGTCTGGTCACAGAACTGGGTGAGAACACGACGGGTGTTAGGACCCGGTTTGGGCGTATGTGGATTCCTCGTCTCGGGGATCTACGAATGAAGATTTTGGATGAAGCTCATAAGTCCCGATACTCCATTCATCCCGGCGCCACCAAGATGTACCAAGACATGAAGAAAGATTATTGGTGGCCGGGTATGAAACGCGATGTGGTGGAGTATGTGAGTAAATGCCTCACGTGTTTGCAAGTGAAGGCGGAGCACCAGAAGCCATATGGAAAGATTCGACCTTTAGACATCCCGGAGTGGAAGTGGGAACACATCACCATGGATTTCATCACAAAGCTGCCACGTACCCCTAAGGGATATGATACGATCTGGGTGATTGTGGATCGATTGACGAAGAGTGCTCACTTCTTACCGATGCGGGAGACATATTCGTCCGAGAAGTTAGCTGATCTTTTCATCAAAGAAATTGTGACTCGTCACGGTGTACCGGTGTCGATTGTGTCTGATCGCGACACCCGGTTTACATCCAAATTCTGGAAGAAATTCCACGATGCTATGGGGACGAGACTGCATATTAGCACGGCTTATCATCCTCAAACTGATGGTCAGTCGGAAAGGACCATTCAGACCTTGGAGGATATGCTTCGGGCATGTGTTATTGACTTCGGTGGAAGTTGGGATGACCATCTACCGTTAGCTGAGTTCTCGTACAACAATAGTTATCACGCTAGTATTGGCATGCCGCCCTACGAGATGTTATACGATAGAAGATGCAGGACCCCCGTCTGTTGGGGTGAAATTGGTCAGAAAGAATTGGGGAGCGTCGAAGTGGTAGAGGCTACGACTGAAAAGCTCGAAAGAATTAAAGCGTATATGAAGGCAGCCAAAGATCGACAGAAGTCGTATGCCGACAAGCGACGCCGACCAATTGAGTTCAAAGTGGGAGACCGGGTTATGCTGAAGGTCTCACCCTGGAAAGGGATCATTCGATTCCGAAAGCGGGGTAAGTTGAGTTCGCGATATATAGGCCCTTTCCGGATTGTTGCTCGAGTGGGGGAGGTGGCTTATAGGTTGGATCTGCCAGACGAACTAAGTGGAATTCACCCGACTTTCCACGTGTCTCATCTGAGGAAATGTTTGGCAGACGAAGACATGGTCGTTCCACTGGGTGATATCGAGGTAGACGAAAAGCTCAATTATGTAGAGCAACCAGTGGCAATCATAGATCGCAAAGAAAAGAGATTGAGAAATAAAGTGGTTCCCCTTGTGCGTGTACAGTGGCGGCACAGGAAGGGATCCGAGTCAACGTGGGAAACGAAGAAGAAATGAGGCAGCTTTACCCACGATTGTTCGAAGAGTAACAGGTTTCGGGGACGAAACCTAAAATAAGGGGGTGGACTTGTAACACCCGAAGTTTGACTTCTCAGCATGTGATGCGACTGAGATTCAGTCGCCTGTGATTTATGCGACTGAAGTCCAGCCGCATGGCTATTCAGCCGATTGGAGCTCAACCGCACGATTGGAGCTCAACCGCCCGAATGAAGTATGAGCCGAATGGAACACGTGCGATTGGGGTCCAATCGCATGGTGTTGATGCGACTGAAGGTCCAGTCGCCCCTGGACCAGATGCGACTGAGAGGTGGGTATAAAAGAGGAGCAGCTCCATTCTCCTCCCATTTTCAATCGGGAAGAGACAGTGAGCGACCGAGAACAGCAGAGAAGAGAGGGAAAGTGCTGCCCGAGCTCCGAATCCGTCGAGAAGATAGCCAAAGTCGAAGTTCACCTACTTCTACCTGTAATGTGAGTTCTAGGACCCCTCATTTACATGTTTTCAACTGATTTTGGGGCTGGATCACATAATAACCCTAGTTTTGTAAAAGTGTATAGTTGACCCATTTGATGAAATCTTAGATCATGTGTTTATAGTGTAATGTAGGACTTGCACATGCTTGTATGATGTCCTAGTATGAATCCCTAAGCTTTGGGAGGGTCAATTTGGGTTAAAAACGGGTTTAAGATGGGTCTGAGCACTTAGGTTCGCGACTACTGTTCTTGAAGAACTCCAGTCGCTGCCCAGTTAGGGTTATGCGACTGAAGGGCCATTCGGCCGAATGAGTGTCAGTTGATGTCCAATCGCCCGATTGAGGTTCAAACGCACGATTGAGCCTCAGTCGCCCGATAGGCCATGCGATCGAAGGTTTCGGTCGCATAAGCCCAATCGCAGAGTAGTTCAGTCGCATAGACCCATTCGCATAGTAGTATAGACGCACGACTGAGGATTTAGTCGCATAGACCCATTCGCATAGTAATACCGACGACCGACTGAGGATTCAGTCGCATAGAAGTCCAATCGCATGACTCAGTCGCATGGAAACCATGCGACTAGGGTATGCTCAGTCGCCCGAATAGGGCTGATGTGATTGGATAAAGAAGTGTATGTGTAATGTGTGTATGCTAGTTATGATGTTTCCATGATAGATGGTGAACACTGATGAATTGTAAATATTAATGTGTCTTGATTTGATGCATGCTTATCCCCCATAGTATACATGATATCTTTAATATATGAAACGAAAGTATTATGTAAAGTACAGAGAAAGAGTAATAAAGAAAGAGAAAGGAACAGTAATGAAAGTAACAAGTCTTGCAAGCATATAGGAGTGATACGACTATGTGTCGTTAGCTCAACTGTGTAGCGGGCTAGCTACCCACTGACGCACACGGGGTCAATCAATTGGGATTGGCAGGACCTTTGGACGTGCCCGGATGTTCGGGTCGGCCTTGTACATAGTACGCATAGCCCTTTCGGGGGAACCGTTGAACCCTTCGGGGGGATACACATAGCCCTTCGGGGGAACCGTTGAACCCTTCGGGGGATACACATAGCCCTTCGGGGGAACCGTTGAACCCTTCGGGGGGATACACATAGCCCTTCGGGGAACCGTTGAACCCTTCGGGGGAATACACATAGCCCTTTCGGGGGAAACACAGTTGGCTCTTCGGAGCACATAGATGGCCCGACATCCATTCTCCCCTCGCGCACATAGTTGGGGTATTGCCCACTGGTCCACATGGAAAGTGAAACATAAAGATAAAGTTACAGACAAGGCCTATAGTACAGAGAAAGAACATTATTTGTTCACACAGTTGATGCGTGCTCGCATATACAGTACAGTATAGTATAATACAGAAAAAGGGTATTTTTATATACTAATTATAAAACTGGAACTCACTCAGCAACGCTGACTTTTATGTGTTTCCAGATCGCAGGTAGTGTTGCTGAGGATGGCACGAGGCGGCTACTCAGCTCTTTTGGGAGGGCATTCTCCATTGTGTAATGCTGCAACGTCACGTGTTGCGGGGCCATAACGCACGCAACAAGTCACGTTGCCTGCCATTACGAGATTTCTTGAGGATCTGAATCAACGAGATTACTCAAGAAATCTCCTTTATATATTTTTGAATTTAATATCTTCTTTATGAAGAAAAATATATTTTCTTATTTCGGTAGAGGTCGCTGTACGACCCTATGATTGTTGAGGAATATGCATCAGCAGCAATCATAGTGTAGTATGCCCCTATGATTGCTGAGGATTCGAATAAACGAGATTGTTAGGTAATCTCGGGTTTCTATGTGTCTCCCCAGCAATCATAGTAAGGCTAGGAAGTGTAAAGAAAGTTGTATCTTGTAATCGAGTCAATGATGTAATGACTATTATGAATGAATGAGAAGGTATATATGTTTTCTTTATTAATTCCGCTGCGTATGATATGATCATGTATTAAAAGTTTGTTTATCTAAAATATATGCAATGAAAGACCGACTGTAGGGTGCCCGGTGATCGGGGCCTTACATAGACTTGAGACATTCCCAGAACATGAAGGATTTCTTTGCTTAATATCTAAGGTGAGTTCTAGTGATCCCTTTTTACTTACTGTTTTTGGGATGGAACATGCTCTTTGTTATGAACTATGATTGTGCTTTATTTGATGCTTGTATGTGGGACTTTTTGGATACCTACTGATACTTATGTCATGATCATTAATTCTTTTGTGAACCGCTTGTTTTATGTGAATAGATCTATTTTGGGAATCCCCTACGCACAGTGGCTCCCGCTACAGGGAGGTACCCCACTGAGATCCTGAGGGGTCGTTTGTGGCATGTAACAGGTTTTGAATAAGATAATATGGTGAACCATCCTAGCAGGAATGGTTCACTGTTCTGAGGCTTGGTCCTTTCATTCGGGAATATCCGGTTAAACACAAGTTTAGAAGAGGCCAACCGGGGACCAAGTGAAGGGTTGATCGTGATATCCCACGATGACTGATACTAAAAATGATGTTTTTAAAATCAAATGAGATTTTCATAAACTTTCACACTTGATTCTAAAACCTTTACTTTAGACTTTAAGAGTTCCTTTTATTGTTTTGAAACTTTAAGCACTTGAATTCACCAACTTTTTAGTTGACACAATTTTCTTTTGAGCATGTTTCAGGTAACCCATGAAGACTCTTAGCTATTATGGAAGACTTAGACTCAACCCCGAGACCATGGCATTTGCTTGTGTGACCAAAATCATGACTTGAACAATTTGATTTAATGACTATTTTATTTTGTTGAACTATGTAAACATTTGGGGCTGGATCTATTTCCAGCCCGGAGTCTTTTAAAACTTTAAATGCCATGTGATGTTCTCTCCCTTTGAGCTCCTATATTTGTTTGTTTCTGCTGCCATGTATGTTTGTTGCTAATCTGTGACGTCCCACCCTACCGAGGCCCGGGGGTGTGACAGATTGGTATCAGAGCCAAAGGTTATAGAGAAGTCGGGAATACCATAGTAGACCCTAGGCTACAACCTGATACCCTAGGACTGTCCTTGTGGGAAAGTGTTGGAATGATCGGGTTGGGTAAATTGATGATTACACTTGATCAACGTAATCATGAATTTAACAGACGCCTAATTTCCATCACGGACCTCTAAGTTATGTTTGGACCTTTCTGTTTAATGCTGATTAACCTTGAAATTCATTTTGAATGGGGATTTGAAATTGATTTTTAAAGATGAACTGTTTTGCCTAACACTGTTATGAGAAACAACTGATTCTAACATCATTGATGAGGAATACGTGGAGATTCCTAATATTATGCCATCACTAGTACTATGAGTATATTATTATTAGTAATATTATCATGAGCTATGAGAAACCAAATTACTCATGATGTCTTTTTACAGGAAACAACTATGGCTGACAAAGGAAAAGCACCAGCCTACCCTACTGAGAGCAGTGCACCAACGGGGGACACCAAGAAGGCAAAACCGCGCACGGAGTATGAGGAATACCTTAGGAGGTGTGGACACCCGGGTTGGATATCCGTCACGTTAGAGGACACTGAAGCTTCCGAGGACTCTTCTTCGACGACACCTTCCAGGAGCCGGACGCGCTCCCACTCGCCGCATGTTGCCGCTCCATCCCACTCACCTATCCCTCCCATTGGGATAGGGGAGCACGCAACGTCACTCGTCCATGAAAGAGTGCTAGACCTGGACCTTTGGTCCCATTTAGGATGTCTCCTCCTCCTCCACCACCGGTTAGGACTCCCATACCCGCACCATCGCCGTTCGAGCCACACCGATGCCACCCACAGGAGGAGCCCTGGATGCCTCCGAGGCACAGCATGTACGACGGCCCCAGCATACTGGCAGGGGATAGGTATTCACAATCCAGTCGTCGGGCTAGTGACGTAGGACCTACTGATGCAGAACTAGAGGAGCTCCTGAAGACTATCCGTCGCCACGAGCTGACTCTTCAGTACGCTACTCGGACCTCCCAATCTGCTCAATTCCAAGCTATGATGGCATCGCACAGGGTGCAGAGATTAGAGCAGGAGCAGAGGAAGAAGAGCTCTGGATGGATGGGATGGCTGAAAAAGAAGTGGATGTGAAAGCGACATGTGGAAAGAGGAAGAACTATCTGTCATTGGACAGTCGAAGGAAACAATCTTATTGTTATTTGACACTATTATTATTATTCTTATTCATGGGGGTGATGGCACCTTCCACTTTATAAAAGCTAGACTCTGATACTATGAACTTTGTCTTGTTTTGAACTGATTCCTATGATAAAATGCTGTTGAAACATTTATGATTATCTGTCATGTGCTGTTTATTCATGGTATTGGGCCATGCCATTCTTTATGACTGCTTAAACTGTTTAAATTGGTAATCTGTGGAACTTAGTAAGTTGTGTGTAATTATACACCGTATTCTCTCCTCGTATAGAGGGAGCCTGGTAGGGAATTGATGCATAGACTGTTTGAAACAAATTATGAGATGCTAAATGACTTTATCTGTAGTACTACCAAAATGCCTACCAGAAGAGGAACACGCATCGGAAGGCAAGGAGCATACCGAGGTTGTCACGAAGGAACAAGGCGAACCAGAAACCAACCACCTACTCCTCCAGGGACTCCCATCGGGAGGAATGCTAACTCAGGAAATGACGAGATGACGGCAAATAATTGCGCACGCTATACCAACCATCATTGCTCAAATCAATGCTGACCGAAATGACACCGGAGGTGGTACTGGGACTGCAACAACGAGGAATCTGAAGCTATCAGGAAGGGTGCTCCTACAAAACATTCATGGCTTGCAAGCCAAAGGACTTCCATGGCACCGAGGGTGCAATTGAAACATATAGGTGGCTGGACGAAATTGAAGCTGTGTTAGACATCAGTGAATGCAAGTTGGAACATATGGTGAGGTTTGCTTCTGAATATCTCAAGGGACCAGCACTTGAATGGTGGAAAACCATCATTCAGCCTCGAGGCCGGGACACCGTTGGTTGGATGAACTGGTCTAAGTTCAGGGAACTAATCACCAACAAGTACTGCCCGATCAACCAGCTAGAAAAACTGGAGGCTAGATTTCTGAATTTGGAGATGAAGGGCCCAAACTACACAGAATACATCAGCCAGTTCCTTGCATTGTCCCGACTGGTACCACACTTGGCGATGCCAGAATCCAAGGGCGTGGCCTGCTTCATCTAGGGGTTACACCTAAGGGTGAGGGGCATGGTTTGGTCATCCAGGCCTACAACCATACAGGCTGCGGTCGACTTTACCAGTAGTCTGACCGACAACCTAGTTAGAGCTGGGTGGACTGAACATGGGAAAACTGAGGACAAGAAGAAGGCTGTGGAAGAAAAGAGGAAGTGGTTTGATACTAGAAAGATGGTCGGAAGCAGTAGCGGTTCAAACAAGAGACCTAGAGAAGAAGCGAGACGAAGTGACCATGGTGGAAAGGCAAGGAGGTTGTATCTAGGCACAAGCCCCTTCTGCGATAAATACAAGCTTCTTCACCAAGGGGAGTGCAATCCCATGCCTTGTTATAGGTGCAAGAAACCTGGTCACCTGATTAAAGACTGTACCTACGAGCCTGGAATGCAATGCTATGAGTGCGGAGATCCAGGGCATATGAGGAACAAATGCCCCAAGCTAGTAAGAAACAAGGACACCCAACCCAACAAGCCTAAGGGAAGAGCTTTTGTGATGGACCCAGCTGGAGCCCGAAAGGAACCTGATGTGGTTAATGGTACGTTTCTTGTAAACGATCATCCTGCTACCGTTTTGTTTGATACTGGAGCGACTGCTAGTTTTATCTCTAGTGCTTTTAGATCCTTGATTGACCTAGCTACGTGTACCTTAGCCGATACGTTTACCGTCGAATTAGCTGATGGCAACATTTTAGAAACTAATGAAATCATAAAGGATTGTTCAATAAATCTTAATGGAAATACGTTTAAGATAGATCTGATGCCCATTAAGTTAGGAGGATTTGATGTGGTTGTTGGCATGGACTGGTTAGCTAAGAACAGAGTCGAAATTGTTTGTGATGAACGCCTACTCAAGATACCATTGAACGACAAGGAAGAATTAGTGGTGCAAGGAGAAAGGAGTAACACTTTATGCCCCAAGATATCCCATTTAAAAGCTACCAAGAGCTTAAGGAAGGGGTGCTCAGCTTTCATCATCTACGTGATGAAGACCAAAGAGGAGAAGAAGATTTCAGACATCCCAGTAGTTTCTGAATACCCTGAGGTGTTTCCGGAAGACCTACCGGGACTTCCCCCGAATCGACAAGTTGAGTTCCAAATAGATTTGCTGCCTGGCGCTGCACCGGTAGCCAAAGCGCCGTATCAACTCGCCCCTCCTGAGATGAAGGAACTGATGACGCAAATTCAAGAACTATTCGTCAAAGGATTCATACGTCCGAGTGTCTCTCCATGGGTGCCCCGGTGTTATTTGTGAAAAAGAAGGATGGAATCTTACTCATGTGCATTGACTACCGGGAGTTAAATAAGTTGACCATAAAGAACCGTTACCCACTTCCAAGGATAGATGACCTATTCGATCAACTTCAAGGAGCAAGCTACTTTTCCAAGATAGATTTAAGATCCGGTTACCACCAACTAAAGATAAGGGAAGAAGACATACCCAAGACGGCCTTCCGAACTAGGTATGGGCACTATGAATACTTAGTCATTAGTCATGCCCTTCGGGCTGACCAATGCACCAGCAGCATTCATGGATCTCATGAACCGTGTATGCCGCCCATATCTTGACAAGTTTGTGATCCTGTGTTCATCGACGACATTCTGATCTACTCCAGTAATAAGGAAGAGCACGAGAAACATCTCAGACTAATTCTTGAATTACTCAAGAATGAGCAACTATATGCCAAATTTTCAAAATGTGAATTTTGGATGCGAGAGATCAATTTTTAGGGCATGTAGTGAATGAGAATGGAATTCAAGTTGACCCTTCCAAGATTGAGGCTATAAAGAATTGGAAGATTCCTGAGACTCCCACTAAGATTAGGCAATTCCTAGGACTGGCCGGATACTACCGACGATTCATAAAGGACTTCTCGCGCATTGTGCAACCATTGACCGCACTGACTAAGAAGAGCAAAACCTTTGTGTGGGAACCAGAGCAATATGAAGCCTTTGAGACACTCAAGGAAAAGTTATGCAGTGCACCTGTTCTAGCCCTCCCAGAAGGAGTCGAAGACTTTGTAGTCTATTGTGACACCTCGCGTCAGGGGTTAGGATGTGTGCTAATGCAACGCAACAAGGTCATTGCCTATGCATCTAGATTGATAAACGATCACGAGAAGAACTATACTACGCACGATTTGGAATTAGGTGTCGTGGTGTTTGCTCTCAAAATGTGGAGGCACTACCTCTATGGCATGAAGTGCATCATTTACACTGACCATCGAAGTTTGCAACACATTCTCGACCAGAAGATGCTAAACATGCGTCAAAGAAGATGGGTTGAGTTGTTGAACAACTACGAGTGTGAAATCCGTTATCATCCCGGTAAGGCCAATGTGGTGGCAGATGCTTTGAGCAGAAAGGAGAGAGAAAAACCTCTTAGTGTACGAGCTTTAAGGATAAGTGTGTACACTGACCTAATTGCAAGGCTGAAAGAAGCTCAAAGTGAAGCGTTAAAGGAGGAAAATTTAGCAGGAGAAGGATTAACTGGAATGGAAAAGCGATTTGAAACAGGAAATGATGGTATATATAAGTGCGAAGGGAGAACTTGGGTGCCAAAGCATGGGGCAATTCGGGAGGTAATTCTCGATGAAGCCCACAAATCTAGGTATTCAGTTCACCCTGGGAGTGATAAAATGTACCAGGATTTGAAGGCACTTTTCTGGTGGCCTGGAATCAAGAAATCAATCGCTATGTATGTCGGAAAATGTCTAACCTGTGCCATGGTAAAAGCTGAAAAGCAAAAACCGTCAAGGACGTTACAGCAGCCAGAAATCCCAGAATGGAAATGGGATAACGTCACGATGGACTTTGTTACCAAGTTACCTAGAACGTCTAGGGGTCATGATGCTATTTGGGTAATAGTGGATAGACTAACCAAATCAGCTCACTTCTACCATTTCGGGAAGACTATGACATGTCAAGACTGGCTCAACTGTATATCAATGAAATAGTGGCTAGGCATGGTGTGCCACTATCCATAATCTCCGACCGTGATAGTCGTTTTAATTCATGTTTCTGGAAATCACTTCAACGAGCTTTAGGAACCCAGCTGGACTTAAGCACGGCTTACTACCCGCAAACTGACGGTCAAAGCGAAAGGACTATTCAAACCTTAGAAGATATGCTGAGAGCTTGCATAATTGATTTTGATGGGAACTGGGATAACCATCTTCTATTGGTAGAGTTCTCCTATAATAACAGTTACCATGCAAGTATCAATGCTGCTCCGTATGAGGCTCTCTATGGTAGGAAATGTCGGTCACCTTGAGTTGGAATGAAATTGGTGATAGTCAAGTATTGGGACCCGACATCGTATTGGAAACCACTGATAAGATTTTCAAGATCAAGGAACGTCTACGGGCAGCAAGGGACCGCCAAAAGAAGTACGCTGACAAGACGAAAACCATTAGAGTTTCAGATAGGTGATAGGGTAATGCTGAAGGTAGCACCATGGAAGGGAACCGTGAGATTCGGAAAAAGAGGCAAGTTAAGCCCAAGATACATTGGACCATTTGAAATACTTGCAAGAATTGGTCCTGTGGCTTACAAGTTGAAACTACCTCAGAAATTGAGTTATATACACGACACCTTCCACGTATCAACCTTGAAGAAATGCCTGGTAGACAAAACCTTGGAGCTACCGTTGAAGGAGACAAGAATCAATGACAAGCTGAACTTCGTGGAAGAGCCTATAGAGATCACAGACCGCTTGGTTAAGCAACTCAGACGAAGCCGCATACCCAAGGTTAAGGTTAGATGGAACTCGAGACGAGGGCCGGAAATCACTTGGGAACGTGAGGACGAGATGAGGAAGAACAACGCATTCTCTTTTAAACCCACCCGTACCAACACTAAGCGAAGTTAAAATTCGGGACGAAATTCCTAAACGGTGGGAGAATGTGACAACCGGTCCCAAGGTCACTATTCTAAACCCTAATTATTTGCATCATATCCCATCTTATGTGTACTAATAATGGAAAACAATTAATTATATCAAGAATGTTAGAATCACCAATTGTTATTTGATCTATTTTATGATTCTATGTGATTTATATGAATTTAGTCATTTTAAGTCTTGCCTTTTAGAAAATTCGTACCGGGAATATTGGTTAGTCACCCTAGCTAGAATACAAAGCCTTAATTGAAAAAATTTAAAAGCATACATACATACACACACTTGGAAATTTCGGATTTATGCATGAATGACCATGCACATGATAACTACAATATCATCTAATAACTAACAATTTTACACTACACTACAAAACAATACTACTAATTATCTTGTGATAAAAAAAATAAATAAATAAATGAAAATCCTTCCACTAAAGGCCAAATCGGCCGCCGCCTTGCCACCAATCACCACACTTGTCCACCACTACACACAACCTTCCTATCATCCATTCCCCTTACATGCAATTGCAAGACACACTCCTCTCATTCTCCCTCTCTCATTTTCAAAAACCATCAGCTGAACCATTTCTACCCCTCAAAATTCTCTCCATTTCAGCCCCTTTCCAACTCCAAAATCACGAACCACAACACAACATCGGCCAGCAGTAAACCGCAAGAAAGGTGACTTTTGGTGATGTTTTGAGGCTTGGAACATGCAAGACTTGAGGTTCCAGCTCTTGTTTGAGGTTCTACAGTCAAGTACAAGGAGATTTCATCCATTCACGACCATCCACACCTTCTAAACCGTGAGATACATCAAGTGTAAGCTCACTATGTTCGGTTTTGGTCATTTGTCAAGTTTAACTTCATTTTCACCTAAAAACCCTATTTTCTTGTTGTAGCAGAAACTTCTCACTACTACCATGTTCTTGGAGAGTTTCCACGTTCTTGAAGGTATTCTACAAGTATAGCATGTCGATCTATAGGTGTAACAAGAGTTACACCTAGAAACCCTCTTTTTGGGTGATTCTCACCACCCAACTTGTGCATCTTGTAACCTTTAAGAAAAACCTTGTACCTGATTTCTAATGACTCATTAAGCTCCTAATAATCTTCTTGAATGTTAGAAATGGTGTTACACCATGAATGGAAGGTGTTAACACAAGAACACCATGCAAAACCACTCTTTCTACAAGTTACAACACACCTTAAACGCTTTCTTGAAAACCCTCTTAGAAAAGGGATAACCTGCTCAAAAATGAGTTTTAGACACCCAACAACCTTACTTTTAATCTAGAGGAGGTTTTGATAATGAATAAACTTCAGTTACAATGATCTACACACAAGTGTAATGGTCGGTTATGACATTTTCTATGAATTTCAAGGCTATGGATGTGTACAATGACTAGGCCACGATTTGGGACTGTTATTTCAGTAGATTGATGATATTAAGAGTGTTAATATTATTTAATCTCTGGAACAAAGGACATGTTGTGTTTAGACCCATTTGGTCACTTTCGGGACCCGAAAACAAGCTAAAATTACTTAAAAACAAGAAATCTTGAAATATAAACTTTTTAAGGAGAATTACAGGTTCATTAAGGATTAATAACTTGTTTGGAGTTAATGGGAATTTTTAGTGATCAAAAGATAATTTAAATGGAATTTTAAGTGAAAACGGGTGCTAACCGAGAGACGATTTTAGGGAAAATCTAAGAAAAATGGATATAAGGTGAGAAATTATAAAAATCATGGCATTCCAGTAGGATAAATAATAAAATGACTTATAAAGTGGAAAGGTTGGTCAAACAAGCTTTTAAAAATGGTCAAACCCGGTTAAAACGCGTTTTAACGGTTTAAACGTAAAAACGAGTCTTCCCATACTAGGGGAAATTTTGTGATTTAAAAGGTTAGAAACTCATGAAAATGACTTTTAAAGTTAGCTACTGGACCTAGACTCAAAAACATGAAAACCCATAGTCAACCATCTTAAACCCTTCGGTTTACCGTAACCGGCAACGGTAAACGCGTAAATTATAAACCGAGCCCTTAAACTGAAAATTTGAGTATACATTCTTAAAATAAAGTTATATTAAGTTCTTGAAACTGATTTTTGATTATAAGGGTCATCTAATACAAGAAACCAAACTTAAGGGTAGAAACTGTCAATTTAGAAACTTCAGGGGCTAAACTGTAAATTTGGTTAAACTTCATAACCGAATCCAATAAGCAACTTAGTCACTTTATTAGCATATTTATCATATATTCTGAACTTAGTAATATAAAAACCCTTAATTGTATGAGAAAACTTGACTTTCCATAAAAGGAAACTTTTATACAACCCTAATCGAATCAAAGTCGAACCCGACCAACTAAGGCTTAGACACTATGATGCACCTTAAATGTTTAGATCAGTAGCTAATCACTTAATATATTCATGTTAGGGTGCTAGACTTGAGACATTCCGGCACACGAAGGATTTCTTTGCTTAATATCTAAGGTGAGTTCTAGTGATCCATTTTTACTTACTGTTTTTGGGATGGAACATGCTCTTTGTTATGAACTATGATTGTGCTTTATTTGATGCTTGTATGTGGGACTTTTTGGATTCCTACTGATACTTATGTGATGATCATTAATTCTTGTGAACCGCTTGTTTTATGTGAATAGATCTATTTGGGGAATCCCCCACGCATAGTGGCTCCCGCTACAGGGAGGTACCCCACTGAGATCCTGAGGGGTCGTTTGTGGCATGTAATAGGTTTTGAATAAGATACTATGGTGAACCATCCTAGCAGGAATGGTTCACTGTTCTGAGGCTTGGTTCTTTCCTTCGGGAATATCCGGTTAAACACAAGTTTAGAAGAGGCCAACCGGGGACCAAGTGAAGGGTTGATCGTGATATCCCACGATGACTGATACTAAAAATGATGTTTTTAAATCAAATGAGATTTTCATAAACTTTCACACTTGATTCTAAAACCTTTACTTTAGACTTTAAGAGTTCCTTTTATTGTTTTGAAACTTTAAGCACTTGAATTCACCACTTTTTAGTTGACACAAATTTCTTTTGAGCATGTTTCAGGTAACCCGTGAAGACTCTTAGCTATTATAGAAGACTTAGACTCAACCCCGAGACCATGGCATTTGCTTGTGTGACCAAAATCATGACTTGAACAATTTGATTTAATGACTATTTATTTTCTTGAACTATGTAAACATTTGGGGTTGGATCTGTTTCCAGCCTGGAGTTTTTAAAACTTTAAATGCCATGTGATGTTCTCCCTTTGAGCTCCTATATTGGTTTGTTTCCGCTGCCATGTATGTTTGTTGCTAATCTGTGACGTCCCACCCTACCGGGGCCGGGGGGTGTGACAGCAAGAGTCAAATGTTGAGGTGGACCCTAAGATAGACAAAGGCTAGCAGGTAAAACTATTGATCAACTAGATGTGAGCTGGACCCTAAGATTAGCTTCAAAGGAGAAGCCTTGACTGAAGGCCCAGTAGTAACCTTGCGACATTAACCTCTTCAGCACCCATTACCCTCAGTGAGGCACTAGCTGGTGAAGGTGATTCACAGCTCTCTCTGGCTAGAGATTGACTGCTGAATCAAGCAATGAAGGCCAAAGCTTTCTCCACCATGAGTCACCAAGGCCTGTTAGTGCAAAGGGAAAATGAAACTAACTCCTAAGGAGATTGAGGAGGAGGGGAGAGAGAGAGGAAGAGGAAGCTAAGAGGAGAGAGTCTAGTAGGTCCCCAGGCTTCATGGAAGCTTCTATCAGGGCTGTCCCTAGATTAAACACTCAAGATGATGAGTTGAAGGTAGCAAGGGAAAACTACTTGGGGACCAGGAACAACAACGTGGAAAACTCATCTCTCTTCCCTTAGAGGAACTTAATGAACTGGCAGACATAGAGTTGTAAAGGAGAGGAAAGAGGCAGAGGATGTAGAGTTGCTCCTCAAGATTACTGAAGAAAGAAGGCAGAAAAGGCTTTTCAAACATGTTCCTACCCTCTCCCCAGTTCAAGAAAGTCCTGAGACGGAGGCTGTGGCAACTAAACAACCTCAGGTAGACGAGAAAGTTGATAGACAAAATATAATTAACTACATGAGTGCCATTGGTCTCTATCAGGAATCTGCACTTCGTCCCCTATCATATGAGTATATTGAATTTTAGTATCTTAAGCAGCTGGAATAACAAGTTATTATAGAACAAAAGGCTGCTAAGAGAAAGATAAGGAAAGAAGCTGCAAAGTCAAGAGCCATCATCCAACAGAGCCAAAGAAGTCTGCAGATAGACAGGGATGGCAAGCTTTTTGAAGCTATATGGATTCTCCGAAGGTGGCTTGGTCCAATGTCTCTATCCACTATGGATGAACATATTAGAGTGATCAAGTAGAAGATTAAAAGGGGAGAGCTTGTTGACTTGCATTCTTTACCAAGTCAAGTTCCTCCTGAAGTTGAGGTCAAGGTTGAACCCACTAAAACAACACAACTTGGACCTAGAGCTGCATCTCAGCTAACATCATTTCTAATCCATAGCAGGGTCCTGCTCCCTCTGCTTCTAAACCTATGAGTGAAGAGGACCTAACTAAGAAAGACATAACAGAATAACCTGGTACTGAAGACCAGTTTCTCAGTTAAAGACTTCAAAGAGAAGGAAAAGGATGGCAATGAAAGTGTTTCTAAGAAGAAGAAGAAGTCAAAAGCATCCACCTCCACACCACAGGATGAGTCAAAGCATCCTAAGGAAGTGCAAAAAGAGGCTACTCAAACAACCCCAACTCAATCACAACCTCTTGCAGCTGGAAGACCCATCCTGTCCTGGACTTTTACTGCTAATAAAGACAAGTGGTATGTCATCAGAGATCAAAGAGGTCAAGATGTCTATTCTAGTAAGACATTCTTGATCTACCTCTGCATGATCTCTATGACATGAGAAGTTATTTTAAGAGTCTGAGGGATCCAGACCAATTGATGAAGAAGGGAATGGTCTTGATCCTAATGAGGACTGTGAATATCTGAATAACCTTCTCTGTTTTGATAGCATCAGCCTAGGGGGAGTTTGTAAGGTCATATTAGAATGCAAACAAAGCAACCAAAGAGCTTCCAGCATGCATGCACTGATGTATAAGACAGAAGTTACTTCAGAAGTTTTACACTCTTCATAGAAAATATTCTATGTGTAAAATATTCCGAAGCCAACGGCCAAATCTTTTGAAGCCGAAGATGAAGTCTTCCGAAGCTTCAAAGACAAAGTCTTCCAAAGCCAATGAAGTGAGGACTGATTTCTTCCAAAGACGGAGAAGACATGCTTTCTCTGATCAACTTTTGCATAAAAATGGCCCACTTTCCGCTGCAACTCTGAAGGCTCGCCAACTTGTATAAGTTGGTGAAAAGGTCCATGCTTTTGCAAGTGTAGATTAAGGTCTAGAGTCTGTAACTTTCTACTTGTACCTTTATCCTTTTTGTAATATATTAGGATGTGAGACATGTCATAGTCACAAGTCAAAAGGCAATCTGCCTTTTGACTGTAAATTGATCTTGTTGTCTAGATTAGTGTTTCCAGCTAGCTTTCAAAGTATAACCGGATGTAGGATGTAGTATAAAGTATCTCAGGTTCTTGTATTTTATCTTATGCTTTGTAACACTTATAATAGAACTAGAGAGCAATATACAACATTCTTGAAAACCATACTTATCCTGTTCTTGTTTTGTCTCTTGTTTACTTGTGTTCTTAGTATCATTAACTCAAACCCGATTTCCTATTAGATTTGTTAATTGGTCTAACACTCTCCTCATTGTGGACTGATTGTTTTGACCATCCTTGACCAGTCCGGCAACAACTATTGTTGTTAATATGGCACAACTTTTCTTTCATGACGTGTATCGCTTATATGGGTTGCCTTGTTCTATTGTTTGTGATCAGGATACCAGGTTTCTAAGCCACTTTTAGCGAAGTCTATGGAGATGGTGAATACCTAACTCAGTTTCAGTAGTTCTTATCATCCGTAAATGGATGGCCAAAATGAAGTTGTAAATCGTTCATTGGTAATTGCTGAGATGTTTGGTTAGTGATTGTTGAAAGCATGAGATCAGAAACTATGCCAAGCTGAGTTTGCTCATAATTATGTTTTTAATGGAAGCACTGGGTTTAATCCATTTCAGGTAGTCTTCTCATCTTAACCTTGAAGACCACTTGATTTAATGTTACTTCCTATTTCTGGTTCTGTTCCTAAGAAGGTCCAAAATTTATGAAGGAGTTACATAAAGTAGATAAAGCTATTCGTGATAGTCTGACCCAAGCCAATGCCAAGTACAAGAAAGCCACTAAAAAAAATAGGCATGTTGATTTTGATGAAGTTTACTTTGTTTGGGATGTGTTCACTAAAGTTCGTTTTTCAGTTGACGAGTACACCAAGTTGTCTGCCAAGAATACTGGACCTGTTGAAATTGTGCAGAAGATACACATGCATAATGACTAAAGGTGCCTAGCCACATTCAGTGTTCTGATGTGTTTAATGTGAACATTTTAATGCCTTATCATGGTGATTCTGATGATGAGCCCGTTGGGAATTTGAGGAAGAAATTTTTTCTACTGATGACGGAATGGTGCAAGCCCAAGTGTGAAGGAGCAAGCTATCTCGTTTTTGGAGGCCTAAGATTGCTTGTTCAAAGGGGCTTTACTAAAATGACAATAACTTGGTCTAGATGCCTCCGTTTTGGGCTTGCGACTAGTCAAAACGACCGTTGGAGCAAGGAGCACGTTTTCATAGGTGTCGTAGGTGGTTTGAGTCATTGTTTTGTCCTAATAATGGCTTTTTACGAGTTATTTTACTTTTTGTCTAATTTCTTTGTTGGACATTATTTTTGGCATTTTTGGTCCGTTTATGTTTGTAGCCCTTTAGGATTTTGGCTTGCTTTTATATTCATGTAAACAATAGGAGAAGATCATTTTTGAAGTATATGATAATATTTTTTTCTCTCTATCATAGTGTTTGCTAGTGTATGAAAACCCTGATTATCATTATTCGAGGATCAATAATAGTTAAAAGAGTTGTTCCTTGTATTATTGGTGAATCAATAGGTGAATTATTTATATTTTTTTTCCGCCTCCATCACTATACCATTATATGGAAACAATCAGGGCAAATTTTTGATTGGGGATCATAGAGGATATAGACCGGGGCGGAACTACAACCATAGGTACGGGGTCAAGTGACCCTATTGATTTTTGAGCGGGTAGTGTAACGTATAATAAAAAATTTTGGTGACCTCATAATTTTCAGGAAGTGAACCCTTTACAATTATAAAGTTAAAGAAGTGAACCCGCTACTTGTCTGATACCGATTTAAAATCCCCCCCCCCAACCACCCCCAAATTGGCCTTCACTGCTTCTTTGACCACCGTTCAAGCTCACCTTGATACATACAGAATTAAATTTGATGTAATTTCCATGGGATGCTAGGAATAATGTCACTCATCACATGCTTTCATGTTTCAGTTGCTTTTTCTTCTTTTTTCTTTCTTTTTTTGAATCAGTTTTAGTGTTCTATACATCTTTATTTTGTTATGTAATTGGTAAATTTATATTTTTTATAGGGGGTTTGATATAATATTTTGAAGTACAAGGTCTGAACAAGATATTATGATGGAAGGGATATGTTGTAGTTTATCAAAAAAAAGGCCCATGTTAGTAATTTGTGTAATTTAGGTTGTATCGTTTTGAATTTAGATTGCAAAAAGTTTATAAAAAATTTCAAGAGATTTTTGAGTGTAAACACTAGTAGAACAAACACAATGGATCAAGTCATGATCTCATAAATGTAGAATCTCTATGCATTTTGTGAATCAGAAAATCATAGAAACAGCACAAGAATAGTTAGACTACTAAGGTGTTGTTCGAAGATGTAGTGAAGTAGTTTCAAAAGACGAAGACTCATAAGGAATAGTTATACATGTTTAATTTCATTTGATTTCTTTCGTACTTTTCTTTTGTTAAAACTTCAATGCAATTTAATTATGTCTCTCCCGGCCTGACCCGACCCGCCTTGATAGGACGACCCGCAATATTTTATGTTGTTTCGTTAAAAATCTAATCATTAAAAGAAAGGTGACCCTTTAAGAAATAATTCTTGGTTCTATCACCGGATATAGAGTAAATTTGTTAACCCAATAGAATCTCTATAAATTCTATATTTAACCTCTTTCTCTAATCTTTATATCTTACTTTTAATGCATTTATATTATTAATTAACGTATAATTCCAAAAAAAACATGTGAAGTTGACCATAGAGAGGGTTCACACCAAATTGTAAACTTTAAAAGCTTGAAACTAAAATGTATACATACACATATTGCATTTTTCAATAATTGTAAACAATCATATCTAATGGTACTACGACCAATGTGAGGGTAACATGGTTAGCAGAGTCTCTTTTATAAAAATTGTAAAGCAAGAGTTGTCAAAATGGTGGAATGCAAACCTTCTTGAAACACCTTCCGAACTGCATTTATGTCAAGATTCTCAAACTCAACTTTGATTCTTTTAGAACAACATACCATAATTCTTGCTTCATGTTTGGTTTTAACCATTTAACTTTCACATAAATTAATTTTGACCAAATATTCAGGTTCCTCTTTGTGAGTAGAAACCTCACAAAAGAATGTGTTGCTTGAGGATGCGCAAACACCAACGGGTAAGTACCGACTTTCCTAGGCCGTACCGTTTTGAGCATTTCATCGTTTCAATAGCCATTTCGGTGTTTTGAATACCTTTTGGTGGTTTATTAAGCCAACAAATCCAATATCTACTTATAATAGATATTTGTTTGGTCGGGAGAGGGGGGGGGGGGGGGTGGTTGGGGAGATGTTCAAAAAAAGGCAAATCCAACAACTAAAAACAACAATAAAACTTGCAACTGCTTTTAATTTCTATTTTCCAAACAAGTTCCTCTAAACCTAGTTTCAAACTCGTTTTGTGTGCAACTTGCAAACCACGTCAAACCAATTGTTCCAACAAGTTTTGGTCAGGTTAAGAACCAAGATCGACATGTTAAGAACTAAAATCAACTCACAATCCGTTTTACGTGCATGTCTAGTTTCTTAAGTCATAACTTGCACCGTTTGGCTATTTTGTGTAAAACTTTAAGTTCTATATTTTTAAAGTATTCACAACCCAATCCCCATCCATACCATATTTATAGTTTAAGGGAAAATTTGGAAAAATAAACAAAGTTTCACTACATCTCATTCCCTAAAATATAGAACAAGTTTTAAGGACTCACTTTCCATTCTATATATTTAAAAACTCACTATTCATTCTCTATATATATTGCTCATATTTTTTTGGTGGTTATGAGTGAAAAAAGTAGAAAACATTGTAGAAAATAAAAAATGTTATTTAATTGAATAAAAACATGATATAAAGAATGAGATGTGATAGAATTTAATTAGATGAACAAATTATAGGAATAAATCTTACTCTAAGTTAAAATATATGAATACAGATAAATAAACAAATATGAATGCTCTATGGGCTCTTGTTTTATAAGTAGTTCTGAGTGTAAATATCTAGTTTTATAGTATTCATGTCCATAAACTAAATAAAGATAGAAATTCCCAAACCAGTTCCTCTCAAGTTTCAACATAGTTTCAAATTGGTATTGCGTGCATAACTTGTAAACCAATGTCAAACCAACAACTCTAACAGGGTTTCTGGACCGGTTTCAAACCCGTTATGGTCAGGTTAAGAAGCAAGTTCGGTTCATAGACAGTTTTTTGTGCATGTCTAGTATCTTATGCCATAACTTACGCCCTTTGACCATTTAGTGTAAAACATAAAGTTCTACATTTTAAGGGCACTTGTTTATAAGTAGTGTTGATAACCTCTTAATATTCATTAAAAGGCTATCTCATAATGATTTATAGTTTCTTAATAATTAAAAGATAACCTTAAATCTGAATGGTTAAAAGATAACTATCTTAATGGGTACCTCTTATACATTCAGACTTAGGTTAGCTATTAACCATTAAGAGATATAAACCATCACGAGCTAACCTTTTAATGATTTAATAGACTACTAAACAATTCTAAGGGGTTGTTTGATTACTACGGACTCAGTAAGATCTAACTAAGTCAGAAGCTAACTCAGTTAAAAGTTCTAACTTAGTCCGCATCTGATTGAAATTTAACTGTTAGATTCAGTATCTGACTGACTTTGTTGAATAATAAAAATATATTGCCCCGAAATCCAGACGAGTTCGCTGCATATTTACTTTTAAAGTTGTCCTCAACATCAAACAACAGGGTTCATAATTTTCTAAAATAGTAGGTAACAAATGTAGTTAAAAGGAAAGAAAAAGGTTTTATAGCTCCAAGCTAAAATCATCATCTTCTTCCTCTGAAGCTTCTTCACCTTCATTTCAGTCAACAATGGTGGAAACTCAAAGATCTCCCTCTGTGCACGGAGGGAGGGCGGTGGGCGGAGGGAGGGTGGTGCGTGAGGGAGGGTGGTGCGCGGAGGGAGTCACGGAAGAGGGGTTGCGCAAAGGGTTAGAGGAGCGTCGAAGGGAGGGAGGTGCACGGAGGGGGTCGCGCGAAAGGGTGGGAAGAGGTTGCGGTGCGGCTGCTTTGTGGTCTGGTCAGGGAACCCGATTTTAGGGTCTGATTAAACCTTAAGACCCAGTCAGGGCTCCTTCCGCGGGCAAATCAAACACGTTAGCAGCCAGTGGTGGTATAAGGCAAATCAAACACAGCCTAAGTGTGCAAAAAACTAAAATAAGAATAGAAATTCCCATCTAAACGGTTGCCTTATGTCGACTTCGTGTTATGGCTATGTGTCTCAAATGATCTTAAGGTTTGTACTGTGTTTCGGTTTAAGTCGGATTAACCCACAAAACAACTCAAGTTGCATAGATTACGTTTGAGCTTACCAAGCTAATTACAAGCAACAACCTAGTTGGACAATGCTACCCTCAAATCCTTGTATTTCACATACAAAAAACTAGTGTTGATAAAGCCATAAAGAAGAGGGTGGCTTGGAAGAAGGGGGGGGGGGGGGGGGGGGGGGGGGGAGGTAAGATATCAATTTATTGAAACCCTTGTAAGATCTCACTTAAATGTGCATGATAAGTATGTTTTTATTTTTCTCCAAAGACAGTACCATAGTAACAAAGTTTTCAAGGTTTATCAAACCAACCAACCTAAGCACCAACCCTATCACGAGGAATCAGGCGTAGCTCTGAACCATGTTTAAGGAAGACATTGCCTGTCAAATGTAAATTAAATGGTACAAATATAGAATCATAACCAATTAAACGAAAGGAAATCTAACGAATTGTTTCAATAATGTACAGGGTTGATCAAATGCCAACAAGGTTACTGATTTAACAGTCTTCACCGTGTAGTTTAGCCAGTTTTGATGAAAATTCTAGGCTGAATGGAGACGACAAGCCAAACCGGCCGCGTTAACAGGTCAGGCGGGTGGATCAATTTTGGTGGTTTGAACCAATTTCTCTAAAGTTTTCTTTTAAAATTACTTGTGCGTATTCAATAATATCAAGATGATACAAATGGTTAATAAGTATATAGCATGTACCTAACTGCTTATTTAAAAAATAACCACCTAAATAAGTACAAAAAATGTTAAAAGGCTAAATCCAGTTTCAATACATTGGACAGACCATTAAACTGCCCAAACTAAACCATATTAGTCTTAAAACGTAAAAGTCAGATAATGATGTCTGTTAACTTTACCATTCGGCTACGATAGTTCCCATCTTAAAACAAATGATTGTAATAGGTTTTTAATTGATATTGGATATAGCCCATATCTAATTTTACCATTCAGTGAAATGTTTTTCCAGAAAAGTAGATATCCCATGGCATTGTAGCTAGACAATGTGTCGGGGGTTCAAATCGTTGCAAGTGTTAGCAGTAAAAAGAAATTTAGTTAAGAAATAAATATATAACCCATATGGGTGCTGTAAATTTTCTAAATAGCCTAACTATCTAGCACACAAATTAAAAATGAGAATACTAACAAAATGTCAAAATACCTGCACTTTGCTGAGGATTGATTCCAACACCATCTGTAAAGCAGAAGACTTTTGATGTTAATGTATTGCCAAAACAGCATCTATAAATCCGAATTCAATACTCTTATGAGCAGTCAACACATCATACAACTAGAAGCTAATATTATTCAACATTTATGACACTCAACAGACATGTTTTTCGGCATAAAAAACATTCAGGCAAAACTATAATAACGGTAGATAATAGTTTTCAAGACATGACCACAAAGAATTGCAACTGAATAGGCCAGCAATGGTAAATCATGATTGTAACAATAAGGATAACAAGAATCTCATAAATCTCCTATTCATGTGATAATTTGCAATCAATCAGTTGCACTCATTCCACAATCAGCACAGGCCTTGTTATTTTATTTTTATTTTTCTCTTCCTTGTTATCATGTTACAGATCAAGATGAAACAAGTTGTAATCATCAATAAGTTAGGAATCAACACATGGCAGATTTACTTGATAAGAATAAAGAGAAGGAGCAATCGCAAGCATAATATAGAAAAGGAGTTACCATTGGTGATGATGGCGCTAGTTTGGGGAGGAACTTTGAACTCTTCAGCAGCAATTTAAGAACAGCAGTGAAAGGAGCACCTTCCGGAACGCTAACCTAGATACAATCAAGAAAATTCAACAAAAATTTGAGAAAAAAAAAGAATGAAAAGTCGGATTGAATACGAACACTTTGAATGGCAGCTTGGGATCGGAGTGAGAGTAACCTTGAAAGAAACCTTGCCGCCGGCAGCAGAAGCCATCGCCAGATCCTACCTCTGTAAAACCGTAAGCTTGCTCGGTGCTTTAAACAAACCATATTTATTTTAGCTTACATTTCAAGCTGCCTGCTCCTCGCCCTCGGTCTTCAAGTCCGGTCTAGCTTGAACCGGTTAATTTTGATACTTGTGTGTTTGGGATTGCATCCCAAAGTATTTTTACGAAAATAACTTATTAACTTATAAATTTTTAAAGTTAATTTTAAAATATGTTTGAATTAACCTATGAACTAAACCGTTACAAAATAATAAAAAAACATACTTAAAAAATGAAGCGAGTTAACAGGAGGTATTAGGAATGTATAATAGTAATAAATTAAAATTAGTTTTTAAAAGTTAATAAGTAACTTCGTTGTTACTTTTTCAAACCTCATTTTTAATTTATATCAAAAGTCAGTTTGAAAAATATTTTGGGATTGTCAAGCACTTTTTTTTTGACTTATTAAGTTTTAAGAAATTCATAAGTTAATAAAAAAAACAATTTTTCAGAACCGGATCGGACGCATTACTGGTTTGGTGGTCGGACAGAATTTAAAAATGAATGACTTCATAATTATATGTATAGTATGTTTATATATATAGTTATATATATAATTAAATATAAGTAATTTATATATGTATTTTATAGTTATATACACACTAATTTATGGTTCAACACCACCCATTAAATAAAAAAGTTTCAAAATCCGATTCGAACCTGTCCGGTTTCCCGGTCCGACCACCGATTCGGGATGAACGGCCGGTCGAACTAGCCCAAAACGATTCGATGCGAACCGGACCGGCCACCTAGCCGATTCCTGATCAGATTGTTTGAATCGGCCGGTCGGATCCGGTCCCAACAACATAAAAAAAAGTGTTTTGGTCCAGAAATGCTTTTCAAATTGATTTTTCATAGAGAGTAAAACGAGTTTCTGAAAGTAAGTAGGAGCTTACTTGTTAAATTTTGAAAACTAATTTTTTTGATTTTTTATTATATCCTTCTTCTACCTTCTATTAACTCTTCTTAAATTTTAAAGTATGTTCTTTTTTTTAATCAAGTACAACTTTTTACTTTATAAGTACAAACACTTTTTTAAACTTTTTTTAATTCGTAAGCTAATAAGTATTTATTTTTGTCAAAAAAGTTTTCAACTAAAATAAACAACCCCAAACATAGCCATATTGTATTGTTAATATGAGCTTAGAAATTTTAATTTAAGATAAATAACAATGTTACATCTAGAGTTTTACATTCACAATAAGACTAATTATAAATCCAGCACGTTATGATGACGGCATTTAGCAGTGAAAAACCTGACATCTAAGCTTTAATAAAAATAATATGTTGAATGCTCAAGCATCACAATCGGGATGATAGTATTGAAAACTTCGCGTAAGAAAAAAATTAAATGTTGACATAATTTAGTGTGTCGTGGCTTTATATAATAAAAATAAAAATATAAAAATTTCACTTAGAAGAGGAATAAAAACAAACAGGACTCCACGAAAAGTTCATTAATAAGAGTCAAATGAATAAAATTTAGATTAAAATGAGAGATACCAATAAAGATTGAAATAAAATTAATTTAGAAACACTAATTGGATATAAAAAAAAGTAAAGGGATGAACGGGTGAGGGAGGGCACTCGGTAACGATCGTATCCATGTTAGCTACCACGAACACGGACAACCTATCCACTAAACCATGTTGCCACTTCTATTATTAACCTAAAGCTGTATGTGTGTATGTATGTATGGAGAGGTTTAAATAGAAACTAATTTTACCGAACGAGGCTAAAAATGATTTTTTAGCCACTTATAACCAGCTCAAACAAACTCCAATAGTACTCATTCGAATGACGTTAGAATGAACTCGTCCACAATCTGGATCTTTATTAGCGATAAACCATTCCCACTAATTACAATCGGATTTTGATAATTAAATAAAGACTATAATTAAATATAGACAACAATTTCAATAAGACAATTTAAATGTTTATGAAACTAACTTACTATAATCATATAAAACAGTACATTCTTAACATTTTGAGGCAAAAAATAGTTGTTAAAATAATTTACCATTGAAAGTTCTAACTCTATTGGATAGTTACTTAAAGTCAACTAACGAAGAATATTGGGTAGTACTACTAAGCTTGACAAACCCCACCCATACGACTATAGGTCAAGCTTGTGCAACCATTTCCTAAACAACAAACACAATGCAAGGTCTTGGTAAGATATGACCGAAGGTGACAACGAACTCAGTCAGCTTCAATTGCGAAAACACTATGATATTTCTTGATGTAGAATAGCTATCTATTTCAATGCACTTTGCTTATAATGCTTCAAATTGTGCTTTTACTTGTTATGTCCTTATAAATAACAAACCTTGTGTTGACACTTTGATATGTCTTTCGCAGATCACTAAATCATGTGTGCTTAGGAGCACAACATGGTCTCACATCTATCAAATATTTCGAAAGCATTAATTATTGCATGGTTTTTAACTATTGCTTTAGGCGCATGTTTTAACTATCTATCACCATCATCTTAGGACCCATGATACTAGTCCTTCACACCCTTCACCTAACAAGCATCGACTTAAGCCTACCATCGTCACCATAGAGCACGGAGAGCCCTCAAATATGTACAACTCAACCAACACGAGGGTTGGGAGTGGCTTCCTAGTATGATGACCTGTTGGATTAGGAGATGAGCATGTACCATACCCTTTACCCTACACCCATGCTTTATGTAAGGTTATATTAGAAAGGCTGCTGCAACCAAAGCAACCAAAGAACTTCCAACATGCATGCACTATGTATAAGTAGAAGTTACTTCGAAAGTTTTACACTCTTCATATGAAATATTCAAAGTGTAAAATCTTCCGAATCCAAAGTTCAAATCTTCGGAATCCAAAGTTCAAAACTTCCGATCCTGTTGATGATATTGATGTACCTAGTTTATGTTCTGAAATATAAAAGTTTTTCAGTCTTACATATATGTAATCGATGTAATGATTGAATGAATGATATATGAAGTGCATTGTGAT
>CM044006.1:30210531-30405531 GCA_024085815.1 Flaveria linearis
TGATGTGAATTTATGTTGATTATGTCATGATATCATTATATTGAATGTGCTGCTCGTGTATGAACAATTATATAGGTTTGATGTTGTTCTACATGGTTTTTCAGTTATGCCCTAAATAAACATACAATACAGTACATCATAATTGAGCAGAACCTGTTTAGCTTCCTAAATAAACATACAAAATACATTACATATTGTCAAAGAAGCTGTTAACCCAAGGTTTCAAAATACAATACATCATAATTGTTCCAAACATACTAAAAGAAAGACCAAAAGTAGTTGTTGTTGCCAATGTTCCAAACACATGCTGCAGGTGCATCTATTGTTGTTGTCTCTACCCCTTGCATGACCTACAATTATGGCCCTTGTTTTCCACACTTGCTGCAGGTAACTGTGGTATTCTTCTTTGACAACCTTCCCCCTTGTGATATCTTCCATCTCTCAACTGCTGACCTCTTCCTTGCTTTTTGGGTCTTCCTACTTGTTTGTGATGATTTGGTGGTGTAATGGTTGTAGGAACTTCAGACTTTGCCCAGAATGCCCTACCATTCAATGGATTGATCTTGTAAGCATAAACTTGCTTCCACCTTTCCATTATGTAGACTGGATCAACCCACCTCTCTAAAATCCCAACATCTTGTCCATTGGTTGCCATGAACCAAATTATTGCCACAACATGTTTGCAAGGCGTTCCAGTGATTTCCCACCTTCTGCAAGCACAACACCTTCTACCCATATCCACCACACATTGATCACTACTTGGACCACTAACCTGATATTTATCATCTCCATTCCAAAGGACATTGTATCTAGTTGCTTCTTTTTTGATTGATTCAAACATTTTGATAGCATTGGTGTAAGGATCCCTTCACATCTATCAATAAGCTTCAAAACTGTCACAATCCTCCTCATAAGGTACTCCCTTATGTATTCAAGTGCTGATATGATAGGCTTGTCTCTACCTTCAACTATCTTGCTACTGTAAACCTCACACATGTTATTTAGTAACACATCTGATAATGCCCTACCTATTTAAAAATAAATAAATCAGATACTAAGCTCCCTACCTATTTACAACTGAATATGAATATCAAATACCTGAGAAGTGTGATCTGGACCAGTATTTTAGAGGTATGTTGACAACCAAGAGAAAGCATCCTTGTTAAACTTGCTCAAATCATCCATTGCCTTTTGAAACTGGACAACTGTGGTTGATGATGCACATTTCCAAATCATATCTTTATAATGTTTCCCTTTAAAAGTTGCCTTCATATTCTTATGAATATGCCTGAGACAGTATCTGTGCTCAGCACATGGGAACACCCTTGATATAGCAGAAGAATGCCCTATTCAGTTCAAGCCAATATAAACAGGTAATAAATTGTGAATGTGTAAATAAAAGTAATTTACAAAATAAACACAAACCTTTTGTCTATCACTAATGAAAGTAAAGTTTGAGTTTCTTTCTAATTCCAAGTCAGCACCCAGGAGTTGAAGAAACCCAGTCCAAGATGACATTTTCTGCCTCCATAATTGCAAAACAAACAGGGTATATCCCATTGTTTGGGTCAACACCTACTGCAGTTAGAATTTGACCTGGGAATGGACCTTTCATGAAAGCCCCATTGTAACACCCGTAATCTCTTATTAAAGAAATTAAAAGAACAAAATAGAAAGAAAGGAAAGAAAGCAAAATTTAACTTAAGTGGAGGGGCAAAAAGTGCCAAATGTGCAAAGTTCATATTTATTACATGAAAAGTGGTATGGCCTCCCACTCTTGTTTCACATCATCACCATCTTCAGACATTTAGAGAGAGAAAGCAGAGAAAACTTTCGGATTTGAAGAACAAGAAGAAGAATTCGATTTTTAGGTAAGGTTTAATGTTTTTAAGTTGTTCTTGGCTAAATTAGCCTCGGTTATGTGCTTATGTGTGTTTATATGTGTTTGAATGCGTGTTTAAAGGATTCCTAGTGTTATAAACTTTTGAACAGCTCGGGTGAAGAGTGTAAATTCGAAGGACAACTAAGGTGAGTTCTAGACCCCGTATTTCACATGTTTTTACAAACTTTTGGGGCTGGAAATACATGTAAAAATGTTTTTACACTTATTATGAATGTTGCCCGTATGTGCATGCGTATGTATGTTAGTGATTTATGTTATGATTCATGCTTAGTATTGTATGTACATGTCTAGAACTAAGTATTATGATGTTTGGGGACTGGGATATGAATTAGATACATGATTAGGCTGCTAATACGACTAATAAGACCAAATAGTGGTCATATGTCTGAAACTTTGACTTAGAAAACCAAGTACAAGGTGATATGTCTAAATAGTGCTTATACGACCCATGAAATTTGCCTTAGAAATATTTTAAGGGTTATATGTCTGAACAGCGGTCGTATGACCATTAGAAATTTTCTAAGTATGGGGTTATATGTCTGAATAGTGGTCGTATGACCATTAGAAATTTTCTAAGTATGGGGTTATATGTCTGAACAGTGGTCGTATGACCAGTAAAATTTCCTAAGTATGGGGGATGATACGACCGAACAGTGGTCGTATGACCTGTAAAAATTTCCTATGTCTGGGGATGATACGACTGAACAGTGGTCGTATGACTAGGAAAATTTTCTAAGTTTAAGGTGAAACGACTGAGCAGGACTCATACGACTGAGCAGTTCTCATACAACTGAATAGGGCTCATATGCCCAAACACTTAGAAATTTTTACAGAATTTTCTGGAAATCTGATTTATGGGGTTTTGACCAGAGTTGACTAGGGTTATAAATGATGATTTTTATGAATGTAATGATGATAATTGATTGACCCTTATTACTACTGATTCTATTATCAGTATTTTTATTATTGTTAACAATATTAGTATTATTTTAATATTGTTAAGTATGTACTGGCATGACGAAGAATGACTAAGATTTAACGAAGAGCATAATCATTAATAAGTAAAATATTAATGATAATGAGAATGGAATGTAAAGTGAAAGATAATGAAAGAGGAACATGATGAATGAATGCATACATTAATAAAGCTACGAATGAACGTAAGAAAGGCTTGCAGCAAATGAATGGAGGTGCACACCCCTGGCAGGTGTTAGCTCAACTGTGATGCGGGTTAGCTACCCCGAAGGATGCACACACAATCTTTGAGATTGATAATGAGGTGAGCAACTACGTTTTGCAACAGACTCGGTTAGCAGGCAAATCATGAGATTTGCCACTGAGGTGAGCAGCCGTGTGCTGCAACAGACTTGGCTACATATTGATAATGAGGTGAGCAACTACGTGTTGCAACAGACTCGGTTAGCAGGCAATCTTGAGATGTAACACCTGTAAATTCTTTTAAAGAAATAAAAGAATGAAAAAGAAAGAAAATGAGAGAAAATAAAAAGTCTACTTTTGTGGAAGGGCCAAAAGTGCCAAATGGGCAAAGTCCACAATAATTTGTACAAAAAGGGAGGCATGGCCGCCCATAACCCCTGCACACTTCTTTGCATTCGTTTTTAGAGAGAGAAACAGCAGGGACTTCGATTCTTAGAGAGAAGAAAGAAATCGGATTCAAGGTAAGAATTGGTGTTTTTAAGTTGTGTTTTGGCTAAGAAACCGAAAATGCATGTTCTTATGTGTGTGTGTTTTGTTCGGGTTGCACTGTGTGTGTTGTTTTAGGTGTAGAAACGACTGGGAAGTTAAGAAAGGGTATCCAAAACCCGAAGACAAACTAAGGTGAGTTTCTAGACCCCTTTTTACCTTTTTAAACGTTTTGGGCTGGAAAATGCATGTATATATGTTTTTATGAATTTGGGTATAATACCCGTATGATATGAATGTATGTATGTTTATGTTTATGATAAGTTTATGCCTAGAAACCATGTGTGCATGCTTAGAACTAGGCATTTTGATGTGTGGTATTTGGGATATGAATTAGATACATGTCCAGGCTGCTAATACGTCCAACAGGGTGGTCGTATGACCAGATGATTATTCTAAGTGTAGGGTAATGAGTCCAATAGTGCTAATACGTCCAACAGGGTGGTCGTATGACCAGATTATTATTCTAAGTGTAGGGTGAAAAGTCTGGACCTTGGTCGTATGACCAGAAATTAGTTTCTAAGTATGGGCTAATACGACCAACAGGCTAATACGACTAACAGGGCTAAAACGACCAGTAGTGCTCATACGCCCAAGGGGCTTATACGCCCAACAGGGCTCAAACGTCCAGAACACTTAGAATTTTTACAAGAAATTTCCGGGAATCCGGATTTCAAGGATTTGACCAGGGTTGACCAGGTTTAATTAACGATGATGTTTTATGCATGCAACGATGATTAATGATTGACCCCTTATTAAGGTTACTGATATTATTATCAGTATTTTATTATTGTTAACAATATTATTATTTAATACTGTTAAGTATGAGATGACGTGAATGTATGAATAAAGTAAAAATCGTACGTATATAATGAATGAATGAATGAAATGAACGTACAAACGTATGTAATGTATGAATGAATGAAAGTAAGATACATACGAATGAAAAGGAACATGATGATGAATGCATGTATTAACGAATGAAACGAAAAGAAGAATGATGAATACATGCATTAATGAACGAACGAATTAAGTCTTGCAGCATTGAATAACGCGATTGGTCCTTCTCTGTGATTGACCATGGTCATGGTACCTCTACCGCTTACCTCTAGTACCGTGGCATACGTTTTGTTGTTCATATGTTGACTTCGGCCCGGTAGCTAATAACGATCGGGGTGTAGCATATGGTATTGTACAATCACCTTTCAATGTGCAAGTAGTAACGAATGATGAAGATAATAACGAATATTATCTCTGTGTACGTATGATGTATGAGTATTATGTAACGTAAGGAGAAGATAATGAAAGAAGAATGATGATGATACATGCATTAATGAACGAACGAATTATGTCTTGCACGCATTGAATAACGCGATTGGTCCTTCTCTGTGATTGACCATGGTCATGGTACCTCTACCGCTTACCTCTAGTACCGTGGCATACGTTTTGTTGTTCATATGTTGACTTCGCCCGGTAGCTAATAACGATCGGGGTAGCATATGGTATTGGTACAATTCACCTTTCAATGCGCAAGTAAGTTCGAACGGATTCTTGTCATTCGACCACAGTAATCATAGCCAAGTGCTATGAAGTGGGTAAAGCCTGACAGAATCCATACGAGAAGTTAAAGATAACGATGAATAACGAATGATGAAGATAATAACGAATATTATCTCTGTGTACGTATGATGTATGAACGCATGTATGAAAGGATACTTTTAAATAAGTGAAAGTATGTTTTATATAAAACTAGAACTCACTCAGCAACGCTGACTTTTATGTGTTTTCCAGTGGCAGTAGTGTTGCTGAGGATGGCACGAGGCGGCTACTCAGCTCTTTTGGGATGGTATTCTTTTGTTAATGTTTTTGTATTGTAATGCAAACAAACGATATTGTGTAATGGGTGTTGTATTACTTTGCAAAAGCATTTATAGTAAATTCAAAGTTTCCGCTGCATGGTTTTTATTAAGTTATATTAAATGTATGTTTTATGGGTGATGACCCAACTGTGAGGTGCCCGGGAACGGGGCCTTACAAGTTGGTATCAGAGCCAAAGTTTAAGTGAAATGGGTAAATTTTTAAATAAACCTAAACTTAAACTGAAAATGGGACAGAAAGGAAGAGAATGCCATCTGAGTAGTTGCGTGCCATCAGTATTTTTATTAAAGTTAATCATGATTTCGTGCGCATGATATGTGTTTATTGTACTGTTAGACTTAGATACTAATGTAGTCAGGACAGGTAATGCTCGGGGTACGAAGAGTAGAGTAAGTGGCAAATCACAACTGGCCACTGTAATTAGGGACTTACTATACTCGACATAAACTGAGCCATTTCCTTGAATGACCGTGTTGGTGTTTAAATCTTTCAGTGTGATAGAAGATGGTCGGTGGTAGATCATCTAAAGCTTCCCGTGGCGGTGGACGTGGTGATGAACCGCGTAACACGCGAGGAAGACTTAGGACAGAGAAAGTAGTTCATGAGGAAAACGAGACTCCTCATCAGGAGGAGGCAGACGAAAGCGCGAATTTGAGAGCCTCGGTAAAAGAGGCAGTGGTTGAGGAAGTACATCAGGTCATGCAGACGATCTTACCGTCTGTAGTGACCGAAGTGATAAAGGCAGTACGTGAAGATGAGAGACGAGGGAGGAATCGGTCCTCAGGTAGACAGCAACAGACAGAAGCAGAACAGTATTATCCGATGATGAGAGGAAGAGGAAGAAAGCAGTTACGGGAGACAGCCCGGGGTTGTAACTACGGGCATTTATGAGGTGCAAGCCCCCAACTTTTGATGGTTCTGGTACTGCTACTGATGCTCACCAATGGGTGATGGAAAGGGAAGTTGTCCTCGATATAGTGATTGCCAGAGGACAAGAAAGTGAAGTTTGCTACTCACTCTTTCACAGGGTCGGCTTTGTGCTGGTGGAATAATATAGTCCAAGCCGAGGGTAGCAGGGCTATAGGGAAGATGAAGTGGGCTGAGTTGAAAAGGCTGGTGATTGAGGAATTTAGTCCTCGTCGGGAATGGACAGAGTTGAGAGAGAGTTCCTGCAGTTGGAGGCGGGGACGATGACCCACCAACAATACACCACCAAGTTTAACGAATTGGCGTTGTTGGTGCCGGAGCAGGTGACGCCGTGTCTCGAAAGATCAACCGGTATATTCAGGGGTTGCCAGCTAAAATTCGTTGGCACTTGATTTCTGCCGACCAAGCACTTTCAGGTCGGTAGTGGATTTGGCGGGAAGGTTATTTGATGAATGGGCTGCGTTGGTAAAGGCTGAGGGTAGCAAGAAAGGAAGTGGAGAGAAAAACTGGCAGGGAAGAGATTTGGTCAGGGTGATACTTCGACGAGTAACAAGAAGGCGAGGGCGGATGATCACCGTGTGGTCATGACGGGAGCTGGGGTGAGGAAGTGTGGTAAGTGTGGAAGGGAGCACTCAGGGGAGTGCAAATGGGGATCCAACATCTGCTTTAAGTGGGGAAGATGGAACATATATCAAGGGATTGCCGGATGGCAAGTGTTTTAACTGTGGGGAAGGCGGTCATATGAGCAAGGACTGTAAGAAGCCGATGGCTGAGGCTTCAGGGTAAAGAAGACGGGAAGTGAAGGTCCGAGAGCAAGCGCCAGGGCTTTCACTATGACGCAGGAAGAGGCTAGGACGGACCCCAACGTTGTGTCAGGTACGTTTCTAGTAAATCAAACTCTTGCTTCTGTGTTATTTGATTCTGGTGCTAGTAAGAGTTTCATTTTTGCTACTTTCTGTGCTAAATTGCCTGTTAGTTGTAAATGCATTGATGAGCCCTTTGAAGTAGAAACCGCTATGGTAAGTCCACTAGAGTTACTGATGTGATAGAGGACTGTGCCATAGAAATAGAAGGTCATAGGTTTGCTGCTAGATTACATGTGATGCCCCTAGGTGGATTTGATGTAGTACTAGGGATGGATTGGTTGGCAACCTATGAAGCGAATATCGTATGTCGAAAGAAGATGATTAGATCGACGGCATCTGACAGAAGTCTGGTGATAATATACGGTGATCGGGTAACGGTGATTCCGAAGGTGATTTCGATGGCGGTGGCGGGGAAGTGCATGAGGCGTGGGTGCAACGCTTACCTATGTTATGTGAAGGATGTGGAAACGCCAACACCACAACTATCTGACGTTCCGGTTGTGTGTGAGTTTCCAGATGTGTTCCCGGAAGACTTATCGGGATTGCCACCTGACCGCGAAATTGAATTTCAAATTGACTTGATACCCGGTGCTCAACCTGTCGCAAAAGCACCGTATCGCTTGGCTCCGACAGAGATGAAAGAGTTGATGGAGCAACTGCAGGAGTTGCTTGACAAGGGCTTTATTAGACCGTATCTCTCCTTGGGGTGCTCCGGTCTTGTTTGTGAAGAAGAAGGACGGTAGCATGAGAATGTGTATCGACTACCGTGAGTTGAACAAGCTAACGGTAAAGAATCGGTATCCGTTACCGAGGATTGACGACTTGTTCGACCAGCTCCAGGGTGCCAGTTGGTTCTCGAGGATAGATCTTCGATCTGGCTACCACCAGTTGAAGGTGAAGGAGCAGGACATTCCTAAAACAGCTTTTCGTACGCGTTATGGACACTATGAGTTTCTCGTTATGTCATTTGGTCTAACTAACGCGCCAGCTGCTTTTATGGACTTGATGAACCGAGTGTGTCGGCCAATGTTAGATAAATCAGTGATTGTGTTCATCGATGATATCCTGATTTATTCAAGGAGCGAAGAAGAGCATGCCGGTCACATTCGGGAAGTATTGGAGACTTTGAGAAGGGAGAAACTGTATGCTAAGTTCTCCAAATGTGCTTTCTGGCTACGCGAGGTGCAATTTCTGGGTCACGTGGTAAATGCAGAGGGAATCATGGTGGACCCAGCAAAGGTTGAGGCTGTGATGCAATGGAAATCACCAAAGACGCCATCCGAGATTCGTAGCTTCTTGGGATTGGCGGGCTATTATAGGAGATTTATTCAAGACTTTTCAAAGATAGCCTCACCTTTGACAAAATTGACTCGTAAGGACGTGAAATTCGTGTGGGGTCGAGAGCAGGAGACGGCTTTTGAGGAGTTGAAGGCAAGACTAACACAAGCTCCTGTTTTGACTTGCCCGAGGGGAATGAAGACTTAGTGGTCTATTCAGATGCATCTTATTCCGGGCTAGGTTGCGTGTTGATGCAACGTGGAAGGGTAATCGCATATGCATCTCGACAACTGAAGACCCACGAAGCCAACTATCCCACACACGATCTAGAACTAGCTGCGGTGGTTTTTTGCGTTGAAGATATGGCGGCACTATCTATACGGGACGAAGTGCACTATCTTCACAGACCACAAAAGCTTGAAGTATTTCTTCGAGCAGAAAGATTTAAACATGAGGCAAAGGCGATGGTTGGAGCTCATAAAGGATTATGACTGCGAAATCCATTACCATCCGGGCAAGGCCAACATGGTGGCCGATGCCCTTAGCCGAAAAGAAAGGCCTGAGCCGATCCGGGTAAAGGCATATCAGCTAATTATGACCTCAGATGTAATGAGACAGGTTAAGGAGTTCCAAGACGAGGCTTTGAAAGAAGATCGTCTTAACTCCGAAAGGATGAGAGGCCTAGTTACGGAATTGGGTGAGAACACTCTTGGTGTTAAGACCCGATTTGGGCGAATGTGGATTCCTCGATACGGGGATCTACGTGAAAAGATTTGGACGAGCCCATAAGACCCGATACTCCATTCACCCCGGTGCTACCAAAATGTACCACGATATGAAGAAAGACTATTGGTGGCCGGTATGAAACGCGACGTAGTGGAGTACGTAAGTAAGTGCGTGACTTGCTTACAAGTGAAGGCGGAACACCAAAGCCCTACGGGAAGATCCAACCGTTGGATATACCCGAGTGGAAGTGGGAGCACATCACCATGGACTTCATCACGAAATTACCACGTACCCCAAAAGGGTATGATGCCATATGGGTGATAGTTGACCGCTTGACCAAGAGTGCCCACTTCCTACCGATCCGCGAGACGTACTCATCTGAAAGATTGGCGGATCTGTTCATCAAAGAAATTGTAGCTCGTCATGGTGTACCGGTGTCTATTGTGTCTGATCGTGACACCCGGTTTACCTCTAAGTTTTGGAAGAGATTTCACGATGCAATGGGGACGAGACTACACATTAGTACAGCATATCACCCTCAGACAGACGGTCAGTCTGAGAGGACGATCCAAACCCTCGAAGACATGCTTCGGGCGTGCGTGATCGACTTTGAAGGAAGTTGGGACAACCACCTGCCATTAGCAGAATTCTCGTATAACAACAGTTATCATGCCAGTATTGGCATGCCACCCTACGAGATGCTATACGGTAGGAGATGTAGGACGCCCGTATGTTGGGGAGACATTGGGCAGAAAGAACTGGGAGGTGTTGAGGTGATTGGAGCAACAACTGAGAAATTAGAAAAGATCAAAGCCTTCATGAAGGCGGCTAAAGATAGCAAAAGTCGTATGCTGACAAGAGGCGAAGACCGATAGAGTTCAAGTTGGTGACCAAGTCATGTTGAAGGTCTCGCCCTGGAAGGGAATCATTAGATTCAGGAAAAGAGGTAAGCTAAGCCCGAGATACATAGGACCTTTCCGAATTGTCGCACGAGTAGAGGTGGCCTATCGACTTGAACTGCCAGATGAGTTAAGTGGAATTCATCCCACATTCCTTTATCTCATCTAAGGAAGTGCTTAGCTGATGAAGATATGATTGTTCCACTGGAGGATATTGAAGTAGACGAGCGGCTCAACTACGTGGAGCAACCAGTGGCAATCATGGATCGTAAGGAGAAAAGGTTAAGGAATAAAGTGTTTCCTCTGTGCGTGTACAGTGGAAGCACAGGAAGGGATCCGAGTCTACGTGGGAGACTGAAGAAGAAATGAGACAACACTACCCACATCTGTTTGAGGAATAACAGTTTCGGGACGAAACCTATATAGGGGGGTGGACTTGTAACACCCGTAAATTCTTTTAAGAAATAAAAGAATGAAAAGAAAGAAATGAGAGAAAATAAAAAGTCTACTTTTGTGGAAGGGCCAAAAGTGCCAAATGGGTAAAGTCCACAATAATTTTGTACAAAAAGGGAGGCATGGCCGCCCATAACCCCTGCACACTTCTTTGCATTCGGTTTTTAGAGAGAGAAACAGCAGGAGACGCGATCTTAGAAGAGAAGAAAGAAGAGAATCGGATTCAAGGTAAGAATTGGTGTTTTTAAGTTGTGTTTTGGCTAAGAAACCGAAAATGCATGTTCTTATGTGTGTGTGTTTGTGTTCGGGTTGCACTGTGTGTGTGTTTTAGGTGTAGAAACGACTGGGATGTTAAGAAAGGGTATCCAAAACCCGAAGACAAACTAAGGTGAGTTTCTAGATCCCCTTTTTACCTGTTTTAAACGTTTTGGGCTGGAAAATGCATGTATATATGTTTTTATGAATTTGGGTATAATACCCGTATGATATGAATGTATGTATGTTTATGTTTATGATAAGTTTATGCCTGGAAACCATGTGTGCATGCTTAGAACTAGGCATTTTGATGTGTGGTATTTGGGATATGAATTAGATACATGTCCAGGCTGCTAATACGTCCAACAGGGGTGGTCGTATGACCAGATGATTATTCTAAGTGTAGGGTGATGAGTCCAATAGTGCTAATACGTCCAACAGGGTGGTCGTATGACCAGATTATTATTCTAAGTGTAGGGTAAAAGTCTGGACCTTGGTCGTATGACCAGAAAATAGTTTCTAAGTATGGGCTAATACGACCAACAAGCTAATACGACTAACTAACAGGCTAAAACGACCAGCAGTGCTCATACGCCAAGGGCTTATACGCCCAACAGGGCTCAAACGTCCAGAACACTTAGAATTTTTACAAGAAATTCCGGGAATCCGGATTTCAAGGATTTGACCAGGGTTGACCAGGGTTGACCAGGGTTAATTAACGATGATGTTTTATGCATGCAATGATGATTAATGATTGACCCCTTATTAAGTTACTGATATTATTATCAGTATTTTATTATTGTTAACAATATTATTATTTAATACTGTTAAGTATGAGATGACGTGAATGTATGAATAAAAGTAAAAATCGTACGTATATAATAATGAATGAATGAATGAACGTACAAACGTATGTAATGTATGAATGAATGAAAGTAAGATACATACAAATGAAAGAGGAACATGATGATGAATGCATGTATTAACGAATGAACGAAAAGAAGAATGATGATGAATACATGCATTAATGAACGAACGAATTAAGTCTTGCAGCATTAATAACGCTTGGTCCTTCTCTGTGATTGACCATGGTCATGGTACCTCTACCGCTTACCTCTAGTACCGTGGCATACGTTTTGTTGTTCATATGTTGACTTCGGCCCGGTAGCTAATAACGATCGGGGTGTAGCATATGGTATTGGTACAATCACCTTTCAATGTGCAAGTAGTAACGAATGATGAAGATAATAACGAATATTATCTCTGTGTACGTATGATGTATGAGTATTATGTAACGTAAGGAGAAAGAAATAAGAAGAATGATGATGACATGCATGCATGAATAACGCGATTATGTCTTGCACGATTGACATGCATGGTACCCCTCTGTGATTGACTTGGTCTGGTACTCTAAACGTTACCTCTAGTACCGTGGTACATACGTTTTGTGTTTGTTCATATGTTGACTTCGGCCCGGTTGCTAATAACGATCGGGGTGTAGCATATGGTATTGGTACAATTCACCTTTTAATGCGCAAGTAAGTATGAACGGGATTCTTGTCATTCGACCACAGTAATCATAGCCAAGTGCTATGAAGTGGGTAAAGCCTGACAGAATCCATACGAGAAGTTAAAGATAACGATGAATAACGAATGATGAGATAATAAAGAATTATTATCTCTGTGTACGTATGATGTATGACGCATGTATTAAAGGATACTTTTAAATAAGTAAAAGTCTGTTTTATTATAAAACTAGAACTCACTCAACAACGCTGACTTTTATGTGTTTTCCAGTTGGCAGGTAGTGTTGCTGAGGATGGCCACGGAGGCGGCTACTCGCTCTTTTGGGATGGGCATTCTTTTGTTAATGTTTTTGTATTGTAATGCAAACAAACGATATTTTGTAATGGGTGTTGTATTACTTTGCAAAAGCATTTATAGTAAATTCAAAGTTTCCGCTGCATGGTTATTTATTAAGTTATAATTACATGTATGTTTTATGGGTGATGACGACCAACTGTGAGGTGCCCGGGAACGGGGCCTTACATGAGATTGCCATGAGGTGAGAACCATGTGTTGCAACAGACTTGGCTAACGTACGAAAGAATGTAATGTGAATGTATGAATGAAATGAATGAACGTACGAAAGAATGTAATGAACGTATGAATGAAAGAATGATCGTACGTATGCAATGAATGAATGAATGAAAAGAATGTATAAACGTATGTAATGTATGAATGAATGAAAGTAAGATACGTACGAATGGAAGAACTAATACGAAAGAAAGAATACGAAAAGAATATGAATGTAAACGATGAACGGCACACGAATGAAAGTTAATGAATGAACGACGAAGATAATATATATATTATCTGTGTACGTACTTGTGTGATGTTGCATATAGTAAAGAAATGTTTTTTCCTTGAAATGAAAAGTAAAGTTATAATCTACAAAACTAGAACTCACTCAGCAACGCTGACTTTTATGTATTTTCCAGTTGGCAGGTAACAGGTTGCTGAGGATGGCACACGGGGGGGGCTACACGGAGGGCAAGACTGACATCCATTTATGTTTTGACGATACTGTTGTTTTGTAATTCATTCGACTAATTATTTTTGTGACTAATGAACTATAATGTATTGCTTAACAACAGCATTTTAAAATGAATGAAGGGTTTTGCCAACTTAATTCCGCTGCTTAATTTATTAATATATGTGTTTTATGTTGTGAATGACCAACTGTGAGGTGCCCGGGAACGGGGCCTTACAAGTTGGTATCAGAGCTAAAGTTTAAGTGAAATGGGTAAAATTTTCAAAATAAACCTTAACTTAAACTGAGAATGGGACGAAAAGAGGGATGTCAGCCCGAGTAGCCATGTGCCATCAGGTATTGGTTTCTTAAGAGTTAATCAGTATTATGTGCGTGTGCTATGTGATTTATGTGTTCTTAGTAGATTTAGATGCTGATGTAGTCAGGATAGGAAGTGCTTGGGGTGTGAAGAGTAAAGTAAGTGGCTAATCACAACTGGCCACTGTAATTAGGGACTTACTATACTTGACATAAACTGAGCTGTTCCTTGAATGACTGTTTTAGTGTTTGAATCTTATAGTGCATAGGAAAATGGCTGGGAAGAAACCTTCTAAGGCTGCTAGGGTAGAGGTCGTCCGCGTACGACTAGGAGCAGTGCTAAAGCTCCTAAGACGACTCCTGTGAACCCCGAGGTTCCTGACCGGATGAAGAAACTGAGAATGCTAGTCTGAATGCCTCAGCTAGGGAGGCGATTGCTGATGAGGTACACCAGGTCCTACAGGCAGTTATGCCATCTGTAGTGACCGATGTTATTCGAGCTATAAGGAACGAGGAAAGGAAGGAAAAGGAGGACAGGAGAGGGTCGACTGGAAAGGAAAGCAAGGGAGAAGAGGAACGACCGGATCCTGAGATAGTAGTATCTGATGAGGAAGGGATGATGTGGTAGGGGTGACGACCAAGGGGTGCAATTACGGGGCATTCCAGAGGTGCAAGCCCCCGACTTTTGATGGAATGCCAATGCTGCTGCTGCCCACCGTTGGGTAAGGGAGATGGAAGCAGTACTCGAGATCAGCGAGTGCCGGGAGGATCAGAAGGTGAAGTTTGGCACCCACTCCTTTACTGACTCAGCACTATGTTCGGGGACAATATTGTCCAAGCTGAGGGCAGCAGGGCCATAGGCAAGATGAAGTGGCCCGAGTTGAAGAAGCTGGTAGTTGAGGAATTCTGCCCTCACAGGGAACTCGATAAGGTGAGAGGGAGTTCCTACAACTCGAGGCGGGAAACATGACACACCAGCAGTATACTACCAAATTCAACGAGATGGCGAGGCTGGTGCCGGATCAAGTGACACCGGTATCCCGAAAGATTAACGGTACATTCAGGGACTGCCAGCTGATATCCGCAGGCACTTAATTACTGCCCGACCAAGCACCTTTAGGTCGGCAGTAGACTTAGCTGGGAGGCTCTATGACGAGAGGGAAGTGATGGTGGTGGAGGCAAAGAAAGCCGGTGGTGCTAACCGGAATTGGAATGGGAAACGGTTCGGGCGTGGTGGCTTTACCCCGAATAACAAGAAGGCGAGAAGGGATGACCGTAGGGTGGGGTCACCAAGCTCGGGACCCAAAAGATGTAACAAGTGTGGTAAGGAGCACGGTGGTGAGTACAGGTGGGGGTTAAATGTCTGCTTCAGGTGTGGGAAATCCGGTCATATGGCTAGAGACTGTAAGGCTGCGAGGTGTTTCAACAGCGGCGAAGTGGGTCATATGAGTAAGGATTGCAGGAAGTCGAGGACCGAGAGTTCCGGGGGAAAGAAGGTGGCAGGGACTGTGGGGCAGAAGACGAGTGCCAGAGCTTTTACCATGACCAGAGAGGAGGCTAGGACGGACCCCGATGTTGTGTCAGGTACGTTTCTAGTAAATCAAACTCTTGCTTCTGTGTTATTTGATTCTGGTGCTAGTAAGAGTTTCATTTTTGCTACTTTCTGTGCTAAATTGCCTGTTAGTAGTAAACGCATTGATGAGCCCTTTGAAGTAGAAACCGCTATTGGTAAGTCCACTAGAGTTACTGATGTGATAGAGGACTGTGCCATAGAGTTAGAAGGTCATAGGTTTGCTACTAGATTACATGTGATGCCCCTAGGTGGATTTGATGTAGTACTAGGGATGGATTGGTTGGCAACCTATGAAGCGAATATCGTATGTCGAAAGAAGATGATTAGATTGACGGCATCTGACGGAAGTCTGGTAACAATATACGGTGATCGGGTAATGATGATTCCGAAGGTGATTTCGATGGCGGTGGCGGGGAAGTGCATGAGGCGTGGGTGCAACGCCTACCTATGTTATGTGAAGGATGTGGAAACGCCAACACCACAACTATCCGACGTTCCGGTTGTGTGCGAGTTTCCAGATGTGTTCCCGGAAGACTTATCGGATTGCCACTTGACCGCAAAATCGAATTCAGATTGACTTGATACCCGGTGCCCAACCTGTTGGTAAAGCACCGTATCGGTTGGCTCCGACTGAGATGAAGGAGTTGATAGAGCAACTGCAAGTGTTGCACAAGGGCTTTATTAGACCGAGTATCTCTCCTTGGGGTGCTCCGGTCTTATTTGTGAAGAAGAAGGACGGTAGCATGAGGATGTGTATCGACTACCGTGAATTGAACAAGTTGACCATAAAGAATCGGTATCCGTTACCGAGGATCGATGACTTGTTCGACCAGCTCCAGGGTGCCAGTTGGTTCTCGAGAATAGATCTTCGATCTGGCTACCATCAATTGAAGGTAAAGGAGCAGGCCATTCCTAAAACAACTTTTCGTACGCGTTATGGACACTATGAGTTTCTCGTTATGTCATTTGGTCTAACTAACGCGCCAGCTGCTTTTATGGATTTGATGAACCGAGTGTGTCAGCCAATGTTAGATAAATCAGTGATTGTGTTCATCGATGATATCCTGATTTATTCGAGAAGCAAAGAAGAGCATGCCGGTCACATTCGGGAAGTATTGGAGACTTTGAGAAGGGAGAAACTGTATGCTAAGTTCTCCAAATGTGCTTTCTGGTACGCGAGGTGCAATTTCTGGGTCACGTGGTAAATGCAGAGGGAATCATGGTGGACCCAGCAAAGGTTGAGGCTGTGATGCAATGGAAATCACCAAAGACGCCATCCGAGATTCGTAGCTTCTTGAGATTGGCGGGCTATTACAGGAGATTTATTCAAGACTTCTCCAAGATAGCCTCACCTTTGACTAATTGACTCGCAAGGATGTGAAATTCGTGTGGGGTCGAGAGCAGGAGACGACCTTTGAGGAGTTGAAGACGAGGCTAACACAAGCTCCTGTTTTGACATTGCCCGAGGGAAATGAAGACTTAGTGGTCTATTCGGAAGCATCTTATTCTGGGCTAGGTTGTGTGTTGATGCAACGTGGAAAGGTGATAGCCTACGCATCTCGACAGCTGAAGACCCACGAAGTCAACTATCCCACACACGATCTAGAACTAGCTGTGGTGGTTTTCGCGCTGAAGATTTGGCGGCACTATCTATACGGGACGAAGTGCACAATCTTCACTGACCACAAAAGCTTGAAGTACTTCTTCGAGCAGAAGGACCTAAACATGAGGCAGAGGCGGTGGTTGGAGCTGATAAAAGATTATGATTGTGAGATCCATTACCACCCGGGCAAAGCCAACGTGGTGGCTGATGCCCTTAGCCGAAAGGAAAGGCCCGAGCCGATTCGGGTAAAGGCTTATCAATTAATCATGACCTCTGATGTGATGACACAGGTTAAGGAGTTTCAAGACGAGGCTTTGAAAGAAGATCGTCTTAACTCCGAAAGGATGAGAGGTCTAGTTACGGAATTGGGTGAGAACACTCTTGGTGTTAAGACCCGATTTGGCGAATGTGGATTCCTCGATACGGGGATCTACGTGGAAAGATTTTGGATGAGGCCCATAAGACTCGATACTCCATTCATCCCGGTGCTACCAAAATGTACCACGATATGAAGAAGAATTTCTGGTGGCCGGGTATGAAACGTGACGTAGTGGAGTACGTAAGTAAATGCCCAACTTGCTTACAAGTAAAGGCAGAACACCAGAAGCCTTACGGGAAGATCCAACCGTTGGATATACCCGAGTGGAAGTGGGAGCACATCACCATGGACTTCATCACGAAGTTACCACGTACCCCTAAAGGGTATGACGCTATATGGGTGATAGTTGACCGCTTGACAAAGAGTGCCCACTTTCTACCGATCCGCGGAACGTACTCATCTGAAAGATTGGCGGATCTGTTCATCAAGGAAATTGTAGCTCGTCATGGTGTACCGGTGTCTATTGTGTCTGATCGCGACACCCGGTTTACCTCCAAGTTTTGGAAGAGATTTCATGATGCAATGGGGACGAGGCTACACATTAGTACAGCATATCACCCTCAGACAGACGGTCAGTCTGAGAGACGATCCACACACTCGAAGACATGCTTCGGGCGTGCGTGATCGATTTTGGAGGAAGTTGGGATGACCACCTGCCGTTAGCAGAATTCTCGTATAATAACAGTTATCATGCCAGCATTGGCATGCCACCCTACGAGATGCTATACGGTAGGAGATGTAGGACGCCCGTATGTTGGGGAGACATTGGGCAGAAAGAACTGGGAGGTGTTAAAGTGATTGAAGCAACGACTGAGAAATTAGAAAAGATCAAAGCCTTCATGAAGGCGGCGAAAGATAGACAAAAGTCGTATGCTGACAAGAGGCGAAGACCGATAGAGTTCAAGGTTGGTGATCGAGTCATGTTGAAGGTCTCGCCCTGGAAGGGAATTATTAGATTCAGGAAATGAGGTAAGCTAAGCCCGAGAAATATAGGACCTTTCCGAATTGTCGCACGAGTAGGAGAGGTGGCCTATCGACTTGAGCTGCCAGATGAGTTAAGTGGAATTCATCCCACATTCCATGTATCTCATCTGAGGAAGTGCTTAGCTGATGAAGATATGATTGTTCCACTGGAGGATATCGAGGTAGATGAGAGGCTCAACTACGTGGAGCAACCAGTGGCAATCATTGATCGTAAAGAAAAGAGGTTGAGGAATAAAGTGGTTCCCCTTGTGCGTGTACAGTGGAAGCACAGGAAGGGATCCGAGTCTACGTGGGAGACTGAGGAGGAGATGAGACAACATTACCCACAGCTGTTTGCGGAATAACAGGTTTCGGGGACGAAACCTATATAAGGGGGGTGGACTTGTAACACCCGTAATCTCTTATTAAAGAAATAAAAGAACAAAATAGAAAGAAAAGGAAAGAAAGCAAAAGTTAACTTAAGTGGAGGGGCAAAAAGTGCCAAATGTGCAAAGTTCATATTTATTTACATGAAAAGGTGGTATGGCCTCCCACTCTTGTTTCACATCATCACCATCTTCAGACATTTAGAGAGAGAAAGTAGAGAAAACTTTCGGATTTTGAAGAACAAGAAGAAGAATTCGATTTTTAGGTAAGGTTTAATGTTTTTAAGTTGTTCTTGGCTAAATTAGCCTCGGTTATGTGCTTATGTGTGTTTATATGTGTTTGAATGCGTGTTTAAAGGATTCCTAGGTGTTTATAACCTTTTGAACAGCTCGGGTGAAGAGTGTAAATTTGAAGGACAACTAAGGTGAGTTCTAGACCCCGTATTTCACATGTTTTTACAAACTTTTGGGGCTAGAAATACATGTAAAAATGTTTTACACTTATTATGAATGTTGCCCGTATGTGCATGCGTATGTATGTTAGTGATTTATGTTATGATTCATGCTTAGTATTGTATGTACATGTCTAGAACTAAGTATTATGATGTTTGGGGACTAGGATACGAATTAGATACATGATTAGGCTGCTAATACGACTAATAAGACCAAATAGTGGTCATATGTCTGAAACTTTGACTTAGAAAACCAAGTACAAGGTGATATGTCTAAATAGTGCTTATACGACCCATGAAATTTTCCTTAGAAATATTTTAAGGGTTATATGTCTGAACAGTGGTCGTATGACCATTAGAAATTTTCTAAGTATGGGGTTATATGTCTGAACAGTGGTCGTATGACCATTAGAAATTTTCTAAGTATGGGGTTATATGTCTGACAGTGGTCGTATGACCAGTAGAAATTTCCTAAGTATGGGGATGATACGACCGAATAGTGGTCGTATGACCTGTAAAAATTTCCTAAGTCTGGGATGATACGACTGAACAGTGGTCGTATGACTAGGAAAATTTTCTAAGTTTAAGGTGAAACGACTGAGAAGGACTCATACGACTGAGCAGTTCTCATACGACTGAATAGGGCTCATACGCCCAAACACTTAGAAATTTTTACAGAAATTTTCTGGAAATCTGATTTATGGGGTTTTGACCAGAGTTGACTAGGGTTAATAAATGATGATGTTTTATGAATGTAATGATGATAATTGATTGACCCTATTACTACTGATCTATTATCAGTATTTATTATTGTTAACAATATTAGTATTATTTTAATATTGTTAAGTATGTACTGGCATGACGAAGAATGACTAAGATTTAACGAAGAGCACAATCATTAATAAGTAAAATATTAATGATAATGAGAAATGGAATGTAAAGTGAAAGATAATGAAAGAGGAACATGATGAATGAATGCATGCATTAATAAAGCAACGAATGAATGTAAGAAAGGCTTGCAAGCAAATGAATGGAGGTGCACACCCCTGGCAGGTGTTAGCTCAACTGTGATGCGGGTTAGCTACCCCGAAGGATGCACACAGGGTCAATCTTTGAGATTGATAATGAGGTGAGCAACTACGTGTTGCAACAGACTCGGTTAGCAGGCAAATCATGAGATTTGCCACTGAGGCGAGCAGCCGTGTGCTGCAAAAGAATTGGCTAACATATTGATAATGAGGTGAGAACTACGTGTTGCAACAGACTCGGTTAGCAGGCAATCTTGAGATTGCCACTGAGGTGAGCAACCATGTGTTGCAACAGACTTGGCTAACGTACGAAAGAATGTAATGTGAATGTATGAATGAAATGAATGAACGTACGAAAGAATATAATGAACGTATGAATGAAAGAAATGATCGTACGTATTCAATGAATGAATGAATGAAAAGAATGTATGAACGTATGTAATGTATGAATGAATGAAAGTAAGATACGTACGAATGGAAGAACTAATACGAAAGAAAGAATACAAAAGAATATGAATGTAAACGATGAACTGCACACGAATGAAAGTTAATGAATGAACGACGAAGATAATAATAATATTATCTGTGTACGTACTTGTGTGACCGCATATAAGTAAAGAAAGGTTTTTCCTTGAAATGAAAAGTAAAGTATATTAATCTACAAAACTAGAACTCACTCAGCAACGCTGACTTTATGTATTTTCCAGTTGGCAGGTAACAGGTTGCTGAGGATGGCACACGGGGTTGGCTACACGGAGGGCAAGACTGACATCCATTTATGTTTTTGACGATACTGCTGTTTTGTAATTCATTCGACTAATTATTTTGTGACTAATGAACTATAATGTATTGCTTAACAACAACATTTTCAAATGAATGAAGGGTTTTACCAACTTAATTCCGCTGCTTAATTTATTAATATATGTGTTTTATGCTGTGAATGACCAACTGTGAGGTGCCCGGGAACGGGGCCTTACACCCATCTAAGCCTAACAGATCCCTCCCTAATGCCTTAAACCCCTGCTTCAAAGCTCCATAGCAAACATACATTCTTTTGAATTTTCTTGTTGTATCACTTGGATTAATTGTTGGTTCTACCTCAATCTTGACAGTTGTACCTGGATTTGCAGACATAAGTTCATCTACATAGTCCCTCAAAAGAGCATACTGTGAAATGTAATCCCCCTCAACATGTTTCTTGGCTTTAGCCCTGGCCCTATATGCTTTCATTTTAGAAACCCCAACTTCAAACTGTCTTTGAAATTGTTCTTGAACTGCTTTCACAGGTATTTCTGGGTTTTCTTCAACCTGATCTAACATCCTTTGAGATAAGAAAGTGGAGGTGCAAGCATTAATGTTTCTTGTTTGAAGACATTTATGTTTTATAACTAAAGTCTTTTGTCTTTAGTCACCACTGATCCCTTACCTTTAGGTTGACTACTACTGCATGACACATGGGTTCCATCTTGTCTAATTTCAAAATTTGGTAAAGAACCATGACACACTGCCCTAACCCTTATTTTATCATCTTTCACAATTTTGATAAGCCTTCTAGTTTCAACAGAATGTGCTTGAATCAACCTCTTCCCTTCTTCTTTACTGCCAAACAGTTGACCAAGATAAAAGTTTGCATTGTTTTCATTTGACCTCTTAAGATAGTTTAACTTGTGTTTTCTTATGCTTGTAGCATTCTCATCCGAATCTGACCCACTCTCAAATAAGTCATTGTTTAACACATCTACTTCAACATCTTCCTGATCATCCCTAACATTATCCTCTACATCTAAATCAACATTCAACTCATAATCCCTCATATCAACTTCAACATGTCCCATACTATTACTTTCATCAACTATAAAATCATATCATCCTCATCAGTAGCATCCTCATCATTATCACCACCTGCTGCATCCTTTTAAAATTGATCATCTTCATTATCATCCTAATTTGCATTGCCTTGAAGTTGATCACCTAAAAGATCATCCCATATTGCATTGTATTGAAAGTGATCGCCTTGAAATTGATCACCTAAAAGATCATCCCACATGTCATCCCTATTTGCATTTTGTTCAACTTCATCATCTGCATGGCCATCATCATTCTCACCCACATTCTCATTCTCATTCTCACCAACATTCTCATTCTCATTCTCACCCACATTCTCATTCCCATCCCTATTATGATCTTCTTCAATTTCAGCACCTATATTCTCACCCACATTCTCATTCCCATCCCTATTATGATCTTGTTCATCCTTATTGACATTCTCATTCTGATTTTGATAGCCATCCTATTGACATTCTCATTCTGATTTTGTTCATTCTCTGCATGGTCATCCTCATTCTGATTTTGTTCATGCCACCCCAGTGCCAATCTTCTTAAAGTATTCTTTTTCACCAAAACATCAGTAGCACATTCATCACTAATCTCTTCAATAGTAAGCTTTGCCGGTGAGCTAAAATATGTATGTAGGTTTGTTATGCTAATTTCAGTGTACACACTAATCAACTTATGCACAGACACTAATTTAGATAACTTTATATAATCAGAGTCACTACCTAGGGCACGAAGACTAAAATCTAAATCACCTCCAGGAAGTAAGAAATGATAGTACATGGGCTCACATCAACTGGATATTCTAACTCACCCATTATCAAATCCATCTCGTGCGCTGAGAATAAGTCAATATCAATCAAATCCACGTAGTTAATCTTACCTCCTATGTAGGTACGCCCTGGAAATCGAGTGAAAGAACCACCATGATGCAACTTGATGGAAAAAAGATTAGGGAATCCAACTGCATTTTGAACAAAATTATGATTTAGTAACAACTCCAACTGATAATATCAATGAATATAGTCAAGAATCGTACCGTATAGTTTATCAACTTCATCTTGGGTCATATGCTTTCGTATGAAGAAACTTGGGGTTGCCATGATCACGTATGGAGAAGACGATGGAAATGGACAGGTGAACAAACGTTTGGGGGGTAATCCAGTTGGGTTTTGTTAGAAGAGGGGGCAAGAAGAAAGGGGTAATAAAAAGACCATATTGCCCTCACGTGCGAGCCACGTGGGTTAATTTAACGTCAGAAATTAACGGGCGTTAGGGGATAGGATGAAACGTGTAAACTTTTTTAAATATAAAGGATGTTTACTGTAATTTCCTTAGTTTAAGGATGATTTGTGAATAATGATATAATACTAAAGGACGAAAAGTGTAATTTACTCTTTTTGCTTTTACAAACGTTTCTTTGATCCTTTAATCTTTAGTTTTACAAAAGAAGTTAGGAGGTATTATTTTTAATAAATCTTTATTTTTTACCCCTTAACACTCATATATTACGATATACTTATACTTCTAAGCTTAACTAGTGTTACTAATAATAACCTTAATAAGATGGCTTAGTTGTAATTTTGATATTACGTATAGTATGGTGGTAATATAAAAATAATATTTGTGTGTTAAAATCACATTTATAATTTAGAGTTAGTTGCAGTTTTAGTCCATGTGGTTTATTGGTTATAATCATTTTATTCAATAATTTGAAACGCCCAATTCAATCTTTGTGTTTAAAATTTGTATCAATCAAGTTCAAACCGTTAACTCCATCCAACTTCACCGTTAAATATTTTATAATAGACCATAAAAACTGTTGGATCTAGAAAGGATAGGCCTAGATCATTTCGTATAGGCTTAGAACTTTAATCAAATTCTTGTCATTAATGATTGTAACTAACTATCAATATATATATATATGTGCATTGAATATATAGGTTAACCCATATATATGTGTGTTGCTTTTGTTTGATGATAGGCAAAATCAATATACTTGGTAGGACTTCTGAAATCAGCCAAGTGTAAGAAACATCTACGGATGAACAATAATGTTAGTCCGTAGATATGTTTCTTACAACCAGTGAAGATTCCTACGGAAGACAAATTTCCTACGGAAGAGCAAGACTTCTACGGAAGACCAAGTTGTCTACGGAAGAGGGAGACTTCTACGGAAGACCAAGTTGTCTATGGAAGAGGAAGACTTCTAGGAAGACAAGGCTCCTGCGGAAGTTCAGAACACTTGTATGATTTTAAAGATCAACAAGTCAAACAAGTCAACCAATCAATAACAAATCTCAAGAGATCCGGTGTTTCCTTAACTGACTCAAAGCACCTATAAATATGAGTCCTAGGTTTCACATCTCGAGGAACACAATTAAGCAATATTACGGCTGTCAAGCATTACGTCATTATGCAACCCTAGCCGCCGTCACATCAACAACATTTTTTCGATTGAAGAAATCATTGTTCATAGTATTCATAATTATTCTTTTGTAATCATTACTCAATAATTAATGAAATACTTTTGAATAATTATTGTGTTCGTATTTACTGTGACATTGTGTTTGCGTTCTTCAATAATCATTAACACAATTAAACAACAATTAATGATAATTCCGCGATCATTAATTTGATTTTATTTTAATACTGATAATTCCTGAATTGAGATCCTTGGATTCAAAGGTGGTATCAGAGCCAAGTGCTCATTGATTTAGATCAATTGATCTATCAGTATTAAAATTGTTTAATTGTCTTTTAAACAACTGATTCAGCGACTTATCTTTCAGCAAGCATTCTCTCATTGCTTGATTGATTTAGATCTTTATTCAAATCAATTGAATACTAGATCTGAGTCTTTGATAGATTTGTCTACTTTAACATTCAAAGTTTGATTCATAATATTTAATTAAACAATATGAGTACTTTTGGTGGATCATATCAACCACCGAAGTTGGAAACAAAAGCTGATTTCAAGTCCTGGAAAATCAAGTACAGGAATCATGTGAACTACACTGATTCTGACTTGTGGGAGTCCATCACTGAAGGTCCTTATATTCCACCCACTCTTGGGCCGGATTATAATGATAAGAATCAGCCAATCAGCACAAAAGATTTGTCACCTGATGATGTCAAAAATGTTAAAGTTGATATTAAAGCATACAGTTTGCTTAGTATGGCTTTGCCGAAAGAGATATTGATCAGAAGTGAGAATTACAAAACAGCAAATTCCTTGTGGAAGATACTCATACTCTCTGTGAAGGGAGTGATGAGATCAGAAGCATCAGGAAAGACACCCTTAGATCATAATATGAAACTTTTCATCATATTGAGGGTGAATCAATTCCTCAACAACTCCACAGATTCATGCAACTCGTTACTGAGATGAATATCTTGGAGTTGAAATACACTACTGAGGAATTAAACAAGAAGATGCTCCATACTTTGCCTGAAAGTTGGAAGCAGACTGTGTCCATGTTCAAGAATACCATAGATCTCAAAACAACTGGTCTAGACACACTGGTTGCTAAGGTAGAGGCTCTCGAAATGGATGAACAATCAAGAAACAAGAGTGTGAGAACTCATGTCTCACCTTATCACTTCAAAGAAACAAAAAATGCTGGAAGTGCATTTATCTCAAATAATGATAGTGATAACTCTTGTACTTTGAGTGATGATGAAGAGGAAGTTAGTTTCTATGCCTCTAAACCCTCTAAGAAATCAACTCAAAGTAAAAATAAAAAGGATAAAGGAAGATCTGCTGACAAAAGAGATACAACTACAACAACTGCAAAATCTTCACAACAAAACAATCAGTCAGAACCAATCACTGTGATATTGGATTCTGAAGAACAAAAAGCAGCCTTTGCAGCTTTTAGTTCTAGTTTTCAAGCATATCTGGGAAGCTCACTAACATCAGCAAATATCTGCCAGCAAGACTTGGAAGAACTACATCCTGATGTAGTGGAAGAGATGGATTTACAATGGCAGATGGCAATGATTGCTTACAGAGCTAAGTAATATCTCAGGAAAAACAAGAACATGGCTGCAGCTAGCAAAACAACAAAGATTGGTGTTGACAAGTCCAAGGTCAGATGCTTCAAGTGCAATCTCTATAGACACTTTTCTAGAGAATGCAATCAACAATCACCTGCGGAGATGAGACCACATCAGCAGCAGCATCAACAGCATCAGCAGTATCAGGCTCAACCTTATCAGCAACCAACCGCTCAAAAATCTCTGCTCAGACAACCTCAGCTGACAAATACATCCTTACCAGCCACAAATGAATCAGCAGGACCAAGTAATTCAAAGGAGTCGGGACTGATCATACTTCAAGATGGAACATGTGACTGGAGTATGTATGAAAAGGAAGTCTTGGAGGAGAATCAAGCATTGATGGCTCATATGGAAAATAAAGTTCCTCCAATGGCCAGAGAGGTAAGAGAAAGGTTATGTTCATCAACATGTGTTGAGGAAGTTGAACGTTATAGAGTCCATGCTCAACAGTTGGCTGACAAAGTAAAAGAAACTATGATATTAAATGAATCCCATGTTAGAGAACATAAATTATATCAAATCAAAATTAGTTCTTTGCAAAAGGATTTAGAAAAATTTGTTTCTGAAAATTACAGTCTTAAAGCCCAAGTTGAGCATCTGACCACTTCCTTAACCAAATACATGGCTGATCATGCATCAACTAAAGTGAAACTTCAGAAGTTTCAACTATCACCTCAGCAATATGAGAAGTTGTTAAACTCTCATATTGAATCAAAAAATAGGTATGGGTTGGGTTATAATGCTGTTGCACCACCTATAAATGATAATTACACAACTCTACCTGAAACAATGACAAACACATTGTCAAATCATTTTGTGCCAAGCACCAAATTGACATAAAAACAAGTCAAATAAAAATTAACAATGAAGCAGAGGTGAGTGAAACTGAGTCATCTGAATCAGAATCCTTAAAACGCAATGACTCAGAATTTGATTATGATAAATGTAATGACATGGATGATTCTGATGAACATGATATTGATCAACTGAACATTGGTAAGAATGTTCAAGTTGAATCTGGTCTTCCAAAAGTTCTTGAAGAATCAAAGCTGCAATATCCTCCAAAGCAAAGAAACATGCTGAAAACTATCTGCAAGAGGATAGCTAAACTGAATGAAGGACTTCAAGAACTGAATCTTCACAAAAGTTCATCTAAGGAAGTTGCTAACAACAGATCAAGTAAGGAGGTACCTTTATCCTATTCAGATAAAGGTAAGAAGCAACAAACTTCAACTAAGCACAAGAAAAGTTCAAGTGTTGAAGATCTGCGGAAGGCAAAATCTGAAGAGTCTGTAGAACATCTGCGGAAGGCAAAATCAGCCAAGTCCGTAGAAAATCTGCGAAAGGGAAAATCTGCTGAATCCGTAGAACAGCCGCAGAAGAGTAAAGCCGAATCTCCGGATGAGGTGACAAAAAGAACTGTCAACAAGCATGCTCAGAAAACGTTGGATCTCAAGCAACAAAGAGCAACCAAAGGTAAACAAGAATCAGTTGATGATGCTCCTAGCAAAAGCAAGAAAAAATCAAGTGATCCATCAGGAAAGGAGTTGAAGCCCAACAAGCTGAACAAGAAAAAGAAGTCTGAATCTGAAGACAATTCAGAAGAAAAATATTACAAATGGTGTGATATGAAAAATCACAATACAGATGACTGTTACTTCAGCAGTTACTGTTCCATATGTAATATGAACAATCACATGACTTCTGATTGCTACTTCAACAAACATTGTGCAATATGCAATTAAAATGATCATTCAACTCAGGAATGTTATTTCAACAAGAAGAACAAGAAAAAGAGCACAAAGAAGTCACATGATGAAATATCTGAATCAGATTCTCAATCTTCTGACAGTGACAAAGAATCAAAGTTGAAGAAAGATCAACTCAAATCAAAGCAAAAATCCTCTGCTGCGGATAATACTTTGAAGAAAATAGCATCAACTCAGTCTAAAACACCTCACAAAAGGTGGATCTGTCAGAAAAGAAGACTGAAGTGAATGATGATTTCTTTTATCATTTTGAAAGAGGAACTCCTGTGCCTCAATCAAAATTGAAAGATGAAATAACTTTCAGAAGTTCAGGATCAACCTCAAAATCAAAATATCAACCAAAGGACAAGATGAAGAAAGAATCAGACCAGTAAGAAGACATCCAAAAATCTGACTCATCTTCAACAGAATCATCCTCACCACCATCAAATCAAAAAGCATCAATTAATACTGAAACTTCAAGATTAATTCATGAAGGAGTAACTATTGTAGATACGTCTGGCAAACCCAAGACAATTAAAGCTTGGGTAGTCAGTTCTAATTGATTTCTTATTTTATGCAGGAACAATCATGGAGAGCTGACAACAAGTGGTATGTTGACTGTGGTTGTTCCAGACATATGACAGGAAACTGTTCTCTTCTCCATGACTTCAAACATAAACATGCCTCATATGTGGCATTTGGTGGGGATAAGAAGGGAGGTAAAATAGTTGGTGAAGGAATGGTAACAAATGGTGTGCTAACATTTGAAAAAGTGAATTACTGTGAAAATTTGCAGTACAATTTACTTAGTGTATCTCAAATTTGTGATCAAAATTACATAACACTATTTGATAACACTAATTGTTAATTCTTAAGCCAGGTTTTGTAGTTCCAGTAGAATGGATCCTTCTTAAAGCATCAAGAAAAGGAAACACATATGTTTTGACTATAAACAACACAACACTCACAAGCCATGAGACATGCCTGCTATCTAAGTCTTCAGAAGATGAATCACAATTGTGGCATAGAAGGCTTGTTCATTCCAACATGAAGAATATGAATAAATTGGTGAAAAATGACTTGGTTATTGGACTACCAAAGAAAGAATTTCATTGTTCAAATCATTATTCTTCATGTTACAAAGGAAAACAACATAGAGTGTCTCATAAATCCAAATTAATCAATTCTAGCACTACACCACTCAAATTGCTTCACATGGACCTTTTTCGTCTAACCAATGTGATGAGCATTGGAAAAAGGCAATATTGCTTATTGATAGTGGATGATTTCACTAGATTCACATGGGTATTTTTCTTAAAACAAAAGAGTGAAACATTTGAAACATTAATGTACTTTATGATCAAGATTGAGAATCAACTTGATTTAAAAGTTAAGATTTTCAGGAGTGATAATGGGACTGAATTTGTTAATGCTGATCTAGATTCTTTTTGCAGAAATAAAGGCATAGCAAGGCAATTCAGTGCACCAAGAACTCCACAACAAAATGGAGTGGCTGAAAGAAGAAGTAGAACTCTCATAGAAGCAGCCAGAACAATGCTAGCAGACTCTTAGTTGCCCATCACATTCTGGGCAGAAGCTGTGAATACAACATGCGATGTTCAGAATAGGACTTTAATTGTCAAAGAACATAATAAAACTCTTTATGAGCTCTTATTCAAAAGGAAACCCTTTATAGGATATCTTAGAGCTTTTGGGTGTCATGTATCTGTGTTAAATACTAAAGAACAGTTACGAAAATTTTCTGAAAAAGCCTATGATGGTTTCTTTGTTGGATATTCATTCACATCTAAATCATATAGGGTTTACATTCCAGAACATAATATTGTTGAAGAGACTCCTAATGTTTCTTTTGATGAATCCATGTTTACAACAACTGTAAATGGATCATCTTGGTTATTTGATATAGATGCATTAACAGAATCATTTAACACTGGATATTTGATCAATGCAGGTTCTGCTGATACATGCTATCCATTTGTTCCTCCAAGTTTGAATGAAGTGCCACTATCAGCTAATCCTCCAAGAGCACAACCTTCAACTATACTACAGTAAGAATCAAATAATCAGACAAGTCAGCAGCATGAAGATACATCCGGAGAAGCAAATCCTTCATCCGCAGTTCATGCAAATACATCCGTAGATGATCTTCCATCATCCGTAGATGTAAATAATGTTTCAACAGCTGCTCCTAGGGGTGGGGAGGTGTTGAATCAACAAAACTTATCAGCAGCTCAATAATGTCAATCTGTAGATGGTGCTGTAACTCCTATGAAAGAACAAAATGCCTCCGTAGATGTTGTTGTTACTCCTACGGAAGAACAAAATGCTTTCGTAGAACTTCCTGCGGAAGAAGACCATGCAGCAACTGAAGCTCAAGCTGATCCTATTGAACATGAACCCTTTGATTACTTCATAGACTCAACATCACAGTTGCATCCATCTGCTTTAATGGATTTCTCAAACTTAGAGTTGACCATCCCAGTTGATACTATTTCAACAAGTAGAATTCATAAGTCTCATCCATCAGATAATATCATAGGAGACCTGAATTCAAGAACTACCAGAAGCAAAGGAGGAGTGGCAAACATTTGCTTGTTCACCTGCTTCTTGTCTCAGATAGTTCCTGCAAACATCACAACTGCTCTAAAAGACAATAACTGGATTGAGGCTATGCAAGAAGAACCACAATAACTCAGAAAACAAAAGGTGTGGAACCTTGTAGATTTGCCTCAAGGTCAGCATCCAATTGGAACAAGGTGGCTCTTCAAAAACAAGTTGGATGACAGGGGTATAATCGTGAGAAACAAAGCCAGACTTATTGCTCAAGAATATACTCAAGAAGAAGGGATAGACTATGATGAAGTTTTTGCTCCAGTTGCAAGAATTGAAGCTATCAGGGTCTTTCTAGCTTATGCTTCATTCAAGAAGTTCACAGTGTATCAAATGGATGTCAAGTGTGCTTTCCTTTATGGAAAAATTGATGAAGAAGTATATGTGGCTCAACCCCCTGGATTTGAGGATCCTGACTTTCCACATAGAGTATACAAGCTAGACAAAGCTTTGTATGGACTTCATCACGCACCAAGGAAGTGGTATGAAACATTATCATCGTTCTTGCTGAAGCATGGCTACAAAAGAGGGACTATTGATCAGACTCTCTTCCTCAAACAAGAACATCAAGATCTTTTGGTAGTTCAAATATATGTAGATGACATAATATTTGGATCCACCAATAAGAAACTGTGTCAAAGCTTTGAAGACTTAATGAAATCTGAATTTCAGATGAGCTCCATGGGAGAATTGACATTCTTCCTTGGCTTACAAGTTCATCAGAAAAAAGATGGCATTTTCATCAATCAAGAAAAGTACATTCATCAAATTTTGAAGAAGTACAATCTTGCTGATACATCTTCATGCAAGACACCTGCCTTAATAATAGACAAGATTGTGCCTGACCCTGCTGGAAAATCAGTAGATCAGAGATTGTATAGATCAATGATCGGATCCTTAATGTATTTAACTGCCAGTAGGCCTGACATAATGTTTGCTGTGTGTGTATGTGCCAGGTATCAATCAGATCCAAAGGAGTCTCATCTGAATGCTATAAAGAGAGTATTCAGATATTTGAAAGGAAAACCAGCTCTAGGACTGTGGTATCCAAAAGATGGAGATTTCAGTCTTTTCTCATATTCAGATAGTGACTACGGAGGGTGCAACAACAACAGAAAATCCACAACTGGTGGATGTCAATTTTTGGGACCAAGACTTGTTTCATGGCAGTGCAAGAAGCAAACTAATGTATCTGTGTCCACAGCTGAAGCTGAGTACATAGCTGCTTCAGCTGGTTGCTCTCAAGTACTTTGGTTACAAAACCAATTACTTGATTATGGTTACAATTTCCTTCAAACACCAATTCACATTGACAATTCAGCTGCTATGTTCATCACTGCTATCCCAGTTCAACAGTGTAAAACAAAGCATATTGAAATCAGATATCATTTTCTGATCGACTGCTCAGAAAAGGGTTTAATCAAGTTAATCAAAGTGGACACAACAAATCAGCTTGCTGATTTGTTCACTAAAGCCTTTGATTCTGTTAGATTTAATTCTGATAGAATCTTTGGGAATGATTAATTTAGACTAAATCTTCAAAACCATATGACTGTCCTTGTGTAGAGTAACAACAATAATAAAAATTAAAAAAAAAAAAATTAATACATTTTTTTCTTTATCTTTGCATGACATATGTTTGGGAAATGATAGTACACTATGCTTGGCTTTCTTCATCACTAAAACTCCAACTGAATTGCAACATTTTGATATGTGAGTAGGTTTATCTTGAGTCGAGACTACACTAAGAGCATGCCAAACATAATGAAACAGGTAACTGTCTGTGGGAACTCCATTTTGAGGATCAGGCAAGTAAGTCATATCCTGATGTGATCAAATCACTTTCAAAAGCACACTATGTAAAATACTTTATAATCTTCTATCTTTGCAAAATTCATATTCCCTTTGTTTTGTGTAAACAAAGACCTGGGAATATGATTAAAGAGTGTGATCCTCATTCTCCCTCTGTTTTGTGTAAACAAAGACCTGGGTTAAGTACACCTCTGTTTTACGAAAGTAAAGACCTGGTGACTTTATGAGGATCATATCTCAGCTCTCAAAAGAATCCCTTGTGATCAACTATGCATTAACTTAAAGAGCTTCAACATCAAAGCATTAATGAGACTGTAATTTGTCTCAAGATAGAACTTATAACTTAACGTACATAGTCAATAAGTGTGAAAAAGTGGTGATTTGCCTCACCTACGGAGGACAAACTCTAATGAGAATTGAATGTGGAGCACATGGCAGTTACTGACTACCAAACTTCAAAATATGATAAACAACATGCCTAGTTGATACATTACTCATGTATGAATTTCAGTGGATCTATATACTTACAATCAAGTGTGCACTTGCACAAGTATTATTCACACCATCAACATCAGAAGAAGCATAAAGTCATAGTATGATCCCTCCACACATATGCATGCTTGTGTCGTTTGAGTCCTTAGTTTAGTTCTCTTCTTAGATAATTACTTCTTCACTGGACTGTCATATGCCTTTCATGCCTAATTCTAACATAAATTTTTGACGAATGCAACGGTTTAACATTAACCACAAATTAAGGGGGAGTAGGTCATGCATGAAAATCAATAAAAAGCTGTGAATTCAATTTGAAGGAATTGAAACTTGAGCACTAACTTGAATGCAGGATACAGGAAACTTGCTTTCTTGTACTTAATTGCCATGCAAACAAAGTCAAAATGTCCAACATCAATAAATGATTCTATCATTTGATAGAGATATCATACATTTAAAGTTTCAATGAAACTTTAATTTCCGCAGAAGTTTCAGCAATATTTCTCATCCGCAGAAGTAACAGTGAAATTTCTGCATTCGCAGAAGTAACAGTGAAATTTCTGCATCCGCAGAAGTAACAGTGAAATTTCTGCATCCGCAGAAGTAACAGTGAAATTTCTGCATCAGCAGAAGGAACAGTAAAAATATAACTGTACAATCGTAGAATTGGTAAACTACGGATGTGCTAGTAACATTAAGAGGTGTTGCATTTGAAATAAGGCATCCGCAGATGTTAAGACATCCGCAGATGTTAAAGTTCCGTAGATGTTCTGCAGAAGGTGTGATGCATCCGGAATAAACGGTATACGGAGAGGGATAAATGGGAAGTAGGCCCAACATATTTAATAAAAGAAATTAATGTGTCCGCTTATAAATAAGGTTTATGACTTTAAGAATTCATTAATCACTTTTTCATAGCACTTTTCACTTTTCTAACCTAGAAAAGCGCACACTTCCCCCTTATTCAAACTTTCAAAAATCCGTCCTAAGAAATCATAAAAATCATTATTCAGTGATCGAATATCAGTATCGCGAAGGTAAATCATGTTCTAATCTTAGTACGGAACTGGTTAATCTTTGATTGTCATTAAAACGATTCGAATTCATGTGAGTTACACTAATGCTAAAACGATCTTCGTTTTTATTTACAGATGGCAAATAGATTCGCGAAAGAGCACAATGTGTGCGCATTTCTAAATGCAGATGATCCGGCTTCCGAAGGATGTCGAGATATCATTAGATATCTTCGACGGTCCAGGCTTTTCTATGCCTTGACGGCAGAGCCTGTGATTCATCAAGCTCATATGATCGACTTCTAGAATACGGCTCGAGTAGAACCAGATGGAGATGAGGAAGTGATTGTTGCTGACATCCTATCTGAAAGAATAAGGATCAATGAACGCACAATCAGAAGATCACTTGAGGTGGGAGATCGAGAAGTAGGACACCCTGATGTATTTGAAAACGAATACATTGAGAAGGTGTTCAATCTGATGGGTTATGATGGAGATTTTGACAAAGGCGAGATCAAGAAGGGAAGTTTATGCAAGCCCTATCAGTTCCTGTGCCACACTTATCTAAAGTGCATCTCAAACAGGAAGGCAGGACTAGATAGGTTCTCTAGACACATCTCCTCTGGAATTATCAGGATCTTTGAGGGAAGAACCTATAACTACTCTAAGTACATTTTCTACTGCCTATGTGATCAAGTGAAATTGCAAAGAAGTGATAAGATGTTTATGTTCCAAAGGTTCCTGCAACTCGTTATCAATACTGAACTTCCAAGGAGTGCAAGGGAAGGAGAGGTGTTTGTACAAGCCCACTTGGGAAGATCTGTACTAAACAAGATCAGTGGCAAATACCAAGGTGAAGATATGCCCATGTTTGCTCATGTTATGGATGCACAGGCTGACATACCACAAGAACTGATATGGATAGATGAACAAGCAGAGACATCTGCTGATTCTGAACAAACATCACACTCACCCAGCCAAACACCCCCTCACCAACACCAATCACCAGCCAGCATAAACACTGAACCCATCTCACCCATTCATCACCATGTATCCCCACAACAAATATCATCATCATCCACTAACAACACCCAATCCATCTCACCCATTCATCACCATGTATCCCCACAACAAATATCATCATCATCCACTAACAACACCTAGCCTATCTCACCAGTACAACAAGAATCACCATCAGCTTCTCATCCATCCTCACATAACACACAACCACTTTATCCAATCCAAATCTAATCTCCTATTCATCCACTCCCAGATACACCAAAACAACCATCCCCGGAAAATGCTAACACTGAACCCACTGACATAACTGAGTCTCTACACTCTGTTCACACATAAGAGACTAAGTTGATGTCTCAAGCAAGCACCATTCCTGTTTCAGTTACCAATTTTGAAAACCAAGTGTTGTCTGATCACACTTATCTGGTGTCTCCAATTGCAAGTCAGTAACATGTGAATTTGCAGCAATTTGAACATCAGGAAGAAAAAGAGAATGAGGTGGATGTGATTGCTTACCATGAGGATGACCTAAGTGATAATGACATCCCTGTAAGCAAGAGCTATTTGGTTGCTGAGTACAATAAATTGGTACTCAAATCAAATAAAAGAAAACAAAGAATTCAAGAGCTGAAAGGAATCATCAAAGAGAAGGATGAAGAACTGATAAAACAAGAAGCCAGACTAAAAAGGCTTAGACTAGATGCACAAAGTAACAATGAAGTGATTGATGCCCTGCTCAAACATGAACAAGAACTGCAAGAAGCTGTGAAGTATGAGAAAGATGAAAAAGAATAGCTGATTTTGAAAGTAGAGCATATCACTGATGAGGTATCTGCAAAAGCTAAGCTGATCAAGGAGAAAGATGAAGAGATTGATCAGTTGAAAATGAAAATCAGTGCGTTGGAATCAAGGGCTGCCCCAAGTATTGAACAATCAAAACATTCTACTGAAGCTTCAAAGAAACTGATTTTGTATTCATGGAAGAGACAATACTTGGGATCTATCAAGAAGAAAAATGAAGATGAAGGTTCCCCCAAAAAGCAAAAACCCACATCTCCTGAGCATACACCTTCAGTAGATTTATCTACTGTGAAGTTGTCATCTAGTGATGATGGTGACAGTGATGAAGAGTGGAATGAGCTAACAAAGATGGAGTCACCAACTGAACATAAAGAGTCAAAGGCTGATGATCTTCTAACAACTGAAGATATTATGGAAGAGAGGCCTGAATCAACTATGTTTATGACCCTCATAAACCATGGTTTCCCATATGACATGGTTGAGAGGATGAACTTATCTGAGATGAAGGACTTACTGAAAGAGTTTGAGTTTGCTAGATTTATGATCCCAAACTGTGATTATGAAGCATTCTCTACTTTTCAAGCAATTCAGAAGACAAAGAAAGAATTAGGCCATTGTGACACAGCTAAGCTGAGCAAGTACAATATGACCTGCTGGTTACAAGGCCATAACTACAAGTCACATGAGCTGAAGGGAAGAACAGTCGGTGAACTAAGGAGGATGATGGAGCATGTCATCGCAGTTGAGCTTACATGAGTCAGATTCAGAACTGAAACTCCTAATCCTGTTGTTGAACATCATAACAAAATGGCTGCTGAACCAGTTGTGGTGGAAAGTAAAGACTAACACAAAGGGAAAGATAAGCTGATAAGAGAGCCTAGGGCAGTTATCCCTGGAAAGGTATGGCCTCTGGGCACAACAGTTAGAGAGATAACCGAGCAAAAATCCACGCTGATAGAAATGTATGATCACATCACAACTCCCAGTTCTGTGGAAGAAAACAAGATTATGGCCTAGAAATATGACCCAGACTGGGATTGTGCAATCATCAAAAGAACATCTGGAAGAATCCAATACTTCCATGATGTGGAAGCATTACTGAGTCTTCCTGAGAAAGACATCAAAGATCTGCAAAGCTTACCCATTTCCAACTATCCAATCCATTCAAGGGGAAGAGACTTTTCTGTGGCTGTGAGTGGAATGAAAACAAAATTCATTGATGTGTGCTAAAACAAGCTAAGAGAGATGATATGGAGCACAAAAATATAAATCAAAGTAAGAAAAGAAGAACATCTGAAGTCTCATCTCTTGTAGATTATGACATGTTAAAGAGGGTTGGATGCATGAACAAAAAGACAGAGTCCATTAAAAGCTTCAAGGGAAATCAATACACTTACCCCATAACAGAATAGGGTTATGTTGAGAAAACTAAAGAGCTGGTGCTACTGAGAAATGCTGAAGGGAAGAAAGCTGAAAAGATAAGAATTTTTGACCCAGTAGAGATCAAAATGCTTCATCCAAGCTATACTTCATATCTACATGACAAATTCTTCCTAAGGCTAACTGATGAAAAAGCATAGAATGATTTATGCCTGTATGTTCATATGATTCAAGTGATAGACAAACTGCATGCAAAGGCATATAAGAGAAGAAGACATGAAGCTGGACTACTGAAAGGATCTATTATTGAAGAAGTCTCAGAACTGAGAATATCAGAGGAAGATGAGCTTGAAATTGTGCACAATGAAAGCGTAGTGGAAACACTCACTACTGAAGAAGACGTTTTGGGCTTAAGTTTTGAGACTCTGAAGAAGATCAGCAAAATGAAGATCAAGTACAAGTATGATGATCAGAAGACTGCTGTATCTTACTTCTATAACAAGATCATAGCAAGAGTCAAAGAACTTTCAGTTTTGAAGAATTGATTCAAGGATCTAAGCCTAAGGGGGAGTATTGTTGGATCTAGAAAGGATAGGCCTAGATCATTTTGTATAGGCTTAGAACTTTAATCAAATTCTTGTAATTAATGATTGTAACTAACTATCAATATCTATATATGTGCATTGAATATATAGGTTAACCCATATATATGTGTGTTGCTTTTTGTTTGATGACAGGCAAAATCAATATACTTGGTAGGACTTCTGAAATCAGCCAAGTGTAAGAAACATCTACGGATGAACAATAATGTTAGTCCGTAGATATGTTTCTTACAACCAGTGAAGATTCCTACGGAAGACAAATTTCCTACGGAAGAGCAAGACTTCTACGGAAGACCAAGTTGTCTACGGAAGAGGGAGACTTCTACGGAAGACCAAGTTGTCTACGGAAGAGGAAGACTTCTACGGAAGACAAGGCTCCTGTGGAAGTTCAGAACACTTGTATGATTTCAAAGATCAACAAGTCAAACAAGTCAACCAATCAATAACAAATCCTAAAAGATCCGGTGTTTCCTTAACTGACTCAAAGCGCCTATAAATATGAGTCCTAGGTTTCACATCTCGAGGAACACAATTAAGCAATATTACGGCTGTCAAGCATTACATCATTGTGCAACCCTAGCCGCCGTCACATCAACAACATTTATTCGATTGAAGAAATCATTGTTCATAGTATTCATAATTATTCTTTTGTAATCATTACTCAATAATTAATGAAATACTTTTGAATAATTATTGTGTTCGTATTTACTGTGGCATTGTGTTTGCGTTCTTCAATAATCATTAACACAATTAAATAGCAATTAATGATAATTCCGCGATCATTAATTTGATTTTATTTTAATACTGATAATTCCTGAATTGAGATCCTTGGATTCACAAAAACCTTGGATAATATTCTATTATACTTTTGACTTAGATTGTCTGATATAATAGTGTCAGGATAGTTTAGTTAATGTATAGGTCATGTGTAACACTTATAAATAGAATAGTTTCTATAGATTTTTGTAACCCTGTTGAAAACCTTGAAAAACACACATTATATTTTGATCTTCTAATAATAAATATACAAGAATTATTATGCTTTGTTTGATTCATTTGAAAATTATCCAGTCAGTTGGTGTCAGAGCCCCGGATCATGAATTCGAATCACTGTTTTGATTCGTTTATCGATTGATCTATTGAGTGATTTGCAAATCATTGTGTTCTACATCTTTGATTTGTAATCAAACTGATAATACTCAAATTAATCAAACAATCGACCTTCAATCTCATCGTGATTTGAAGTCTACTCTTCGATTGATTAAAAACTTTTAAAATCCATCAAAAACCTTCAAATTTAAGAGTTTAAGTGAGAATTATGACCGAGGATTAGCAAGGGTTCCTAATCAAAGGTTACTACATCCAATTTGAGAAAAAAACACAATTAATTTCACCAAAAATTGAAGAACATATTTGAGCAGTGTTCATCGCATTTGCTTCTACAACTATACATAATCATTTGCTTTAAATAACAGGTTGACCATTTTTAGTCCATGACTAAGTTTCATCGAAACTAAAAATTTTCTAAGATAAAAAATTTTAAATTTTATGTTATACAATTTAAGACTTCTGCGAATTAAAATACACTTTAGATGATTATCAACCCATGGACCCACTCGTTTTTACCTACAAGTTCTTTATGACGCGTTTGAAACAAAATATAACCTAAATCAGTCCACTTATGAGGTTGAATTGCCACCTCTATATTTAACCATACATGTTGCTCATAAAAATATAAGTAGAGTTGGCCCATTTTCACACTTAAGTGTCAAAATTTCAATCTACGAGTTATATTTATAGCCTTTGACCCTTTCGGTAAAGATGACTGTATGACCGGTTAAGGGAGGTTAATACAATCAGTCTTACAATGAGAAGAGTGTTAGAACACTTAGCAGTTTAAATAGGGAACTGGGTTTGAGTGAAAGATGAAAAAGAACACAAGTAAACAAGGAAACAAAACTCAAGAACAATATGATATGGTTTTCAAGAATGATGTATATTAATCTCAAGTTCTTTTGAAAGTGTTACAATGCATAAATAAGATACAAGACCCTGAGATATTTTACACCACACTCTACAACCGGCTATACTTCGAAAGCCAGCTGGAAACATTGATCGACAACAAGATCAAAGTAGAGTCAAAAGACAGATTGTCTTTTGACTAGTGACTATGACATGTCATAGCTCACGTCCTAAAATATTTCAAAAAGAATAAAAGTATATAAAGTAGAAAGTTACAGACTCTAGACCTCAATGTACAGTTGCAAAAGCATGGACCTTTTCACCAACTTATGTATGTTGTTGAGACTTCATAGTTGTAGCGGAAAGTTGGTCAGCTTTATACAAAAGTACATCCGAGGAAATCATATTCTCCTCTGCCTTTGAAAGAAATCAGTCTTCACTTCATTTGGCTTCGGAAGACTTTGTCTTTGAAGCTTAAAGACTTCATCTTTGGCTTCGGAAGATTTGGTCTTTGGTTTCGGAAGATATTACACTAAGAATATCTTATGTGCAGAGTGTAAAACTTCAGAATGAACTTCTACCTTATACATAGTGCATGCATGCAGAAAACCTTTGGTTGCTTTGGTTGCATTAGCCTTTTTACATAACCTTACAAACTCCCCCTAGGCTGATGCTACCAAAACAGAGAAGATTGTTCAGCAACTTGATAGTCCTAATTAGGATCAAGACCAATTCCTTCTTTATCATTTGATCAGGATCCCTCAGACTCTTATAATATCTTCTCATGTCATTAAGATCATGCAGAGGTAGATCAAGCATGTATTGCCAGAAGTAGACATCTTGACCACCTTGATCTCTGATGACATACCATCTGTCTAGATTAGCAGCAAAGGTCCAGGACAGGATGGGTCTTTCAGTAGCAAGAGGTTGTGCCTGAGTAGGAGTTGGTTGAGCAGCCTCTTATTGCACTCCCTCACGATGCTCTGACTCATCCTGAGGTTTGGAAGTAGATGCCTTTGACTTCTTCTTGGATACTTTCTTCATGGCCATCCTTTTCTTCCTCTTTGTTGTCTTTTACTGAGAGGCCTGGTCTTGAGTATCAAGTTGTTCTATCGTGCCTCTCTCAGTTGGGTCCTCTACCCTCATAGGTTCAGAAGGAAAGGAGCAGAACCCTAATGTGTAATAGAAGATGAAGTTGGCTGAGATACAACTAAAGGTCCAGGTTATGTTGTCTGAGTTGGTTCAACCTTAACCTTAACCTCAGGAGGAGCTTGGCTTGATGGAGAATGCAAGTCCACAAGCTCTCCCTTTTTAACCTTCTGCTTGATCACTCTAATAGGCTCATCCATAGTGGATAGAGACATTAGACCAAGCCTTCTTTTGAAGCATCCATACAGCTGCAAGAAACTCATCATCCTCTACCTAACTCATCATCATCTGTCTGTCACCAAACTTCTTTGACTCTTTTGGATGATAGCTCTTGACTTTGCAGAATTCCCTCATCTTTCTCTTAGCAGCCTTTTGTTATTTAATGAATTGTTGTTCTGGCTGCTTAAGATACTCAAATTCAATGTACTCATATAAGAGGGGAAGAAGAGCAGATGCCTGATAGAGGTCTGTGGCACTCAGATAGTTGATCGTGTTTTGTCTATCAACCTCTTTGTTTACCTGAGGTTGTTCATTTGCCACATCCTCTCTCTCAGGGCTTGTTGATACACGATATCCCTAGTTTATGTTCTTAAATGTCTATGTCTTTCATTTCTTACACATATGTAATGCGAGAACTTAATGTAATATGATATATGTGTTTGGATGTTTATTTACTGTTGATTATATCATATTCTTATAGTATTTATTATTACACATATGAATGAACATTATATATAGGTTTGACGTTGTTGTGCATAGCTCCGAGTCAAGAATGATTCAGAAATGTGTTCGACTCAGTCTTGTGGTTATTCATGCTAATGGAACATGCTCATGGACCAGACGCACGAATGGACCATACTTATGGATCAGTCGCATGACTGAATCAGGTGACTGGATCAGTCGCACGACTAAGACATAAGATTGACTCAGTCGCACGACTGAACTTTAAGTCGTGCGTATGAATCAAACACATGACTCAGTCGCATGACTGAACCATGCTAATAGCTCAGTCGTACGACTGTAAACCTATAAATACCACATAATTCGTGGAAAAACATAACACTTTGAATATTATCATACCCTAGCCGTCCAGAGCGTCCTAGTTCGTCCATCCAACTTCAAAGTTAGTTCCTGGTCGATTTCTACTCGTTCTTAACGTTTGCTTAATTGTTAGATCGATCAGGTTGTCGTTCTCACTGATTGGATCACCAATCAAATAGAATTTTGTGCTATTTGATTTGGTTTCATGTTGAATCAGTTAGTACTCCGTACGTACACGATCCTAACAAGTGGTATCAGAGCCAGGTTCATGATTCTTCGTGGATTTGATTGGTGTTCTTGTTAAAAGTAACGTTGTAATTCAAAAGATCAGTGTTTTTGATTCAAAAGGTGTTTTTGAAGTGTTCTTGATTCAAAAGTTTCAAACTTTTCATCGTATGGCAGATTAGGGTTTGTGAAAAATCGTTTTTGGTGTCAAAGTGTCCAAAGTTTCGAATTTTTCATCCACAGCAGCTTCAGTCGTACGATTAGCTCAATCGCACGACTCAATCCTAATCGTACCATTCAACCGCACGGCTGGACTTAGTCGCACTGCACATTCGCACGATTAAGCTAATCCACACGGTTGAACTCATTCGCATCCCTCAATCGCACGATTGAACTCAATCACACGATTGAACTCAATCGCATCCTTCATCAGAAGTCTGTTCATCAAATTCATTGTTTTCTCCTTAATAAAATTTTTTTGATTTGTTGATGCCACAAACCATGTGCTGGTTTACCTTTCAAGTATCTAAAGATTCTCTTTACAACATTAATGTGTGATTCTTTTGGATCTGCTTGATATCTAGCACACATGCATACTGCATACATCATATCTGGTCTGCTTGCTGTAATTGTGATCTAACAACATAGCAAATTTTAAGTCTATGCTTTCATGAAATTTATTACATTCAACACATCAGCTTGGTTTGTTTTAAAAGTCATGATTCACTGCAAACTAAATCAACAAATTTTTATCAAGGAGAAAACAATGAATTTGATGAACAGACTTCTAATGAAGATGATGTCGACTGAAGGCAAACCAGCACTTGGTTTGTTTTAAAAGTCATGATTCATCGCAAACTAAATCAACAAATTTTTATCAAGGAGAAAACAATAAATTTAATGAACAGACTTCTGATGAAGAGGATGTTGACTTGCTGGAAGATGAATCCATTCACCCAATTACTAAAAGTCACAAAGTTTCAAGTATGGTTGAAGTTCAAACAAAACAAACAAAGCAGACTCAAGGATTTGACATCTGTTCTCGTGGAAAAAATATTGAATCTTCTAATGTTTCTGTTAAACAAACAAACAAAGGAAAAGGAAAATCTCCTATTCTTCAAAAACAATCAACTGTGACTTTTAATATTCCTCTCAAATCAAACTTAAAACCAAAAGTTGCAAACGAACAAGACAATTCTGATTTACTATATTGTGAATGGTATGATAAATACACTCACAGCACTGAAAAGTGCAAATATGGTAAATATTGCAAATACTGTCACATGAACAATCATAGTACTGAAAGTTGTCATTTTCATAACTATTGTTCTATCTGTAAAAGGAACAATCACAGTACTGATACTTGTTTTTTCAATAAGAAAAACAAAAAGCAAAACACACAGTCTCAAGTTGTAAAAACTAGTGAGAAACAAACAGTTCGTACTAAAAGGAACAAGACAGGAGTACCAAGACAAACTCCTCATCAAAAGATTGTTCTAAACAATGACAAATCATTTTATGACATCTTTACACAAACACCAAGGAGACATAAGTCTCAAACCAGACAAACATCAGACATTGGCTATAGTAGGAGAACAGCTCAAAGTACTTCTCCTAACATAGCTAAAATCAATCAAAGGAAATCTAGTGTACCTAGAATTCCTAAACCACTAGAAAATGCAATCTTAGAAGAAATTTGCATCATGGGAGAAGACAAAAAACCCAGACCATCATGGCTTGGGTTGCACCATCTAACTGATTTCTTGTATTTTCTCAGGGACATCAAAGAAGGCCTGACAACATCTGGTATGTTGACAGTGGATGCTCCCGACATGTGACAGGAAATTGTTCCCTCTTTCGGTATTTTTAGAGCAAACGTGGAGGAAATGTAGCCTTTGGAGGTGACAAGACAGGTGGAAAGATAACTGGAGAAGGAACAGTAACAAATGGTTTGGTCAGCTTTGAAAATGTCAACTACTGCTCCAACCTTCAGTTTAATCTTCTTAGTGTGTCCCAAATCTGTGATAAGCGATACGCCACCTTATTTGACTCCAACAACTGCTACATCCTCAAGACAAGTTTTCAAATACTAGAAGATTGTATCCTTTTGAAAACTCCATGTCATAACAACACATACATTGTTGATATGAACAGTGTTTCAACAACCACTCCTGAAACATGTTTATTATCAAAGGAACAAGAAGATGTTTCCCAATTATGGCACAGGCGATTGGGACACTCTAATTATAACTGAATGGATCAACTTGTAAAAGGTGACTTAGTAATAGGTTTACCATAAAAAGAATTCTTCTGTACAGACCACTGCACTGCATGTCTGAAAGGCAAACAACATAGAGTGTCTCATAAGTCAAAATCGGTAATCTCTAACAACACACCATTCAAATTGCTTCACATGGACCTTTTTGGCCCAACAAATATCCTATGCATAGGAAAGAAGCAATATTGTCTTGTTATAGTGGATGAATACTCCAGATTTTCTTAGGTATTCTTTCTACTACACAAGTCAGAAACACCAGACATACTGAAAACATTTATCACTAAAATTGAGAATCAATTGTATCTTAAAGTTAAATCTTTAAGAAGTGATAATGGTACTGAATTTAAGAATGACATTATCTTTTCTTTTTGTGCAGAAAAAGGAATAAGTCATTAGTTTAGTGTAGCAAGAACTCCTCAGCAAAATGGAGTAGCTGAAAGGAGGAACAGAACATTGATAGAAGCAGCCAGATCAATGCTTGCTGACTCTCTATTCCTTATATCATTTTGGGCTGAAGCAATCAACACAGTTTGTTACATTAATAATCAAAGAACATACAAAAACTCCATATGAATTAATGTTTAAAAGAAAACCTTTTATTGGATTTCTTAAAGCTTTTGGATGTTCTGTTTCAATCTTAAACACCAGAGAACAATTATCCAAATTTGCTCCAAAAGCTGATGATGGATTCTTTGTTGGATACTCTAGAAGCTCAAAAGCTTATAGAGTATACAGTCCAAGACTTAATATTGTCGAAGAAACAACTGATATTATTTTTATTGAACACTCTTTCACAAAGAAAGTCATTGGATCAGACTGGTTGTTTGACATTGATTCATTAACAAAATCATTTGACACATCTTATTTTGATGTTTTAGGTACAAAAGAAGATATTGAATATCCCATGGTAGCTCCTCAACCAACCATTGATGTTCCTCTACCTGCTGATCCTCCATGGAGAACAAACACATATCCTTCAAGCACAACAGTTACACCTCCAATGGAACAAACCAAAACATCCAATGAAACAAACACATCTACACGATCTTCATCAACACCCGTGACAACCAAACCACCCAATCAACCAACGTCACATCAACCTCACACAGTTGAAGAAGATGATGATTACAGTTCTTTACCAGACACACATCATGATGATGAAATCCTAGATTTCTTTCATGATTCCCCACAAACATTCAATGAACCTACACAGCCAGAATGTCCCTCACCACAAACACCCTTTCCCAACCAACCACACCAGAACAAACATTCAATAATCTTGATTCAACAATTCCTGTTGATTAGATTGAAATAACAAGAATACACAAGATCACCCCTTAGAAAATATCATAGGTGACCTTAATACCCGACTGACAAGGAGTCAATCAGACACAATAAACATTTGCTTTTATTCCTGTTTCTTATCCCTAACTGTACCCAAAAACATCACCGAAGCACTTAAAGACAACAGTTGGATAGAAGCAATGCAGGAGGAACTACAGCAATTCAGAAAGCAAGAGGTATGGAAACTGGTTGATCTACCTGAAGGTCAATATACCATAGGCATAAGATGGCTTTTCAGAAACAAAACAGATGACAGAGGGATTGTCATTAGAAACAAAGCAAGGCTTATTGCCCAAGGATATACTCAGGAGGAAGGCATTGACTATGATGATGTCTTTGCTCCAGTAGCCAGGCTGGAAGCCATCCGAGTGTTCCTTGCATATGTCTCATCTAAAAACTTCACTGTCTTTCAAATGGATGTAAAATGTGCATTACTTTATAGAAAGATAGATGAAGAGGTATATGTTTCTCAACTACCAGGGTTTGAAGATCCAGAATTCCCTCATAGAGTCTACAAGTTGGATAAGGCTGTATATTATCTTCATCAAGCACCTAGGAAGTGGTATGAGACTTTATCAAAGTTTCTACTACAGAATGGGTATACCCGAGGGAAAATAGACCAGGCATTATTCTTAAAGAAGAAAGGACAAAACTTGTTAGTGGTTCAAGTCTATGTGGATGATATCATCTTTGGCTCCACAAACACACAACTCTGCAAAGAGTTTGAAACTCTTATGCAATCCAAATTCCAGATGATTTCAATAGGAGAACTTACCTTCTTTCTTGGACTACAAGTTCATCAATCACAAGATGGAATTTTCACCAAACAAGACAAGTATGTGCATCAGATTCTCAAGAAATATAACATGGCAGACTGCACATCAAGCAAAACACCATTTGCAACTGGACTGAAGTTTGGACCAGATCCAGAAGGCACATCAGTTGATCAGAAACTCTATAGATCAATGATAGGTTCTCTGATGTACCTTACAACAAGCAGACCAGATATGATGTATGCAGTATGCATGTGTTCTAGATATCAAGCAGATCCAAAAGAATCACACATTAATGTTGTAAACGATCAGAACTCTGCGTTTACTGCTGCGAAGGACTCACGTATCCAGAATCTACTACTTCTGGAAAATGAGATTGGGAATCATAACAAACCACCGAAACTGTTGACTTTGGATGAATACTCGCAATGGAAACAACGGTTTGAAATCTATCTGAATGGTGTTGATCCTAATCTCTGGACAGCCATTGAGACTGGTTATACTATACCAGTTGGTGATAATGGGGTAAAGTTGACTTTAAGTGGTATGAATGAGGGACAAAAGGTTGCACACAATGCTAAGAAGAAAGCTTATGCTTTGTTGACTCAATCAATTCCTAAAGACAACTTCTATTAGTTTTCAGAACATAAGCAATCTAAGAAGTTATAGGAGGCTCTTGAAAAGAGGTACGATGGTAATGCAACCTTGAAGGCATTGAAGGCTAAAGCTCTCAAAAAGGAATTCGATAAATTTTCACCAATAGGAAATGAGAGCTTAGATGATATCATTGATAGATTTTATCATCTGATGAGTGAGCTGCATACTCATGGTGTTACTACATCAATGGAGGATAAAGTATCAAGTTTTGCTGATAGTCTGTCGGATAAATGGGATATGTTTGTGTCTAATTTTGGGCAGAATGATACTTTTCGAGCTTTAGACATCAATGATTTCATCTTGAAGTTAAGGGAGGAGGAACTACGTTTGAAATACAAGTCAAAGAAAGGATCTTACACTCAAAATCCTTCACTCTATAATGTTACTCCTAACCCAGTTTCATCCGGAGCACCTCTTCAGACAGCTTTTGTTTCCAACACATCTGAAACTTCTCAAAGTAGCTCTTTGGGAAGTGATTCATCAAGTTCATCTGGAACCCAATATACTATTCCTGACTCTAATTCCACCAAGCTGAAGACTGAGAAGCTAGGGAATGTTACTGTTGAAGTAGCAAAAGAGCATATGGATCTTCTCGCTGCAGTGGTACACTCTTATGATGGTTTAGTTGCAGGTAAGATCGGAAATTGTCATCTAGCCGATGAAGATTATGAGCAGGTAGATGAAACTGAGTTGGAAAGAATGGATATCATGTGGGCATTAGCTAGTGCCATTAGAAGGGCTAAGAAGTTTATGAAGAAGACGGGGCAGAATCTGGTTGCTACCAAAGACACAACTTTTGGTTTTGATAAAACCAAAGTTACATGCTTCAACTGCGGTGAAAAGGGTCATTTCAAAAGAGAGTGCATGAAACCTAAAAAAGACCAGAAATGGTAACCCCTTCTTATCGATCAACCGTCAGGACAAGGAAAAGGAAGTTACATCAACAAGTCAGGATTCTAAAGCATTGGTTGCTCAAGGAGATGAAGGACATGATTGGTTCTTCAGATTTATGTCAGAAGGAGACGCTAATATGGCAATGGTAGAAGATCTTGATGACGGGTCAGCAAGTAAAGCAGATAACATAGCTGATAATGCCAATTCAGATGTTAAAGAAGCTATGGATGTTGTGGATCATTTGGTTGAAGATGAATTGACTGTTGCTAGCACGGAATCTCCTGTCATCAAGGAAACCAAGTCTGCTTTATGGCGGACACTTCCAGTTCTGCACAGGTAGATACTAAAGATGAACTGTTTGATAAACATGCTTGTGTTGAATGTAATAAATTTCATGAAAGCATAGACTTAAAATTTGCTAGGTTGTTAGATCACAATGACATTCTAGTAAATGATCTGAAATTATCACTGAGGCTAATAGATTTTTAAAACAAAATAAACGTAGCTTTAAAGAAAAACTTGATTTGTTAGGAAAGCAACTTAGGGAAACCGAGGTTGTTGCCTTTAATCAAGCAAATGACATTAAGTTCTATCTTTTAACAATCGAGGAAACTAAGAAAGAAAAAGCCATTTTCCAAGTTGAAATTGAATCGTTAAATCAAAAACTGCATAGTCTAGCTAGTTCAACTCACATTGTTCAGAACTTAGTCAAAGAGAGAAATGGTGGGGAAGGGTTTGGTTATAAGGTTGTGCCGCCACCACATGCGATCCTTTTAAATACAAAATGTCGACCAATAAATAATAACCCTATCAAGGATCATGTGGCGAATACCCCTCTAGTCAGTGATCCAGATTCCACAGTTAAAACTGTGCAATCGGTTACTGAAAAGAAGGGATTGAGTTCGGGCATTAAAGATGAGGTTGTCACTAAAAATAGGAATGATGAGAATAGCAATGCCACTCTTGGGTTGGGTTCAAAAGTAAATGTTTCAAAACTAACTCATTCTAAATCTGTTCATTGTCAAAATCTCAACAAAATGAAAGTGAAATGTAATCAAAATGTAAAACCAATCAAATTTGTCAAAGAAAGTGAAAAACCTAAAGTTGAGATGCAAGAGACCAATTTTACCCCATATCCCCCATAACAAAGATCTCCCAGACCAGTTGAACGGAGTACCTATTATAGTTGTGGAAAATGAGGACGTATTTTCTCAAATTGTTCTTACTATCAGACATCAAGAAGAAAATTTGAAATTTTTCATGATAATAACCAAGGTTTTCTAAAACAAGATCGAATACCCCTCCCAATTGCCAAAGTCAACACAGACAAGCTCCAGGCAAAGTTGTGTTAACTGAGGAAACTCCTAGGGAGGAAAGCAAACCGAAAGTTCAAACTATAAACCAGTCGTCTATTTATCATAAACAGGCCTTACACAAAATTGGTTTGTGAAAAGCTAAATCAACAAATGTGTCTGAGAGTGAGGACAACATGAAGAAGAATGTGTCTTCCTCTTCTGAAGAACAGTGGGTAGAGTTTGTAATGTGTGATGACTCTGGGAAACCCAAGCCAGTTAAGGCTTGGGTCCCACTCCTGAACTAATCATTTCCATTCTTGTGCAGGTTGTCCGCTACAGCTCTATCAATAACACCTGGATTATTGATAGTGGGGCATCCAGGCGCATGACCGGGAATCTGTCTTTCCTTTTCAATGTCAAACAAATCAAAGGGGGACACGTATCTTTTGCGGGAAATAAAGGAGATTATATCACAGCTCAAGGTGAAGTGGGTAATGAGAGAGTGAGGTTTGATAAAGTCAACTATGTTCAACAACTGGAAAACAATTTACTCTTAGTTTCTCAAATCTGTGACAAGGGCTTCAAAGTCGTATTCGACAATAAGAAATGCTACATACTGAAGAAGGATTATGTTATCCCTGAGGAGAAAGTTCTAATGTCAGCTTCAAGATATAACGACCTGTATGTCTTGGATATGTCAAAAGCCTCCACAACTGAGTCCACTGCTAAGTGCTTCTTGTCTAAAGCCACCGAGAGGGATTCTATTTCTTGGCATAGGAGAATGGGTCACATCAATCATAGGATGATGAATCATTTGGTTCAAAATCAACTCGTTGAAGGCGTAACGGTCAAGAACTTTCAGCTTCCAGATTTCTGTATAGCATGCAAGAAAGGGAAACAGACGAAGAAATCTCAGAAATCTAAGAAAGTTCACTCTATTGAGATTCCACTGGAGCTATTGCATATGGATCTGTTTGGTCCTGTTAGTATTAAAAGCATTGCTGGAGATTGGTATTGTTTTGTAGTAACTGATGATTATTCCATATTTTCTTGGGTGATGTTTCTCAAAACAAAGTCAGAGACGTTTGAATCTTTCAAACAATTGGTTACTACACTAGAGTCTCTGTATAAGCTGAAAGTAAGGAAGATTCATTCAGACAACAGATCTGAATTCAAGAATCAGTGGATGGAGGCTTTCTTTTAAGAGAAAAGGATTGTTCATCAATTCTCTTCTGCCTACACTCCACAGATGAACGGCATTGCTGAATGCAAAAATCGAAGTTTGATTGAAACTGCAAGGACGATGTTGGCAGATTCAAAACTGCCTATTCAATTCTGGAATGAAGCAGTTGCTAATGCATGCTACACTCTTAATCGTGTATGAGTTGTCAAACGTCATGGTAAAACCTGTTATGAGTTGCTTCAAAGGCGTCAACTGAACTTGGAGTATCTGGAACCATTTGGAGCTCCTTGCATGTTGCTGAAGAAAACTCAGACTGGTAAGTTTAATGAGAAGGCAGAGGAAGGCATCTTCCATGGATACAAATATACCAGACAAACGGGTTTATAACAACACTTCTGGTCAAGTTGAAGTGTGGTGCAACGTCGATGTTCAAAGATACACCACCCCACTTGCTGGAAAAGGTCCATCATTCTTCTTTAACAATGATGGATTTTTCAAGTCCTTCAATCTTTTCTACTTATTCTAATGATGAGGTGGCTGATCAAATGATGTATGACGTTCTGAACACTCCTAGTCTAAACTCAAGTAATACTGCTCCAATCGATGGTACTTCTGGGGCTTCAGAGGAAGATCTCGAAGTCAGTGATCACTCCTCAGATGATGAGGAGATTGAAAATGAGAATATGAGCAATGAGGAATCTGTCAGTCTAGATGAAAGTACACCAGTCACAGATGAACCAGTGATTCCTAACCTTGATAATGAAGTAGTGGTTCCTACAACTCCAGTGACAAGGATTAGTGTTAATCATCCCCCAGACAACATCATAGGGGATCTTCACTCAGGTGTTCAAACAAGAAGTCAGCTGTACACAGCTGACTATGCAGTAGTGATGGAAAAGGGGTACATACATGATGGGGCATATAAGTGTTTTGTTTTTCAAGTTGAGCCCAAGTATATCAGTGATGCCTTGAAAGATGAGGCATGGGTAAATGCAATGCAAGAAGAACTTCTGCTGTTTAAAAAGCTAGGTGTTTGGACACTAGTGGACAGACCCAAGGGTGTAAAGGTGATTGGCACAAAATGGGTTCTTCGTTACAAGAAAGACGACCAGGGGGTCATTATCAGAAACAAGGCACGGTTAGTAGTTCAAGGGTTCAGACAAGTTGAAGGCATGGACTACAATGAGTTATTTGCACCAGTGGCTAGGATGGAAGAAATTAAGATCTTCCTAGCCTATGCATCCTACATGAAGATCAAGGTGTATCTACATGGTGAAATCCGTGAGACAGTATACGTCAGTCAACCAGAAGTTTCGAAGATCCTTATCATTGAGACAGAGTTTATAAATTGGACAAGGCTTTGTATGGGCTACATCAAGCCCCTCAAGCCTAGTATGAGAAGCTCTCCACATACCTGCTGAAACATGGCTTTCGAAGGGTAGTTATTGACTGCATGTTGTTCATCATAGAAAAGGATGGTGATTTACTACTGGTTCAGATATATGTGGATGACATAATCTTTGTTTCTAAAATCTAAGCATTGTGTAAAAAATTTGGATCGGTGATGAAAGCTGAATTTTAAATGAGTGCCATGGGAGAGACGAAGTTCTTTCTGGGATTACAGGTGGATCAGACACCAAATGGAATCTTTCTACATCAGACCAAATACGTGGAGGACATTCTGAAGCAGTTTGATATGGAAAATGTAACAATGGCTGGTACCCCTCTTGCCACGAACCATGATGTGGCACCTGATGAAAATGGGGATTGGGTAGATGCCACCATGTCATGGAATGATCGGATCTCTAATGTATCTCACAGCTTCTCGTCCTAATATCATGTACACCATGTGTCTCTGTTCCAGATATCAATCAAAGCCAAAAGTAATCATCTGATTGGGGTGAAGAGGATCTTTTGTTATCTGAAGGGTACTCCAACACTCGGGTTGTGGTATCCTCATGATGATGACTTTGAACTTATAGCGTATAGTGACTCAGACTATGATGGATGTAAGATGAACTATAAGTCGACATCTGCGGGGTGTCAATTTTTTGGAAGGCGGTTAGTCACCTGGCAATGTAAGAAGCAGACATCTGTTGCTTTGTCAACATGTGAAGCTGAATATGTTGCTGCTGCAAGTTGCTGTTCTCAAATCATCTGGATTCAACCAGCAAATACGGGACTATGGTTTGCAATTTACTAACACTCCTATCTTTGTTGATAATTCTACTGCTATAGCTGCAACTAAAAATCAGGTACAACATCCAAAAACCAAACACATCGGCATTAAATATCACTTCATACGTGATTGTTTTGAAAAGCATTTTATCGATGTAATTAAAATTAACATAGATTTTCAACTCGCTGACCTCTATACAAAATCTTTTGATAAACCAAGATTTTATTACCTATTAGAGGTTAACGGCATAAAGAAGAAAGAGGATGTGATTCCGGAAGAGTCGAGTTCATAGTCCGTTCGTATGTTTCTTAGTTTAATTTTTCTGTCAAACTTATTTTCTTTTATTTTTATTTTCTATCTTAAAATATCAAAAACTCAAAAAGATTTTTTGTTTTAGATTTTTAGGGGAAGAATGTTTAAGTTTCAGTATTTAGTACTTCAAAAAAAAGGGGGCGGGCAGGTAAACTGAAAAGCAACGAAATCAAATCAGATAAATTGATTCAGTATAATGGAAAATGATAGTACACATGCATCTTATTGTTTGGGACACTAAAAGGAACTTTAGCTTTGCAAATTTATATGAAAGTCAAAGAAAAATTATAAGTCTGAGAAGTCAAAGCCTAATAAGTTGAAAAATGATAGTAAGCTAGTATGTTACTGTGGTTACATGGAGAAAGTAGATCTAGGGGTTGCAAGTTCATTATGTGATGTGTCGGTAGATTCAACACAATAGATTAGTAGACATCATTGGTGAATCACGTGAATTAAATCATTCAATAGGTTGTGAGTTCCCATCTTATCTCTGGATTGCACAATCAATAATATTCTAATAAGGGGTGAAGAGCAAAGAGAAAGCCACAGATGTGTGCGAATGACCAAAACTATGAGCAAAGCACATGACAAATGTGAAACGCAATCAAGTTAATGACAAATGTCGTTGCTGCATTAAACTAATTATAAAAATGTTCTAACAAGAAGATAGGTTGTGTGCCTCTCTGCTGTACGATGGCACTAACTTGAGGATAAGCATAACCTATATATTCTAAGAATTCATTGATTTTTGCGCCTCTCTGCTGTGTGATGGCACTGACCTGAGGTTAGCATCTCTTTGAAAGCTCTTAGAATAGTTTCTTCATGACAAAACCCATAGACCGCTCAAAATCTCCTGAGGAAGGTTGATTACCATATAAGTGTGGAATCCATAAATGCATGTTGACTTAATACACCTAATTAATCACCAATGTGTGTCAAAAATCTGTAGATGGATTTATGTGGACAAATATACTAACCGTCATCGTGGCGGCATCTCCCGATGGTCAAAATCAATGTGTGCTACATAACAGCTCTAGCATGATTTCATGTTAGTGCCTTTGACTCTTAGATGAAAGAGATTAAGTGTAATGTATATTTAATCCTCTTTGTTATTGATATAAATATAAAAGGTCCCAAATGATTATGTTTTATGCCTGTCTGATTCCATATGAATCTTTCTAGAAATGATAAAAATGTTTGAAGCTGTTCTGCTCAGGGAGAGAAATCGTTTAAGTGATATTTATAAATTTTCAACCCTCCTTAAATAAAAAAACACAAAAATATGTCATGTTTCAGTTTATTTTAAGTTTTTCCTGTTTTAGTTATGTTTGTATTGAGTCGATGTCGGACTATGTAACCAGACAGAACTCCGTGAATGACATATAATGAACCAAACGTTAACTGCGAGAAGCTTGTTTCTGAAAGATAAAAGGATCGCGTCTGAGGTGATCAAAAGGTTTTCAATTAAAAGGATCACATCTGAGGTGATCAAAAGGTTTTCAGTTAAAAGGATCATGTCTGAGATGATCAGTGGTCATAATGTCATTTATCAAAAATAAGTATGTGAAATAGTGGGCCAAACGAAGTCAAATCCATAAGTATGGCCCAATCGCATAATTGGACCATAAGTATGAGCAATCGCATGATTGGACCATGAGTATGAGTCAATCGCATGATTGGACCATATGTATGGGCAAATCACACGATTGGACCACAAGTATGGGTCAATCGCATGACTGGACCATCAGGATGGCCAAGTCGCATGATTTACAAACTTTGTATGAACCAATCGTACGATTGGTTGAATGGGTATAGGTCAATCGTATGACTGAACCTCAGTCGCACGTATGAACCATGCGTATGGGTCCAATCACACAACCGAAACTCAAATCAGTATAAAAAGGGGGTTCAGTCGGTCGTAACCCTACACTTTATTTCAGATTCTCTCTAACCATCCGAATCCCAAGGACCCTTTTTCAAATTTACGTGTGATTTCCATAGATTTCTTGTTGCTAACGGATACACATTCATCTACAGGTACAGTGAGGATGAAATCAAGACACATGATAGCGAGAACATAATCTAAAGTATCCTAATGATTTAAGACTAAACCGAACTAAATAAATCTAAAATTGGACCTTTAAATGAACTTAAAAGTGAACTTAAAAGATAATAGGTGTAACACCAAGTCTTGGCACGACTAATAAATCTAATCTAGATGTGAATATGACTCTTTTGACAAAGTTTCAAAATCTCGGACTCGTACAGTATGTTTGCGACTGGACATACTGATGAACTTCAGTCGCACGATTGAGCCAAACGCATGATTCAATCGCACGATTGAATCAATCGGTGACTCGGTCGCACGACTGACTCTACCGCATGTCATGGCACATGACTAAGCTCAGTCGGAGGCTCAATCGTACGACTGAGCTCAGTCGTATGGTTCAATCGTACGATTGAACTAGTGTGATATGACCTGTACAAACTCAAAGTTTCCTTTTTTATGAAAGGGTCTAACATGTTTTTTGCTTGTGGTGCAGTGAAATGGCTGATAGATGGACGATGAGTACTAAGCACAACATCTGTGCTTATCTCAACACGACTTCCCGGAATGCTGCAGAGTTTGTTGGGATTATCGAGTTCCTATAATGATGCAGGATATATTGAGCCATATCGACTCCCTGCACTCCTTACTGCTCTCTACAGCAGGCATTATGGGTGAATGTTATTGTAGATAGATCTGTCGAGCCATTCAGGATCAGGAGCTCCATTTTTGGACAAGACATAGACATCGGGGAGGATCATTTGAGGAGAGTATTGGATTTGGGAGATGACATGGATTGTCCCACCAAGCTACATCACATGACGGTTAGGGGATGTTTTCTACCGATTAAGTACGCCGATGACATTAATGACGGCGTGCTTAACAAGAGCAACATGTGCCCGCCTTTCAAATATTTGGCACATGTGATTCTGAAGTGCATAGCCTCACGACGTGATGGTTTCGACAAGATGAGCGATCAGATTTAGAACGCGTTTGTTGCGTTCGTGCTTAACCACCCATTTAGTTTCTCCAAGATGTTCTTCAATTATATGAGGGAGAACATCGAGGCAAAGGGGAAGGACGGTTTTTGCATGTATCCCCGGTTTCTACCACTGATCCTCAACGAGAAGCTACCTAACCTGCCTAAGCTTAAGGATAATGAGGTGTCATTAGAGGTGATGGATGACACGACTCTAGGCAGGATGAAGGTATATCGAGGAAAGCAGGTTAAGCCCCCAGTGAGAAGGTTGTTCGGCCATCTAGCTAATGTTGATTATGTAGCGCCGGCCAGGAAGAAGTGGCGTCATGATGATAGTGACTCAGATGTTGAGCACATTTTGATTCCTGGTGATGATGAGGATGATGATAATGATGACCAAGATCAGGGTCAAGGTGGTGGATGTGAGGGCTCGAATCAATCCAGAGCCACTGACACATCTACAGTCCAACCACCACCTCAGAAGGGTGGTTCATCAGCTGCTGGTGGGTCTGAGCAAGCTGCCATCCACCAGGACATCCTGATTGGTGAGGATATCAAGAACTTTAATCTAGATGAAGAAGATGATGATTCTGAAGAAGAGCCTCTAGTGAGACAGGTAGGTAGCAAGTGGGTAGCTACCGAGAAGGGAAAGGAGGTGGTTGGTACCCACAAGGCTGGGTCAAAGGGTGTCGATACGGAAGAGAGTGATCCATCTTATACACCTGACCAACCTATCATCCCAGGGGAGCCCTAGTTGCTAAGGGGTCTAAGAGTAAGAGAATGGCTCAACCCTATGGAAAGAAGGGGAAAAGCCAAAAGATCATCTTATTGAGTTCTTCCACCACCACTGCTACTACCACCACCACAGCCACTACCACCATCACAGCCACGACCACCGACATACCTACCACCACACTTACACCCACATTTTCCTCACCCTCAATACCTAAAACCACACCTCCACAATCCATTCCTATTCCCACACCCATATACACCACATCTACAACCACCCCAACTATTCCACAAGCCGGAACATACACACAAATCCCACCTCCACAGGGCATTACTCTACCCACTATTGGGTTAGAGAAACAGCTGGTGAGCCTTAACAAGCTAGTGTTCAAGTTGTTGGCGACTGATGATCTTAGGGCCAATAAAATGAGGCAGTTGATGGCCATGAATGCAGAACAGGGCAAGCAAATTGTCAAGCTCACAGAGAAGAACGAAGCTCACGAGTGGGCTTTAGTTCGAGCTCATAATGCCCTTACAGCTCAGAATGAGCTCGTTCTTGCATCCACAAAGAAGATTGAAGATCTGAGAAGAAGAATAAGAAGATAATGTTAAGGTTGAAAGGAAAGAAGGAGATGCCTTTGAAGATAAAAGGAGATGGAGATGACGATGACGATTCTAGTGATATGAATCAGAAGATGAAGGTGATGAGGAGGAAGCTGGTGAGAGTGGAGAGGAGAAAAAGAAAGACAATGATGAGGAGGACGAACCTGAAGGTGATGCTAATGCGTCAGCCTCAACTCAATCAGCGAGGGAGAGGCGTACTAAGAAGAATCAGGATCAAGGAACCTAGTCCTCAACTTCTCAAGCTGATGAGCCTCAAGTTGAAGAGAAAAGAAACGATTAAGAAAGTTTATGTATTTTGAAACTTTTTGTAAATTGAAATTTGTACTACATTAATGTAAATAATGATAATTTATGTTTAATGTCTTGATTATTTGTTAATGTGTGATTTGTTGATTGCTCTATCAAATAGATGAAACTCAACAGGCCGATGAGTATGATGTCGCTCCCCTTCAGCAAATTAAGACTCAACTTACAATGATTCTTGATTTGCAAAGGATTGTCAGACGGTCTGTGAGTTACACTCCAGAAGAAGGGGAGATTATACATGATCTATCTGATGAACAGCTCGCAGAGATGTTCAGACTGAACCCGTACGAGATAGTCAAAGATGCTCCTGAAGTGGATGTTGTTAGTGATGAGGAGCTGCAAGGAGTGGATGAGATAGAGATTAAGGATGTCATGTCAGATTATTATCCTCAGTACACTGACTTTGATGGGAATATGATCCCAGACTTGGGTGAGACTTTTATCAGTGACGCATTTGACAAGATCGATGAGAAAGCAACTGAGAAAGAAGAGGCAGAAGGTAAAGTCCAAGCTGCTGATGCTGATGTGGAACTAAAGAAAGTTGAATGGGCTGCATGTTTAGAAGAGATGAAAGCTCAGAGAGAACCTCCAAAGCAAAACGCCTACACCAAGCTGTATAAAGTTAAGAGACATCAGAAGGTGTCGGGTAAGATTATCAGCTGGGCTTACTTTGAGGACTTAGATGTTTATGCAGTAAAGAGGGAGAAAGGGATCGAGTACTTTAGATATCCACATGATCTAAAGACTCTCCTAGAATTCGAGTTAAACAGACTGGCATGCCTAGATCTGTTACATGCCAACCCGAGGGAAATGTCGGGATGGTTTGAGATGGCATTAAAGAAGGAATACCACATGAGATGGATCAACTTCAACCCTTAACAACTGAGCAGGTTTCTTCATAAAGCTGAGGTTGACTCGATCTCTAGAAGAAAAAAGGTGGTGTTGAAGTGGAGACCTCCGAGGACAATGTCAAAGATTCCATTGAGGGAAATGCCATAGGATTTCACACCTCACTTTAAGTGGTGGTATTATGATTGGAGGATGGGGGAAGTAGTTATTGTTTTGAATAGAGATGGGAAGTTTGAGACAATCAGGGTATTCGACCCAATGTGGCTCACTAACTTGTCGGCAGAAGATGTCTATACCTTATACAAGTGGCAACTGTTTTATGATACACAAGACATTGTATAAGCTCTTCAGTTCCAACACGTCATACGACTCTATTTTGCATTTGAGATTCATGTTGGAGTCACCAAAGAGGATAAGTACAAGAAGTTTCAAGAACATGTGAAGAGTATTAGACAATAGGGTAAACTAGGTCCAAGGGGGAGTTTGTTGATACATATGTCCCTAGTTTATGTACTTAAATGTCTGTCTTTCATTTCTTACACATGTGTAATGCAAGAACTTAATGTAATGAGATATATGTGTTTGGATGTTTATTTACTGTTGAATATATCATATTCTTATAGTATTTATTATTACACATATGAATGAGCATTATATATAGGTTGAGGCTGTTGTGCATAGCTCTGAGTCAAGAATGATTCAGAAATGTGTTCGACTTAGTCTTGTGGTTATTCATGCTAATGGACCATGCTCATGGACCAGACGCACGAATGGACCATACTTATGGATCAGTCGCATGACAGAACCAGGTGACTGGATCAATCGCACGACTAAGACAAAAAGATTAACTCAGTCGCACGACTGAACTTTGAGTCGTGCGTATGAATCAAACACATGACTCAGTCGCACGACTGAACCATGCTAATGGCTCAGTCGTACGACTGTATACTGAAAACCTATAAATACCACAATTCATGGAAAAACATAACACTTCGAATATTATCATACCCTAGCCGTCCAGAGCGTCCTAGTTCATCCATCCAACTTCAAAGTTCGTTCCTGATCGATTTCTACTCATTCTTAACGTTTGCTTAATCGTTAGATCGATCAGGTTGTTGTTCTCACTGATTGGATAGCCAGTCAAATAAAATTCCATGCTATTTGATTTTGTTTCATGTTGAATCAGTTATTACTCCGTACGTACACGGTCCTAACCGGGCTTTCATGAACTGGGGAGAGGTAGGAGAATGTTTGTAAAACCTCTTTCGTCTTCTTGTTTTTTTTAAATTTGAGGAGTAACTCTGCCTCCTTCCTCTCCTTTGTCAGCTCTAAGTCTTCCAGTTCATTAGTTCTTCTAAGGGAAGAGAGATGAGTTCATCTATATTGTAATTTCTGGTTCCTAAGTAGTTTAATTTAGCAGCCCTCAACTCATCATCTTGAATATTTGGCCTGGGGGTTGCCCTGATTACAGCTTCCATGAAGCCTGGAGACCTACTTGAACTCTCTCCCATTAGCTTCCACTTCCTCTCTCTTTCTTCCTCCTTAATCTCCTCAGGTGTCAGTTTCCTTTTCTATTTGTCACCTACCGGCCTTGGTCACTCAAATTGGAGAGAGATTTGGCCTTTATTGCTCGATTTAGCAGTCAGGCTTTAGCCAGGGAGAGGTTGTGAAGCACCTTCATTAATCGGTGCCTCACTGAGGGTAAAGGATGTTAAAGTAGTAGTTCCTATTACAATGCTCACAGGTTCTATCACTGGGCCTTCAGCAAGGTTTCCCCTTCAAAGCTAATCTTAGGGTCCACCTCAACATCGAGTTGACCAATGACATTGCCTATTTGCATTTGTCTTCTTCTTTGTCTAAATTCTTCAACAATCCTGTCTTGAATCCTCTCAACCATTCTGTTAGCTTGCCTATGTTGAGTTGGATTGATAAGTGGCATACTGACTAGAGGGAGACTGGCATAGTAGTTCAAGATCTGAAAGTTTTAGAACTCTTGTTTCCCTTGAAATCTATGCAATATCAGGGCTCTTCTATCAGCATCATACATCCACCCTAGTATTTCATTTTCAGCTTTATAGGGTGGGGATGACATTGCCCTTGGTAAACCATCCTCAAACAAGCTTTGTATGAGTGAGTCCACATCAATGTAAACTTGAGGAGGTTGCTGAGTATGGACAATTGTAAGTGAGGATGGTGAGTCCTCAATGACCATATTTTGTGAAGGACTCCTACGTTTTATGATTGTGTTGACTTCCTCCCCCTTTTTGGTAGCATCACCCTCTTGCATGGGTGAGCTAGGGGTTAATTCTATCATATCCTCAGGTTCTTGTGTTCCTGGTTAAATCCTCCTAAAGGGTCTCCTAGCTAGTTGTTCCTTGAGATCAGAAATCTCAAGTTACTGATCATTGACCCTTTTTTCTAGGTAGTTACTTGAGATTCCGAGTGACTATCCTTGGAGAGTAAATAAGTGCATGTTTTGGACAGTTTTTGCACCTTTAGTTTGAGGTTCCCCTCATATTCAGTAGAAGAATCACTAAGGGATGAGAGAATTTGACCTAAGTCTTCTTCTTTATCACCAGCCTCTTATTAATAAGCTGGGTTGCCATGGTTGAGGTCTTAATGATGTAATCACTTGCAGAAGTGAAAGCCTCTTCCGTATGGATCCCATGAACAAGTGTAGGAAGATCCACCTTAGTGGTAGGTGGATGATGTAGGCTAGATATGGGAGAAGCAGGAGCATTCATCTCTCTTTGAGCAAGGAAAGAGAAGATAGACTCACGGTACTAATTGAGTGCCATATCCTCATCATCATAGAAGTCTAGGCTGGGTATTGGTTGGTTTAGATCAAGAGGTTGGGGATGGTAACTTTTCCTTGAAGGTTATTCACTAGAGTGTTGAGACTCTTGGTGAAGGCTTAAGGCTTCTTGGGTTGTGAGCTTATCAGTTTGAGCATGAGAAACCTCACAAATGATTATTAGTGAGATGGGAGTGGTTCGCTCCTGAGGGGAAGTGGTAGCTCCATTGTCCACTTCCTCCTGTATGGGTGGTGATATGGGGGCCTTCACAAGTTGAATAACCTGTGCAAGGTTTTGTTTGGATTTTCTTTAGTAGGTGATGGTCATTTGCGGTTGTGTGGGTTGTCTTGAAGTGGAAGGTGTGGATTCAACACTAGCTGGTGCTGCTAGGTTATCATCTTAAGCAATGAGCTCTAACTTTTTTTAAACTCGGGCTGTTTCTACCCTTGAGAAGCCCACATTAGGCTTTCTCATAGTTTTAAAGATGTCGGGCTTCATCTGTCTCTGTTTTAGAATATTACCTATTCCCCTCAACTGTGAACCCAGTTCACAGTTGAGAGTGTGTTGGACATATCTAGGGAACATGTAATTCTCTAAGGAGTCCAAGTTTGCAAGCAAATTAGTGTACACAAATTTTGAATACCTAAACTTGACCAATGAACCATCCCATGGACTATGAAGGAAAGGTCTTCTGGAATTTGGTCCCATCCTTCATGTTTTGATAGGATCAAATGCATCAATCTGTAACAAATTATGTAGACAATTCAAAGAAACACAAACAATTGTAATCGAAACAAGCAAATATCAATAAAATTCACAGTTCATTGATATAGCAAAGTCAATTACAAGAGTAAGAAAGCAGCAATTGTTACCACACTAAATTCTACTCTAGACTAAGCTATTTATACTATCAACAAACTAAAGACTATCTATTTACAATTCTAGTCCCTATACTAAGGCAGAACTGTAAAAGACACACTAAGACTAATGTTAATCTTTCTAGAGGACTAACAATACTCCCCCTAAGATTTACATTTGTCTTCAGTCTTAAAAAAATCTTCTGTCTGACTTTATCTTCTCTTGACTTGGTCTTCTCTTCGTCTTTAGCTATCCATCTTCTCGCAGTCTTCTTACTTCAATCTTCATGCATCAAAGAAATCTTCTGGTTCTTCTTTTATCTTGAACATCGGCTTCTTCTTATACATCTCTAGCTCCATCAGTGCATTCTCAATTGATGACTTGAATTTGCTAGCAAGAACAGCTTGTTCAGGTTTCGATTCATTTGTCTTTATTTCCATTTGCTTCATTCTTTCCAAAGTATCCTTTGACAAGCATGCAATGTCAACGTTTGCATACAGCTCAATAGGATGTTTACTTTCTTTACAATACACTTCTAATACTCCTTTCCTTGAAATTCTCATGAATTCAATATCATTGATGTCTCTATTCACCATATTAGCATAAGCGAGAGCTTTTCGCAATGAAATTCTTTCCGTAGCCGCATTCATGACATTAATCATTGACACAAAATACTTCTTATCATTCTCTGCAATCCCAGGATTCACCTTCTCAAAACTTTGAACAGCAAGAAAAGAAATATAACTTGGATGTAGTAGTTTGAGCTCAAAAACTCCAAACAAAGTAATCATATCTACATCCCAGTTCTCAAGATTTCTTACCAATTTTAGTTCAAAAGTTTCAGAGTTGTAGAACCATCTCAAAATAGGTTTTGTTCTTTGAGTACCTTCGGTTACTTTCAACCCTGGATTGGTAACTTTATGAAAATAATGATCACAAAATTCCAACATAAAATGATCTTCATCTTTCGTTCTTCCTTGATATTTATTTTGTTTCTTCAACTCAGTGAAATATTCCTTATCTTCTTGCTCACATCTTGTCTGAAGAAAACATATATCTCGAATTATACCTCTATGAAGTAATTCAACAAACATTTTCCCACGTTTAGCATCAGATAAGTTAATCAGAGGTAGTTTGTCTAACTCCTTCAAATCTTGCACTGGAAGCTTAATTATGCTTGAGTAAAAATGATAGACATCACATACAGCATTTACTCTTTTAATCAAAAAAACATCGAATATCTCATCATACTTTCATGCAATGATTTTAACTTGATTAGAAAAATCAGGAGCAATCATAGCATTCAGCAATTCATCTACTGACTGTCCTTTTTGCAATATGTTTCTAACCATATCTCCTATACTTCTTGATTTATCTAAAATGTGCTTTTGCTCAGGAGTAGCTTTGTATGCTTCTTTCTCCGTACCAGCAAACATCTTCATAATCTCTTTCCTGCTATCATAATTACTGGATCTCCTTGCCATAGATTGAATATCTTTCGGTTTCAACATCCTTGATCTTTTTGTAATCTCTAGATATTGAGGATTGTCTGTGTCAAGGATAATCATCTTATTAGCAATCTTTTCAGTTTTCTAAAAACTTCTAACAAGATTCCTTAATGAAGTGGACTGAAGTCTTTTAAGGCTTTTCCATGGGTAATTTCTTGCTTGTAACCATGACCTCAAAGCTATCACATTCATATCATCAGGATTGGGATGGTGTAACTCAGACTTTGGTAAATCATCTACATTGATTACCTCTTGAGCTCTAACCCATTCTCCATGTTCAATTACTATCTCATTTGGATCAATTGGTGCTACAGACTCAGCTATGACACACTTTTCATATTCTTCATTGATCTGAGACACAGTTAATCCATCCAAATATACTCTGTTATACTTCATTCTCACCAGATAATTATATCTGTCTTCAAAGTCAATAGGAATTTCATCTTGATCATGAGAATGAGCAATAGGAGATAAAGTTCTTTCAAAGTTTACTTCATCAATATCATCATCGTTCAATACTTCATCATACCAATCATCCTCAAATTCATCATCTATATCATCTAAGGCTTCAATTTGTTCTTGAGACACTTTCTCTTGAACTTTTTGATTTTCATCATCCATTCTTTCCTCCTTATCACCTTCTTTCTCAATTTCTACTTCAACTCTTTGAGTTTTGGAGTAAGATTCAGGTAAAACCGAATCATCAACTTTATCAATTTTTCTTTTTCCTTTGTCTATCCCTTTAGGAGATTCATCCACAGTTTGAACAGCTTCAACATCTATTGGATTAATTTCAGATACTATTACAATATCTGGATATGTTGGCTTTTGAGATTCTTGATTCTTCCTTAATTCTTCTTTCAATTTCTCATTTTCTTAAGATAATCTCTTGAATCTCTCTTCTAAAAGATCATAATCCTTTATCATTACTTCAAGAGAGACACATTGTGTGTTGTATAACTGGCACTTCTTGTTTTCTTCCTTTTTCTTAAACCACAATCTTTTCTTCCTTTTTCTTATTTTCTTCCTTTAATCTTTCATTTGCTTCTTTTAGCTCTTTCATCTCTTTTTCAAGAGAGAAATTCATCTCTTTCAGCTTTACATTTTCCTCTTTCAAATCATTTATTACTTTCTCTTGAGCAACATTATCCTCTTTTAGCTTTTCAATCTCATCTACATCCAAGATTTCCTCAGTTTGTACAGACACATTGTGTGTTGTAATAACTGGCACTTCTTGATTAATCAGAAAAGCATCCATGAAATCATACTCAAAAGTTTGATTTTGCACATCATGCTCATGTTCCACCTCTACATGAATTTCAGCATCTTCATTTTCAACTTCATGAATAGATTCATCATGAATCACATCATCTATATCTTCAGTTTCTTCATGAACAATTTCATCTTGTACATCACCCATTATTCCTTCATCTTCATGTTGAGCTTCATTAGCATGCTTAGACATGGTTCTATCACTGCTCAATGATTGGTGTGTATCAGCTCCATCACCATCATTATCATTATCATTAGAACTAGATGAGCTATCATCATCATGATCTTCTTCATTCTCATCATCATCATTTTGATCATCATCTTCTTGAGGAGGGATAAAAGGAAATTCATCTATCAAATCAGCTGGATCTATTGGTTCACCTTCAAGTAAATGAAAATGATCCACTGTTATATCCACCTCATCATTAGCCACATTCCTCATATACTCAAACATTGGAACATTTTGAGCACCAGTTAACATTGTTAGTTTCTTATATGTCACTTCAGACATATGTTCCAAGTCAAGTCTATCTCCACCTACTCCATAGACATGAATATCTGGATATTCTTCATTGATGATAATTTGAAGAAATCTGGGGTACATCAGATATTTGTTTCTTATGCCTTTCTCCAAATTAAATATGAATCCATTCAAGATCCATTTTGCCATATTAAATCTTCTATTAGTTGCAATGGCTACAATTGGAGAAGCTATGTCCACTGGGAATGAATTCCACCCAGCACTCCTCTTGGACATGCAATGTTGGAAGATATAACAAAGAAGCTTCCAATGATTGTATACACGAGCTTTGAAGAATTGTTTCTTTGGATAATGATCAGGATGACCCATCTCCATGAATGTCTCTCTACATTCATTAAATCTCAACTCAGCAAGATCTTCTGGATCATTGTGACCCAGTCTTAATGCAACTCTTATAGATTCTTCAGAAACTTCAATCATACGATCTCTAGTAACAAAACCTCTGACAACTCTTCTGCCTTCGTCATTTACTTCAACCCTTGCTGTGCTCCAGAACTTTCTGATGAGTCTATCATAAATCACTATCTGATAACACATGGCATACACATATTTGGTTCTTAGAAGAAATCTAATCATTTCTTCATAAGAAAATGCATCTTGAACTTCTTCGTTAAGCAAAGCAGCAATATTGTGCTTAGGCTCAAACTTCAAATCAGCCATCTACAAAAGTTTAAAGCAGTGATATTAGAAAATTGTGTATTTTTAAAAAAAAAAATATTGAATGTGATTTTGATCATGTAATGATATAAGATATAATAACCTAATGTGTTTAATGAATTTGACTTATAAACTCAACTTGTAATTTAATTATTTTAATTGAAAAACATTTCGGTTTTATAACATTTTTTTTTCAATTACTGCAAAAAAGAAGGCTATTTGAGACTGAAAAATTAGTCTCTGATACTCCTAATCAGTCTCTAATAGCTATCAGGGACTGATTTCGGTAGTCCCCAGTCAGTTCTTATACCTAGTCCTAGATACTCGCATTAGTCATTAAATTTCAATCTCAATTGTGTGCCATCAATAGGGAGTAACATTCAGTCTCTAGGACACTTAAATTCAGTCCTTAATTTATCCCCTTGTTTCAAGTGATTTCAGTCTCGGATACATTTCATCCGCGACTAAAAATCAGTCCTTGGTGATAGTCTTTGCAGACTGAAAATTAGTTCTTAAACCTTGTTAAATTTGTCCTAAATATGTTTAATTATATCTGGATTTCATGATCATTCAGTCCTTAATAAGACGTTGTAAAGACTGAGATTTATCCTTAAAAAAAACATTTAGTCACTAATGTATTCTTTAGAGACAAATAATTAGTACTTGATAACATAACATTTCAGTATTTAATATGTTTTTTCAGGACTGAAGTTTAATCTTAGATGTCATATTATTTCGTGCCAAGATACATGTATCAAAGACTGAATATTTGTATGTTTTAATAACTTTTTCAGTCCAGAAAACGTTTTTTTACAAACTAATAATCAGTAGTTTATAATTAACTTGTGGTCTTTAATATATATCAAGAGTCGGAAGACTAGTTTTTAAAACCAGCCCAAAATATGTCTTAGCTAACATACTAAAACAGACGCTGTAATATAAAGATATAATGCTACTCAATTGATTAATTCTAAAATTTAAAATATCTAACAACCAAACACAATAAAAATATATCCTAGCTAACATGCTAAATTAAACTATCATTGCCACAAACATCGTCATTAAGTTGCTCCTCTAAATAGGTTGCTCCACTACTTGCAGCTGCGGATGCTACATCCTCAAAATTTGGAAACTTTGAGCTCATGAATATAGACAATTTATCATACTTTTCATTGCTTTGTTTCAATTTTTCTTGGAGAGAAGCTACTTGATTTCGAAGAGTTTCAGCCTCGTTCGAAGGTTATTGAGAAGATTGAGGTTCTGATGTCATCCAAAATCTTTTTTTCTAAGCACTGGTCCAACGCCTACCATCCATGCAGATTTGTTTGTTTTCTCCTTAGCACGCACACTTTGAATAGCCTCTTTTTCTAGCTCGTGGTGCATTGTAGGCGTTATAGTTGTACCTTCTAAAGTTAACTTCGCCACCGCCTCCTTTTTATGACGAATAATATTCTCCTAACAAAATTAAAGGTACATAAAAACAAGTAAAATTTTAAAAGTACAATCAAGTTGACATGATCTTAGAGAATTATATGTAACACCCGGAAGTTTGACTTTTTGGTAGGTTATACGACTGAGCCTCAGTCGCATGGAATTGATGCGACTGGAGGTTCGATCGCATGTTATTCGGCCGATTGAAGCTCAACCGTACGATTAGAATTCAATCACCCGAATGAAGGATGAATCGCATGGAACTCATGCGACTGGGGTCCAGTCGCATGGTGTTTATGCGACTGAAGGTCCAGTCGCCCCTGGACCAGATGCGACTGAGCTGTAGGTATAAAAGAGGAGCAGCTCTCTTCTCCTCCCCAACACTTACACTTTTCAGTCGGGAGAAAGAGCAGAGAGCGAGAGAACAGAGAAAGAAGAGAAAGAGAGGGAGAACGTGGTGATTCGGGCACGAGATTTGTCGAGAGGATAGTCAAATCGAAGCTCTTCATCTTCTCCACGATAAGGTGAGTTCTAGGACCCCTCATTTACATGTTTTCAAATGATTTTGGGGCTGGAACACATCTAAACCCTAGTTTTGTAAAAGTGTATATTTGACCCATTTGGGTGAAATCTTGATAATATGTTTAAAGTATGATTTAGGACCTACACATGTTTATATGATGTCCTATTATGATTCCCTAAGGTTTGGGAGGGTTAATCGGGGCTTGAATGGAGTTTAGAGGGGTTTTTCAGCCGAGTGTCGCGGCTGCTGTTCGTGATGAACTTCAGTCGCAGCCCAGTTAGGGTTATGCGACTGAAGGGGCCAGTCGCCCGACTAAGGAACAACTGATGTTCAATCGTACGATTGAGGCTCAGTCGCACGACTGAGGGTTCAGTCGCATAGACCCATTCGCATAGTAGTACAGACGCACGACTGAGGGTTCAGTCGCATAGACCTATTCGCATAGTAGTACAGACGCACGACTGAGGATTCAGTCGCATAGACCTATTCGCATAGTGGTACAGACGCATGACTGAGGGTTCAGTCGCATAGATGCCCATTCGCATGACTCAGTCGCATGGAGGCCATGCGACTGGGGTATGTTCAATCGCCCAAATAGGGCTGATGTGAATGTGGAGAGAAGTGTATGTATGATGTATGTAGGCTAAGTATGATGTAGCCTTATATGATAGTAATGACTGATGATTTGTAAATATCGTTGTTCCTTGATTTGATGCGTGTTTATCTTTCCACAGTTTTACATGTTATCACTAAAAGATGAAATGAAAGTATTATGTAAAGCACAGTGAAAGAGTAATAAAGAAAGTGAAGGAACATTAATAAAAGTTAACAAGTCTTGCAAGCATATAGGAGTTACACGACTGTGTGTCGTTAACTCAACTATGTTGCGGGCTAGCTACCCATTGACGCACACAGGGTCAATTAATTGAGATTGGCAGGACCTTTGTGGCGTGCCCCGGATGATCGGGTCGGCCTTGTACATAGTACCCATAGCCCTTTCGAGGGAATACAGTTGACCCTTCGGGGGATACACATAGCCCTTTCGGGGAACACAGTTGACCCTTCGGGGTATATAGATGGCCCGTCATCCGTTTCCCATCGCGCACATAGTTGGGGTATCGCTCACTGGTCCACATAGAAAGTGAAACATAAAGATAAAGTTTACAGACAAGGCATATAGTACCAGGAACGAATGTTATTTGTTCATACAGCTGATGCGTGCTCGCATATACAGTACAGTATAGTATAATACAGAAAAGAGTATTTTTATATACCACCTATAAAACTAGAACTCACTCAGCAACGCTGACTTTTTATGTGTTTCCAGTTGGCAGGTAGGGTTGCTGAGGATGGCACGAGGCGGCTACTCAGCTCTTTTGGGATGGCATTCTCCTTTTGATAATGCTGCCACGCAATGTGTTGTGGGCCCGTAATGCGCGCAACACATTATGTTACATGCGAGTGCAAGATTTCTTGAAGATCCTGATAAACAGGATTATTTAAGAAATCTTCTTTATGAAGAAAAATTTTTATGTTCTTATACTAGAGGTCATTGTTTATGACCATTTTGTACACAGAAAAGATGGAATCTTTGTAATAGTGCTTTTGTAATGCAATGCAACATTAGATGATTTTGTAATTGACGTACGTTGTATTAAATGGCAAAAGTACTTATAGTAAAAGAAAAGTTTATCTTGAATGTTTCCGCTGCATTGTTTTATTTAAATATATGCGTTGAAAGACCAACTGTGAGGTTCCCGGAACGGGGCCTTACAAGTTGGTATCAGAGCCAAAGTTTAAGTGAAATGGGTAAATTTTCAAAATAAACCTAAACTTAAACTGAAAATGGGACAGAAAAAGGGAAGAATGCCATTTGAGTAGCTGCGTGCCATCAGGTATTTTCTTAAAGTTAATCAAGATTACGTGCGCATGATATGTGTTTATGTGTACTGTTAGACTTAGATACTAATGTAGTCAGGACAGGTAATGCTCGGGGTGCGAAGAGTAAAGTAAGTGGCTAATCACAACTGGCCACTGTAATTAGGACTTACTATACTTAACATAAACTGAGTTATTTCCTTGAATGACCGTGTTGGTGTTTGAATCTTTCAGTGTGATAGAAGATGGTTGGTGGTAGATCATCTAAAGCTTCCCGTGGTGGTGGACGTGGTGCTGAACCGCGTATCACGCGAGGAAGACCTAGGGCAGAGAAAGTAGTTCGTGAGGAAAACGAGATTCCTCATCAGGAGGAGGCAGACGAAAGCGCAAATTTGAGAGCCTCGGTAAAAGAGGCAGTGGTCGAGGAAGTGCACCAGGTCATGCAGACGATCTTACCGTCTGTAGTGACCGAAGTGATAAAGGTAGTACGTGAAGACGAGAGGCGAGGGAGGAATCGGTCCTCAGGTAGACAGCAACAGACGGAAGCAGAAACGGTACTATCTGATGATGAAGAGGAAGAGGAAGAAGAGCAGGTACGGGAGACAGCCCGGGGTTGTAACTACGGGCATTTATGAGGTGCAAGCCCCAACTTTTGATGGTTCTGGTACGGCTGCGGATGCTCACCAATGGGTGAGAGAAATGGAGGCGGTCCTCGATATTAGTGATTGCCAAGAGGACAAGAAGGTGAAGTTTGTTACCCACTCTTTTACGGGGACGACTTTGTGCTTGTGGGACAATATTGTCCAGGCCGAGGGTAGCAGGGCCATTGGGAAGATGAAGTGGTCCGAGTTGAAGAGAATGGTGCTCGAGGAGTTCAGTCCTCGTCGGGAGATGGACAGAGTATAGAGAGAGTTCCTGCAGTTGGAGGCGGGGACGATGACCCACCAACAATACACCACCAAGTTTAACGACATGGCGCGGTTGGTGCCAGAGCAGGTGACGCCGGTGTCTCGAAAGATCAACCGGTATATTCAAGGACTGCCTGCCGAAATTCGTTGGCATTTGATTTCCGCTCGACCGAGTACTTTCAGGTCGGCGGTGGATTTGGCGGGAAGGTTGTACGATGAACGGGCTGTGTCGGTAAAGGCTGAGGGTGGTAAGAAGGAAGTGATGAAAGGAAGTGGCAGGGGAAGAGGTTTGGTCGAGGTGATACTTCGACGAGTAATAAGAAGACGCGGGTGGATGACCGCTGGGTGGTCGTGTCGGGTTCAGGAGGAAAGAAGTGTGGTAAGTGCGGGAGAGAACACGGTGGGGAATGCAGATTGGGGACGAACGTATGTTTCAGGTTGGTCAACCTGGCCACATCGCTAGAGACTGTAAGAAGCCTAGGGCGGAGGCTTCAGGGGTAAAGAAGACGGGAAGTGAAGGTCCGAGAGCAGGCGCCAGGGCATTCACCATGACGCAGGAAGAGGCTAGGACGGACCCCGATGTAGTGTCTGGTACGTTTCTGGTGAACCAAACTTTAGCGTCGGTATTATTTGATTCGGGTGCCAGTAGGAGTTTTATTTCTGCTGCATTCTGTGCCAAATTTCCTGTTAGTAGTAGACGTGTGGATATACCGTTTGATGTAGAGACTGCTATAGGTAAAACTACCAGGATTTCCGAGGTGATAGAGGGTTGTGACGTGGAATTAGAGGGCCATAAATTTCCGGTTAGGCCATTTGCGATGATTTTGGGTGGTTTTGATTTGGTGCTCGGAATGGATTGGTTGGCGGACTTTGAGGCGAATATAGTGTGTCGAAAGAAGATGATCTGTTTGACAGCACATGACGGAAGTTCGGTAACTGTTTATGGGGATCGGGTCACGACAATTCCGAAGGTGATCTCTATGGCGGTGGAGGGAAAATGTATGAGGCGTGGATGTAGCGCCTTCTTATGTTATGTAAAGGATGTAGAAACGCCAACACCACAACTATCCGATGTTCCGGTTGTGCGTGAGTTTCCAGACGTGTTCCCGGAAGACCTATCGGGATTGCCACCTGACAGAGAGGTCGAGTTCCAGATTGACCTGATACCGGGCGCCCAACCTGTTGCCAAAGCACCGTATCGATTGGCTCCAACGGAAATGAAAGAGTTGATGGAGCAGTTACAAGAGTTGTTGCATAAGGGGTTTATTAGACCGAGTATCTCACCTTGGGGGTGCTCCGGTCCTGTTTGTAAAGAAGAAGGACGGTAGTATGAGGATGTGCATCGACTACAGTGAGCTGAATAAGTTGACGGTAAAGAACAGATACCCCTTGCCGAGGATCGACGACTTGTTTGATCAACTTCAGGGTGCTAGTTGGTTTTCACGAATAGATCTTCGATCAGGCTACCATCAACTGAAGGTGAAGGAGCAGGATATCCCTAAAACAGCTTTTCGTACGCGCTACGGTCACTATGAGTTCCTCGTCATGTCTTTTGGTTTGACCAATGCGCCGGCTGCTTTTATGGATCTGATGAACAGGGTGTGCCGGCCAATGTTGGATAAATCAGTGATTGTGTTCATCGATGATATCTTGATTTATTCGAGGAGCGAAGAAGAGCATGTCGGTCACATCCGGGAGGTGTTGGAGACTTTGAGAAGGGAGAAATTGTATGCTAAGTTCTCCAAATGTGCTTTCTGGCTACGCGAAGTTCAATTCTTGGGTCACGTGGTAAATCCGGATGGAATTATGGTTGATCCGGAAAGGTGGAAGCGGTGATGCAATGGAAGTCTCCAAAGACGCCATCTGAGATCCGAAGTTTCTTGGGTCTGGCGGGCTACTACCGAAGGTTTATCCAAGACTTTTCAAAAATCGCTTCTCCACTAACCAAGTTGACCCGGAAAGACGTGAAATTTATATGGGGTCAAGCTCAAGAAAAGGCGTTTGAAGAGCTGAAGACGAGGTTGACCCAAGCTCCAGTTCTATCATTACCCGAGGGAAGCGAAGATCTAGTGGTTTATTCTGATGCTTCTTATTCGGGATTGGGATGCGTGTTGATGCAGAGGGGAAAGGTTATAGCTTATGCATCCCGGCAGTTGAAAGTTCATGAGGTTAATTACCCTACTCATGACTTGGAGTTAGCAGCTGTGGTCTTTGCATTGAAGATTTGGAGGCACTATCTCTACGGAACAAAGTGCACCATCTTTACCGACCACAAAAGCTTGAAGTACTTCTTCGAGCAAAAAGATCTGAATATGAGGCAACGGCGATGGTTGGAGCTTATAAAGGATTATGATTGTGAAATCCACTACCATCCGGGCAAAGCCAACGTGGTGGCAGATGCCCTTAGCCAAAAAGAGAGGCCCGAGCCGATTCGGGTGAAAGCGTACCAGCTGATCATGACCTCTGACGTGATGAAGCAAGTCAAAGAGTTCCAAGATGAGGCATTGAAAGAAGATCATCTTAACTCTGAAAGAATGAGAGGCCTGGTTGCGGAGTTGGGTGAGAACACAACTGGTGTTAGAACCCGGTTTGGACGTATGTGGATTCCTCGTCTTGGGAATCTACGTGGAAAGATCATGGATGAGGCCCATAAGACTCGATATTCCATTCACCCCGGTGCTACCAAGATGTACCAAGACATGAAGAAAGATTATTGGTGGCCGGGTATGAAACGCGATGTGGTGGAGTATGTGAGTAAATGCCTTACTTGTTTACAAGTGAAGGCCGAGCACCAGAAGCCGTATGGAAAGATTCAACCCTTGGATATCCCGGAATGGAAGTGGGAGCACATCACCATGGATTTCATCACAAAGCTGCCACGTACCCCGAAAGGGTATGATACTATATGGGTGATTGTGGATCGTCTGATAAAGAATGCTCACTTCCTACCGATGCGCGAGACATATTCATCCGAGAGGTTGGCCGATCTTTTCATCAAAGAGATTGTGACTCGTCATGGTGTACCGGTGTCGATTGTGTCCGATCGCGACACCCAGTTTACCTCCAAATTCTGGAAGAAATTCCATGATGCTATGGGGATGAGGTTACATATTAGCACGGCTTATCATCCTCAAACTGATGGTCAGTCTGAAAGGACCATTCAGACTTTGGAGGACATGATTCGGGCATGTGTTATTGACTTCGGGGGAAGTTGGGATGACCACCTACCGTTAGCTGAATTCTCGTACAACAACAGCTATCATGCCAGTATTGGCATGCCACCCTATGAGATGCTATACGGTAGGAGATGCAGGACACCCGTTTGTTGGGGTGATATTGGTCAGAAAGAATTGGGGAGCGTCGAAGTGATCGAGGCTACGACCGAAAAGCTCGAAAGAATCAAAGCATATATGAAGGCAGCCAAAGACAGGCAGAAGTCGTATGCTGACAAACGACGCAGACCGATTGAGTTCCAGGTGGGAAATTGGGTTATGTTGAAGGTCTCGCCTTGGAAAGGAATCATTTGATTCCGGAAGCGGGGTAAGTTGAGCCCGCGGTATATAGGCCCTTTCCGAATTGTTGCTCGAGTAGGGGAGGTGGCCTATAGGTTGGATCTACCAGATGAGTTAAGTGGAATTCACCCGACCTTCCACGTATCTCATCTGAGAAAATGTTTGGTCGATGAGGATCTGATCGTTCCACTGGAAGATATTGAAGTAGACGAACGGCTCAACTATGTAGAGCAACCAGTGGCGATCGTCGATCGCAAAGAGAAAAGGTTAAGAAATAAAGTGGTTCCCCTCGTGCGTGTATAGTGGCGGCACAGGAAGGGATTCGAATCAACATGGGAAACCAAAGAAGAAATGAGCAGCTTTACCCACGATTGTTCGAGGAATAACAGGTTTCGGGGACGAAACCTAAATAAGGGGGGTGGACTTGTAACACCCGGAAGTTTGACTTTTTGGTAGGTTATGCGACTGAGCCTCAGTCGCATGGAATTGATGCGACTGGAGGTTCGATCGCATGTTATTCGGCCGATTGAAGCTCAACCGTACAATTAGAATTCAATCACCCGAATGAAGGATGAATCGCATGGAACTCATGCGACTGGGGTCCAGTCGTATGGTGTTTATGCGACTGAAGGTCCAGTCGCCCCTGGACCAGATGCGACTGAGCTGTAGGTATAAAAGAGGAGCAGCTCTCTTCTCCTCCCCAACACTTACACTTTTCAGTCGGGAGAAAGAGCAGAGAGCGAGAGAACAGAGAAAGAAGAGAAAGAGAGGGAGAACAAGGTGATTCGGGCACGAGATTTGTCGAGAGGATAGTCAAATCGAAGCTCTTCATCTTCTCCGCGATAAGGTGAGTTCTAGGACCCCTCATTTACATGTTTTCAAATGATTTTGGGGCTGGAACACATCTAAACCCTAGTTTTGTAAAAGTGTATATTTGACCCATTTGGGTGAAATCTTGATAATGTGTTTAAAGTATGATTTAGGACCTACACATGTTTATATGATGTCCTAGTATGATTCCCTAAGGTTTGGGAGGGTTAATCGGGGCTTGAATGGAGTTTAGAGGGGTTTTTCAGCCGAGTGTCGCGGCTGCTGTTCGTGATGAACTTCAGTCGCAGCCCAGTTAGGGTTATGCGACTGAAGGGGCCAGTCGCCCGACTGAGGAAACACTGATGTTCAATCGTACGATTGAGGCTCAGTCGCACGACTGAGGGTTCAGTCGCATAGACCCATTCGCATAGTAGTACAGACGCACGACTGAGGGTTCAGTCGCATAGACCTATTCGCATAGTAGTACAGACGCACGACTGAGGATTCAGTTGCATAGACCTATTCGCATAGTGGTACAGACGCACGACTGAGGGTTCAGTCGCATAGATGCCCATTCGCATGACTCAGTCGCATGGAGGCCATGCGACTGGGGTATGTTCAATCGCCCAAATAGGGCTGATGTGAATGTGGAGAGAAGTGTATGTATGATGTATGTAGGCTAAGTATGATGTAGCCTTATATGATAGTAATGACTGATGATTTGTAAATATCGTTGTTCCTTGATTTGATGCATGTTTATCTTTCCACAATTTTACATGTTATCACTAAAAGATGAAATGAAAGTATTATGTAAAGCACAGTGAAAGAGTAATAAAGAAAGTGAAGGAACATTAATAAAAGTTAACAAGTCTTGCAAGCATATAGGAGTTACACGACTGTGTGTCGTTAACTCAACTGTGTTGCGGGCTAGCTACCCATTGACGCACACAGGGTCATATAATTGAGATTGGCAGGACCTTTGTGGCGTGCCCCGGATGATCAGGTCGGCCTTGTACATAGTACCCATAGCCCTTTCGAGGGAATACAGTTGACCCTTCGGGGATACACATAGCCCTTTCGGGGGAACACAGTTGACCCTTCGGGGTATATAGATGGCCCGTCATCCGTTTCCCATCGCGCACATAGTTGGGGTATCGCTCACTGGTCCATATAGAAAGTGAAACATAAAGATAAAGTTTACAGACAAGGCATATAGTACCAGGAACGAATGTTATTTGTTCATACAGCTGATGCGTGCTCGCATATACAGTACAGTATAGTATAATACAGAAAAGAGTATTTTTATATACCACCTATAAAACTAGAACTCACTCTGCAACGCTGACTTTTTATGTGTTTCCAGTTGGCAGGTAGGGTTGCTAAGGATGGCACGAGGCGGCTACTCAGCTCTTTTAGGATGGCATTCTCCTTTCGATAATGCTGCCACGCAATGTGTTGCGGGCCCGTAATGCGCGCAACATATTATGTTACATGCGAGTGCAAGATTTCTTGAAGATCCTGATAAACAGGATTATTTAAGAAATCTTCTTTATGAAGAAAAATTTTTATGTTCTTATGCTAGAGGTCACTGTTTATGACCATTTTGTACACAGAAAGATGGAATCTTTTGTAATAGTGCTTTTGTAATGTAATGCAACATTAGATGATTTTGTAATTGACGTACGTTGTATTAAATGGCAAAAGTACTTATAGTAAAAGAAAAGTTCATCTTGAATGTTTCCGCTGCATTGTTTTATTTAAATATATGCGATGAAAGACCAACTGTGAGGTTCCAGGGAACGGGGCCTTACATTATAACTTACATATTGAATGCGCGCGTCATCGTTTAGCCATCCTTGTTTTTCAGCATTAAAATGTAGCTTGTGATATACTTCAAATGGGGTAGGAGCGTTTGAGTCTCATAATTTGTCTATGATACTAAAAATTTAAGAACATTAAATAAAGATAGATAAATAAACTTTAAAAAATATGAAACTAGGGGTTAAGTTGCATAGACAAAATTACAGCTAAGAGAACAATAAAGATCACTAATATTCGATCTTTATACTCTGTTAGAAAAATAAACAAGTACACAATTAAGCTCACTAGTTATTTGATCTTGAAGCTCAATTAGAACAATGAAAAAGCACACAATTAAGTTGCCTAGACAAAACTAGTAGTACTACACATATGTGTGTTTATATTTGTTTCTCAAATGACATACTAAGTTATACACAAATACTATGTTCAAGTTTAATATAAATAATCAAAGTCTAATGTGTAGGTTTTAAATATGGTTCAAAAATATAGGCTGCCAAACTAATTCACTAAATCAAATAAGCATTAAAACTTTAATGTTCAAGACTTACCATGTGAAATACATGATTCACAATTGATCGTGAGCCTCATCTACTTGCAATTCTTTGTTTTTGACGATTAGCTTCCATTTGAATACTATATTTCCATAAAAACCAACACATATGTTAGAACCTAAGAACTGAAACAAAATTAATAAAATATATGGTAAATCAATCAAGAATACATATTGTAATTAATGATGCAGTAATAACATACAAAAAATGAGAAGTTTATTTTAATCTTATACACTAAGTCATCTTTCCATGGATTGACAGTGTTAAAGAACATAATCGTAAATCGTGAACACCTTGTGGCCTATGGTTTGTTCTAGTTTACGTGAAAGAACATAATTATACAATACGAAGATAAGGGGTTTGTAATCTATAATTATAAATAAATTGGTTTCAAGCATTGAGCAAACTTACTTGAGTTGATTCCAACTCCCAATAGTCACATAAGTGGTTCCAATCTTCCGGGCTTCGACAATTGCGATCCATATTTGATCTTGCTAAATGTGGATTTGTTCTTCCCCCGTTCTGCTTCCAATGAGCACTTAACTTACCTCTGGTGCGTCTCCATTGACGATGTAGGTGATCATCCACATACGCCATAAAAACTCTATCTGCTCGTAATAACTTGAATTTTGCCTACATGAATATATATGTGAACAATACTAATGAATATATAATAGGGAACACATAATGCAAACCAAATGTAAAATTAAAAATATTATTAATATTAGGAATGAAAATATAAAATGTTAATAACTTCTCAATACATAAAAGTTAATAATATTTACAACTTACTTGTAACTTTTCATACATTCGCTCCATAACATCGGAGGGAATGGACTCCCATTTATGAAAGTTCATCGGACATATATTACGCATTACGATCCCACACTCGGTTGCAAACTGAGTAGCTAAAGTCCCAACAAATTTTTTTACTTTTTTAACATGTTCATTGGCCATTGTTAAAGAAATTTTTGAACCCTCAGGCAATGTCTCCAAAGTCTTTGTAGCCCTACGATTAAGACTTTGACCACGCCTTTTTGGTGGATTGATCGGGGATTGATTCGCATCTGGATGTTCATTTGCATCTGTGGTAAATATTATAAGTAAGGCAAAGTGCATCGGAATAAAATCATGTCTCATATAAAAACATGCATATGTATATAAAACATGCATCACTAAAATATTTAATTTAACCTTGTACAAAAATAAAAATTACCTGGTTGGGGGATAGGTTCGACTGGAACAACCGCATTTTCAAAATATTGTTATTAATATTCACTACAAATGAAGATACTTATATGACATAACAAACACAAAAAATGAACATTTACCATTAGAATCAATGTTGGACGAACAACGATTGCGTTTACGTATAGGTTGTTGTACGATGTCATATGACCTCCCATCAATGGTTGACTGAACTTTAAGTTGACCTGAATCTTGTTCTTTAGATCTCTTTCTTGTAATGGCACTAACCATCGTCACTAACAAAAGTATCCACATTATACTGCATAAAGAGAACCAATACAATCATTCAGCATAACAAGTAAAGAAATCACCACTGGCTGCACTAGATATCACATTACCAGATGTAAAATAAAAACTGCAACAATATCCATATGATGTTGCCTCTTTTTAATTGCTTGCCACTACGTTTTAAGACCATAGTTTGTAATTAAAATTACAACTTTCTAACTATCAGCGTCACAACTTATTATATGCTTGTGACATGTCCATATAGTTACTGTAGATTTTCATTATCCAAGAACACACTACAATAGAAAAATGATCAATCACTTCAATAAACTATGTGTAACATATATCACTACAAGCATAAAGGATACATGAGCAAACAAGAAACTTCTGCCCCGCAATAGATTATCACCTGAAGATAATAAGAAAACAAGCATACAAATATACAATTACTTATCCAATGCAATGTCAAAACAATAATAAAACAACATGGAATTAAACAAGGCAACAAATTCAGAGTCCACCTACAATCAAAATACATTAGGTAAATTACAAAACATATCACCAAATCAATAGCCACAAGCGCAGTGGACCAGAAACAGTAGCACAAATAAGATACAATGCCATCTAAACACAAATAAGGTACTCCATTATTATAATTATTCAAGTTTGTTTCCTATTAGTTTCCCTCCATCCCGTTTGTTGCCTATTAGTTTCCTTCCATTAGTTGCTTAATCTTGATTTATATAATTTCAACTATTAATTGATTTCCTTGATTGCTAATCTAGTTATTGTCTAATATATCTCTAGTCTCTCTGTCATGCAATACGAATGTTGGTGAACCAAAATTAGTTTCTTTGGTGATTGTAGCAAAATTGTAAGTGTATGTTTTCTTTTCATAGGTGAAATTTGACAGCTTTTTCAAAAAAAGGCAATTACACCTTCTGGCACATGAACAATTGAATTTGACTTTACAAGTCAAATGGATTTAACTTAATTCAAACATGGTCATCATACTTTAAGCCAAATGTAGCATAATCTAAGTATTAGTCGTACTTCAATTCGAATGCAACCCAATTCAAAAGTTCACAATTTGCAACAAATAGTCAATTGACAAAATAAAATACAATCCAATCATCCATTTGAATAGTAATAAATCCAATTCTAGTTTAATGAAAACCCAAACAAGGAACATCAACAGAGTAGTTAATTTCATTGTTCTTACAGATCCTATTATAGAACAAGTTAACTTACCTGATCGAATGAGCGGTTCTTGATCGAATCTTCTTGGTTCTCGGTCGAATCTTCTTTACGCAACGCAGCAAGTTCAAGGGTAGATAGGCGTAAGAGCAGGCGGTTTGGTAAAGGAGGAATAGAGGGTGATCGGTTTTGAATCATTGGAACGAACGTGGATGTGCAGAGTATTGAGATGCCGACTTTTGTGCGATGTTGTTGCAAACCTATATCCAGAGGTTTTCTTTTTCTAGAAGAGATATTGAAATCCAATATAATAAATTAATTATTATTTTATTCTTTATAATATAGTTTCTTCTTGAAGAGCATTTATGATTTTTTTGTTTATTAATTTATTAATTTAATTTTTTAAACGTCAAATGTGCGATCTTGCTCCGAGTGATAGGTGTTATCTTAATCAAATCTATCTATCTGTTTCCCAACAGGGACCGCATCCCAACCCTCTCATATAGTAGAAAAACCCGTTGACTCAATTCTGAGCATTTTTTGTCAAAATGAGACTCGAATCCATGACCTCCAAATATTTACATGTAATGAGTACCTCAAAATATTTACAGTTTATTGATTTTTTTACTATTGAAACTGTTATAGATCACTTAGAACTATAGACATTGTAGAATTTTATCTTTTGTTTTTACTTTAACCATATGTGACTATAGTTTATTAGGTTTAATCAAGCTTAACTTTTGTTAATACACTTTAACATTGTTTAATAAAAATAGGTCTTATTAGTTTTATTAGTTAGGGTCATTGATGACAACTTAGTGTCATTGATCATCAATTATGGTTAGCGATTCTTAGTTAAATTAATTATGGTTATTAATGGGTCAATTTGGTCATTTTAGGTCATTGATTGTCGGTTATGATAGTTGATGGTCAATTTGAGCCATTGACAACCAGTAAGGGTCATTGATCATTAATTAAGGTCATTGATGGACAAACATGGTATTGATGGTCACTTTAGGTTATAAATTGTAACGCCCGAAAATTTCGATTTGGAGTCTCATGCGACTGGAGTGTCCAATCGCATGGAAGACATGCGATTGAAGCTCAACCGCACGACTGGAACTCAATCGTACGACTAGAGTGTTCAATCGCATGGAGCTTGGACGACTGGAGGTCCTGTCGCATGGAGAGCTCGGGCGACTGGACGCAGTATTTAAGGGAGAGGGCAACCCTAACTCTTTCCCAGACTCGCCAACATCAGAGAGAAGAAGGAGACAGTTCGGTCCAAGCAGGTTCGTGAGCCAAAATCGACGTATAGCGGGTCAAATCGAAGCTCTAACCGAGGAGGCTACTAAGGTGAGTTCTAGGACCCCTCTTTTACACGTTTTGGAAGGATTTTGGGGCTGGAACATATCTGAAAACTATATTTTTGGGTTTTGGGTGTTTAACCCTTGTATGTATGAATGTGTATGTGTATAGTGTGTTTAGAGTGCGATTTTAGACGTGTATGTGCTTGAATGTTGTCATATTAAGATTCCCTAAGGTTTAGGAGGGTTAACTTGGGCTTAAAACGGTTTGGAAGGATTTGGAGGTCGTGAGTCGCGACTGCAGTTCGGGATGAACTGCAATTGCTGCCCAGCTAGGGCTAGGCGACTGGAGGGCCAACCGCATGACTGAAGGACGATTGAAGCTCAACCGCACGACTGAGGCTCATTCGTACGACTGGGGACTTACTCGCACGACAGGTCATGCGACTGGGAGTTCAGTCGCATAGGTCCATTCGCATGGTTGTTCAGTCGCATGATTGAGGGTTCAGTCGCATAGAAGCCCATACATATAGTGTTCAGCAGCATGACAGGGAGTCCATTCATACGATTGGGTGTTTATCCGCATGGATGCTCATCCACATTGGTCCAATCACATAGTGTTCAGTCGCATGGAGGCTATGCGACTAAAGGGTGCCCAATCGCCCAAGTAGGGCGGTTGTGTACGAGGAGAGACATAGTGTAATTACTGTCCTTTGGGAAAAGAGCAAGTGTAGGTAATGATGTGATAGCTCCCATAGGTACATGTGTGATAACTATCAAGGCTTAGAAGTTACGTGGGGCACGATGATGATAGTAATTGCATGTATATGCATGATGTATGGATGTTAAGTACGATGTAGCCCTGTATGATGGTAGTGACCGATGACTGGTAAATGCCGATGTTCCTAGTGTCGATGTATGTTTATCTTTTCCATGACTTTACGTGTTATGATTAGTGAATGAAATGAAAAGTATTATGTAACGTAAAGTGAAAGATAATAAAAGAGGAGCATGATGAACGAATGCATGCATTAACATATGAATGAACGAATGTAAGGCAACTGAGCGTATGTATGAGATGAGCGACTCTGTGTCGCAACAAACTCAAAAGAGGTCCTTATTGCGTACTCCGGTACTGTGTCAGTCTATGGACATGAGTCGGGGTTTGTATAACAGGCCCCGGCACAGTATCAGTGTTCAGACATGAGTCGGGGGTATGGCATGGGACGAGATAGTGAGGTGAGCAACTTTGTGTTGCGATAGACTCGGATGGAGTTCAATCTCTGCGATTGACTCGTATGGGATCTTTGTCGCGTATCCTGGTGCTGTGTCAGTCTACGGACATGAGTCGGGGGTTTGTGTAACGGGCCCCGGCACACATCAGCTTTCGAGCATGAGTCAGGGATATTGCATGAGACAGGATCTAGTTGGATGAGTAGAGGATCGCATGCTCCGGTACTGTGTCAGTCTTCAGACATGAGTCGGGGGTTTGTGAGCAGGCCCCGGCACAGTATCAGTCTTCGAACATGAGCCGGGAGTAGTGCGTGAGAGTGAGTTGAGACGAATGAGGAATGTATCGCGTGCTCTAGTACTGTGTTAGTTTTCGGACATGAGTCGGGGGTTTGTGAGCGGGTCCCAGCACAGTATCAGTCTTCGGACATGAGTCGGGAGTATCGCGTGAGTTGATAAATGAGAGATAATTGTGAAAGAAAGAAAGTATGAGACGAACGAAAGATAACAAACGTAATGAAAGTTAAAGAACGAACGAATGAAAGAAATGAACGGGAGGAACATAATGATAATGTATGAAACAGGATCCCTGTCACTCGACCTCAGTAATCATGGATGTGTGCCATGAAGAGGGTAAAGTTTGACAGGATCTAGATAGTGGTAAAAGATAAAGAATGAATGTAATGACGTATGAATGAACGTAACGAACGTACGGACGAACGTAATGAATGTATGAATGTATGTAAGAGACGCACGAACAAAAGAAAGAAAGTGAATGTTAACGATGAACGGTACACAAACAAAAGCTAATGAATGCATGAGAAAAGAAGATAATAAGAATATTATCTATGTGTACGTATGATGTGTGATGGCATGTATGTAAGAACATTTGTAATGGAAAGTAAAGTATGTTTTATTTAAAACTAGAACTCACTTAGCAACGCTGACCTTTGATGTGTTTCCAGTTGACAGGTATGTTGCTGATTATGGCATGGGGCTACTACTCAGTTTCGTTGAGGATGGCATCCATATTTTGACATGTCATTGTATTTTGAAATGAAAAAGAATGTTGTAAAGTTATGAAATGACATGTTCTAGTTATTAAGGAAAGTTTAAAATTCCGCTGCAAAGAAAATATATGTTTGAAATGTTTTTATGTGCGATGAATAACCAACTGTGAGGTGCCCGGGAACGGGGCCTTACATAAATGGTAACATAAGGTTATTGTCACTTGATGGTCAATTAAAATCACTAATAGTCACTTGATGGTCAATTAGGATCATTGATAGTCACTTGACGCCCAATTAGGATCACTAATAGCCATTTGATGGTCAATTAGGATCATTCATATTCAGCTCGATCCATTGATGGTCAATTATCATTTGAGAAGGTAATGGGTCATAAGGTGATACAATATATAGGAACAAAATAAGGCCGAATATAATTTAATATTTTAGATTACTTGCATATAACTGAACAAAATAAACCCTAACACATACAATTACGCTATTGAATTTGAAACCAAACACATAGAATGAATGTATTGATAATGAGCCCAAACACCCACAAGTAAGCCACTCTAAGGGTGTTCAGAAGTCTTTATGTAAGTGTAGGAGTGCAAAACAAGTCTATTTAAGCCTGAGCTATAGTAGTCTCAAGCTCGGCTCGTTATTTATGTATTTATTTTCTTTGAATTTTTTTATGTTTAAGTTTATATATTGTTTATAGTTATAAATTTTATATAATATATATTAAATGTTACTTAATTTTTTGTCAAAATATATTATACAACTATAACTATTTATATAAATATATATTTAATAAATCAAATAAAAATATGTAAATAAAAAGCTCGTTTAGTACTTTAGCCTCATAAGTTGGCACTATCATTTAGTGAGTTTTCTTATGCTCGAGCTCAACGATATTTGTTTTGAGCTTTTAATAAATTCGATTCGAGTAGCTTACGAGTGGCTCAATTTGTTTGCCCCCTTTTTAAAAATTCATTCTCACACATCCAATTAAACTGACCCAACACCAATAAAAATTGTGGATCTAATGGGCTGGATTCATATTTAATTTCAAATTAAATAAATTAACTAACCTAATGATATGTATATTATAACTTATCCATATGATTTGAAGAACACCACCTGCTATCAACAAGTCGCCCATGACAGTGTCTTCTATTGTTCTCATCAAAGAAAATAAACAGAACTTCATATATCGTCATCTTCTTCCCTTTCTGCAATTGAAGGTAATTGTAAATTTTTGATTTAGTAAGACTTTAACTAAATGATGGTTATGATCTGATGTATGGGCTGCGATTTTAGGGAATTAGGGCTGCATAAGTCATCATCGAGAACTTTGAAGGAGAAAGGCGGCCATAACCAGAGTTGATTAAAGACCAGGAGCTACTTAAGTTTAATACTAGAAGGTGAGAATTCCTATTACAAATTAAGTCTCTATTCTTTGAATAAGAGATTTGGCATCCTATAAACACTAAATGTTTCCATTATCACAAAAAGGATAAGAGCTGTTTAATCCGTTTAGTAGTTAGAGAGGAAGTATAATCATCTTCTTCACTTTTGTAATCTTGTTTTCATGTGTTGAGTGCAATTTCAATCTGAGATGATTATTTCATGTTAATTCTTCATTGTCATTGTAATTATATCTATGCTCATTACAAGCATAAATCTGTGGAGATGGGTGAAATCCTTACCTTTTTTCTCTAGGGCCGCACTTTCTCTTCCTGAAACATATATGGAAAACTTTCCTGAAACATGTATGGAAAACCCGAGTACTCCTATTTTTCCCTAATTGATCTTACGAGACATATCTATTTGGATTACTGATAGCATTTAATGGATATGACAGAGGTTTGGAATGAACTTGAAGGTCGTCTTAATGAATGACTAATATTGTTTTGAAAACCTTGCGGTAACCCAAATTGTTCAATAGACAAAATGTGTAAGCGTAAAAGGCAGCAAAGAATCGAGTTTTTATGACCCGTTTGACAAGGTAAACATCATGAACTAAATAGAGGTATCATGCTTAAGGTATAGGTTGAAAAGGGAAAAAAGAGGACATGTTTAGCTTATAAATAACCTCTCAAAAATAGATTATAGCTACTGTTAGGGGACTATATTGGCTGCAAAATAATATCCATGTGAGTGCTAATATTCATGTTAGTTAATTGTCAGTTAGGGGCTTGTTGTATACCTTTTAGGGGGCTATTAGTAGTTAAGAACAACAACATGTAGCTGCTGTTTGATGCCCCTGTGTTGCTATAAATTCATCATAATACTTGTAAACTTGTAATTATATATTATATTTGTAATCTGTTATGCTAGTTACACAAATACTTTAGAATACACAAAGTAAATTACTTGATCCACATCTGTACATTATCTGCCAACGTAAACACAAAGTAAATTACCAACGTTTAATAGTATCGACTATAAGTTAATAGCAAGAGTCAACCAATAATCATAATCAAGTGATGCTACTATGCAAGTCTAAAATATTCTTTCAAATTAGTGTATTGCAACTACTTTCAACAAATGAACAACCTTGTAGGATTTCGCAATGACTTTGGATAAAAGCTGGACTAAAGTCACGAATAAGGTAGATCCAACTTTCATTAAAAGTGCTTTAGCTTTTGCGAAAAGAGGTGAAACATACGTTGATAGTGAAGGTCGGATACATTGTCCTTGTCGAAATTGTGTCAATGCAAGAAGACATATTCCTAGTGTTGTTGCTAATCATATCATATATAATGGTTTTGATCCGACATACGATGTATGGGTATATCACGGTGAACATCTGCCGGGTTATGAAACAGACGAAACAAATAGTGAGTGTGAAGAAAGTGAAAATTAATCAAATGACGGTGTCGATGAGTTGCTTGAAGATGCTTTTGCTATTGGCGGTGAAACTGAAGCTGCAAACTTTAATGATGGTGCTGATAAATGTAATAACCCAAATGTAGAGAAGTTATTTGTTGATATGGAGAAGCCTTTATACCCGGGGTGTGATGAGTTTTCTGTTCTAGGATTTTTACTGGAGTTGATGAATGTGAAGGTAACATGTAAAATGACAAATGTGTCGATGGACATGGTTCTAAATTTATTTAGTCGGGCTTTCAAGGATGCAAACTTGCCAAAGAACCATTATGAGGCGAAAAATATTTACGTACTCTTGGACTGGGATACGAATCTATCCATGCTTCTAAATATGATTATGCATTGTTTTGGAAAGAAAATGCAAGTTTACAAAAGTGTCCAGTGTGTAGCACTAATCGTTATGAAGAAAACAGTAAGGGGAAAAAGAAACCGGTAAAAGTCTTTCGTTACTTTCCTATCACAAGTAGACTTAAGCGTTTATATGCTTCAAGACATACATCTAAGGAAATTTTGTGGCACGATCGACAAAGTGCCAAAGAAGAGGGGGTTCTAAGGCATCCAGCAGACAGAAAGGCTTGGAAACACTTTGATACAATGTTTCCTGATTTTGCAAATGATCGTAGAAATGTTCGCCTAGGGCTTGCAAGTGATGGTTTTAATCGTTTTGGGGCCATGAGTCTCTCTTACATAGAATTGCCAAGAGATTCAACTGTACATACAGTAAGTCTTTTTCTATCTTGTTTGTGAATACTATTAAATGTCAAATGTTAATAAATTTATATTTACAGTAAGTCTTTTTCTATCTTGTTTGTGAATAATATTAAATGTCAAATGTTAATAAATTTATATTTTATCTAAATGTTACAAAGAACACTTACGGTTTTTACAAAGTCAACATCCTGAAACATCAGACTTTTTCGAGATACAACATTCTACATTCCCAGATTGGTTTGCAAAACAGGTAATCACACCCTATTTACTTGCTTTAATTTATAAAGTTGCATTTCTCTCCACTAACATGATTACTATGTTTAAAATTGAGAACAGATTCGAGAAAAGTATACGTTAAATCCTTCTCAAATTAACGAGGAGTTATATGTATTATCTTCCCTTCCTGATAATCGAGTTTCGTATGACAAGGGATACATAATGAATGGGGTTAAATTCATAGTTAAGTCAAGAGATGATTGCAGGCAAATAAAAATTGTGGAGTAACGGTCCCCGGCATTCATAATGATGTTGAAGATGATTATTATGGATATCTCGACGAAGTGATTGAATTGTCATTCATACGAGGTTATCGTGTTATTTTATTTAAATGCACATGGTTTGACACTGATCGTCATAGAAAACACATCATATTTAAACCTCCTTTCATAAGCATAGACACTTCTCGGTGTGCTTATAAGGAGGATCTTTTTATTTTTGTAAACCAGGCACAACAAGTATTTTATATAAATGACCCACTTAAGCCAATTTCAGACTGGAAAATTGAAAGAATAAATCACAGACACCTATGGGATATTCCGGAAGACAAAACTTCAGAAGATTTGTTAGAAGATTTCAACCTTTTTCGTGAAGATATTACCGAAACTATTGTTGAAAATGTTGTTGTTCAGGGTTTTGATGGCATTATAGATGATTTTATTGACAATGAGATAGATGATTCTGATCACAGTATGGAAGATTTGGTTCAGAGATAAACCTAGATGATTCAGACAGTGATAAATACAAAAATGATGATGAAGATGTTGACTCAGACGATGATGATTTGTAAGGTTCAAGTCTGTAAATTTGGTAAAAGTTTTAATTATATTAATTTCTCAAATACTATTTCTAACATACATGTATTAACATAATTATTTAATACTTTTCAAACATTCATTGTTGGTATAATGGTGGCAGGTAATGTGACACCTCACAAAATCAAGCAAAGAACATTGTAAGTTACTGTCACATTAGTGTGACAATTCAGATGATACAGATGGATTTAATGAACAAAGTCTTAGAAACATTCAAGATATTCCCAAATCAGAAAGAAAACCTAAGATTCTTCTTGTTGAAGATCATGTGGCGAATGCGATGGTGAGTAGCATCTGTCACCAATAGACCGTCGAATCAGCATTAAGCTCGGTAACTCATCGTGTGTATTAACTTGACTCATGTATTTCTTATAGTCTCATTATTGTTTTAACCGAAATATCTTTGTGTACTCGTCCATATGTGTTAACTATCTTCATGTATTTATTGTTTTATATATACATGTCGTGTTAGTTGAAACTCTCGTATACCCGCTCGTGTGAATAATAACAAAATAATAAAAATAATAACAATAATCATAATCATAATAATAATATCAATAATCATAATAATAACCATAATAATCATAATAATAATAATAATCATAATAATAATAATGAGAATCATAATAATAATGAAAATAATAATAATAATAATAAGTCCAAGGGGGTGTTTTAATATTTTTGAAACTTAAAATGAATTTTATAACATAAAATAACAAAAATAAAACTCGAGGGACCATTTGTGTAATTCCTGAATTTTCATATTCCACCCCCGCCTCTTTTCGTTTTTCCGGCACCGATTCCGCCGAGTCTACGGCGACTCGCCGGCGACCACCAAAACCGCGTGAAAACATGATTTTAATAGCCCAAATTACACCCAATCGCTTCGTGATCCAGATTCGAACCTGAAGCACTGCTAAAACGCGTTTAATCGGTCAAACAACGGTAATAATCTTTTCCACTTTATCAATCGACCGTTAAACGGCTACATTCCCCACTAAAACACCACTTTAACTAAATTGAATCAATCAATTCCAACTTTAACAATCTGTAAATCGAAGGCAACCTTTCATTTCATCAGAATACACAAAATTAAACCAATTCGATCACCACCTCTGTTCGAACCTGCAACTCAATTAAACACCACACTCCGAGCCTTATAACTCACAAATAACATAGGGCTATTGATCATTGACATCATTCGAAGCTGTCTGTACGCGTAATTTGATTTCATCAACGTTTGATCTACATTCGATTTCGAGTTATATCGCGGCTGTTCTTCGAGGGTTCTAAGCACAATCTCAACATAAAACAGGTAATTAAACACATACATATACTCTATTTTGCATGGAGATTAAAAGCCCCAACCTTAATTTGGATATTAAGATCGAATTCGTGTCAATTTGGGGGAAACCGAATTAGGGTTCTTCGGGAAATTGGGGAAAACTGGGAAACCAAGTTTAAAAACAATTAAAACCCAATAATATCACAGCTTAGGCCTTGGTTCAGCGGTTCGGTACATGCCTTATTACAGAAAGGACCCGGGTTCGACCCCGGGCCACTACAATTATTTTTTTTAGGCCTTTTAAGCTTCTAAAAATTCTACAAAAATCTCTAAAATTATAAAATAAATTTTATAAACATCCTGTATTTTAAAAACTCACGAAATTATTTTGTGTAAATTTATTTTGTTTAAAAACCATAAGAATATTTATAAAATATAATTTATAAATATTAAAAATAAGTAATTTTTATAAAAATAAACATTAAATCGTGTTTAATTATGAAATAATCACGAAAATCATAGAAAATTACACACCATATAATTTCATAAATTATTTACGAATGTAAAATTATAAGTTATTTCTTACCAAAACATCTTTTAAATTAATCATTCCTAAAATATAAATCACTAAGTTTATGATTAAACTAAAACGCACAAACCAAATCATAAACATCAAACCGAACTGACCCAAATCCGATCAAATATACCTGTTCATGTTGAATACAATTTAAAGACTCGGTTATAAATAATAATAGGTATTGATCGTATCTGAACGTGCATTGCTTGATTCTGTGAAGTCTTTGTGCATTACAACAATTCAAGGTGAGTTTTGTGGCCCCTTTTTATGTTTATACAAGTTTTTACTGTTTTCAATCAATGGGGGAAAATTATACTCACCCGTTTTCAATGTTGTACATCGTATATTTTGTTTTCATACTTGGAATCAATGTGATACTGTTTTGCATGCATACATGGTGTTATTCTATGATTCTTACAACCATTAATTCCCGGGTTTGGGAACCAACGGTTAGGTATTGGTAGTACTACTGGGTTGACACCCCCACCCTCGACAGATCGGTTTTACTTGTGAGTTACCGACTACAGCTGCCAGCAATCAGGCCATGGGTGAATATATTCCGTCAGATTTATATGCATAGCGTCATTAGGTTTGGTTGTCTTTAAACACATGTTATGTGGTTTGTGCTTGCAGTATGATTCCATATCAATTCTATACAGCATCAAATGTTTTAAATTTAAACCTGCGGAACTCACCAACAATATGTGTTGACATTTTTGAGCATATCTTTTCAGGTGAACATAATCAAAGAGGATAGCTAGTGCAGATGCTTTAGCAGAGACCTCAGGATTTCAATAGATTTGCATATGTAATATTTGTCGTTTGTTTCCATATTTGAACATTATGTATTTGGATTTAGAATCAATAAGACTATGATAGTCGTGGAACTGACTAACCACGACACAAGTCACCATTGTGTCGGGGGACATCATGACACGAGAAGATTGCATATATATCTCTGTATTTATACCAAGTGTTATGACGATCCCGTCCGTCGCATCCTCGTGTTTCCGCTCTAAGCGAGGGTGTGACAGATTGGTATCAGAGCCTTGGTTATAGAGATTTAGGTGGAGAATTCAACCTAGACTATAACCTAAGAACCTTCATATAGAATGCATGCAAGGGATTGTGTGCATTTGATTTTACCTAAAGTCTATAAACTTGATATACAGGTATATTCCTATATCCCTAATAATATACAAGTATGTTCCTACATACTTGATTTTATATATATACACGTTTTATCCGAGTATCCCAAAGGAAGACATTACTACTCTTAGACTATCTTCTTAGGATACTTTTATGATAGAACTTTACGCTTGTATGCGCACAACATCATAGTAACAGGGAACTTCGGTGATCACACGTAGTGTTGATCTCGGATATTGAATCCGACCCTATCATAGATATGAGTGAAATTCTGAAAGTATGACAAATATGCGGTTATCATTAAACATAATGTGCTTATATGCTTAATTGCAATTACATGCTATTATTGGAATACTGGCTCATGGACAGGAGGACATCATATTATTTGTGTTTGTTGAATCTAAATAATACTATGAAGTTAACTTGGGGTAAGTGAAGCTAAGGGTGATCATGCAAGGTAGATTACCATTACGGGTGCACACGTAATTGTAATTCGCCATGCATGAAAAGTCTGGCTAATCTTACCACGAGGTAACGATCATGAGTATCACACGTATCTATTCTAGTAGGTCCTTGTTGGAGGCAATCAAACATTATAAGTCCTTGTGGAAGGCAATCAAACATTATTAACATTTACTCAAGTCCTGTCCTACTTAGAGCCATCATGGTATTTCCAATCACGATATTGACCTTATGAAACATTTATTCTTGAGTAGGTGCTAAGGAAAATTAAGATGTTATGTAACTAGTTTAAGTATTATTCAAGGTATATCGTGGATGTGGTGGGAATGCTGCGGGGAACCCTATATATAAGCATAACCGGTATACTGAGAATGTGCTTAACCTAAGCTACATAATGATCTTAATGGACCGAAGCATAGGTTATTATGAATTAATGCATGAAATCATACGGTGACTAAAATTTCCATCTTTCTGTAGTTAGAAGATGGCACCTAAAAGAGTCACACGCAAAACCAACCAAGAAGCTGAAGCCCCACAAAACAGGAGAAGGGGTAGAACCTCAAGAGCCGGTGGTGCTCCAGCCGACAATAATCAGGAAACTGGTAATCCTGATATAGCTGCCATGATTGCTCAGCAGCTAGCTGCATTGGTACCAACCATCGTAACCCAAGTAAGCGATGCCCTGCTGAACCATCCTCTCCACGGGGATCACAACACCAACGGTCAACATGATCAAGGTGTGGTGGGTGATACTGGCAATGGCAGAACAAATGGGAATGAAACTGGCGACAACCAAACCAAACGTGGATGTACATATAAAGAATTTGTGGCTTGTAAACCCCACAAATTTGATGGGAAAGGTGGGGCGATAGCCCTGACTAGATGGCTTGAGAAAATGGAGGCCGTGATCGACATCAGTGAATGCCTCGATAGCCAGCGGATCAAGTATGTTACGTGCTCACTGCAGGGCAGAGCACTAACCTGGTAGAACACACAGGTTCAAGCTAGGGGAAGGGAATCTGCGATACAAATGACCTAGGATGAATTCAAAGCCTTGATTACCGAGGAATACTGCCCCCTTAACGAGATGCAGAAGCTTGAACATGAGTTCTGGAATCATGCTATGGTGGGGGCAGGGCATGCAGCTTATACTGACCGATTCCACGAGTTGGCTAGATTAGTTACACACTTAGTCACCCCGAAGTCCAAGAGGATAGAAAGATACATTTGGGGACTCGCTCCTCAAATCCGGGCGATGGTAACTGCAGCTGCTCCTCCCACAATCCAGAACGCTATTCTGAAAGCGGGCGCTCTCACTGATGAGATGGTAAGAACAGGAGTACTGGGTAAGGGAGAGGAGAAAATGAAAGAGACTGGGAAACAAGTCGGTCTGGTACTGGAAAGTTTGATAAGAGGGCCAAAACGACCAGAAACTTTGTGGTCGTAACTCAGGGGACGAAGGATTACACGGGACCGCACCCCAAGTGCAACAAGTGTAATTGGCACCATCCCCCAGCAAAGCAGTGTCGCGAATGCACGAACTGTAGGCGCTTGGGTCATTGGGCGAAAGATTGCAGAACTGCGCCAAACCTGGTCATGCCCATCAATGCGGTTAACCCCGCCGGGAACGCCAGGGCATGCTATGAATGCGGAGGTCTTGATCACTTCCGAAACAAGTGTCCCCGATTGAACAGAGCATCCGGTCAACAAGGCAATAACCAGCAGCAACTTCTGGCTATAGCTGGTAATCCAGCCCAGGGAAATCAAGGAAATGCTGCAAGAGGGCGTGCCTTCGTCATTGGAGCTAATGATGCCCGTCAAGATCCCAATGTCGTCACGGGTACGTATCTTCTCAACGACCACTTCGCATCTATATTGTTTGATACGGGAGCAGATAATAGCTTCATATCTTCTGATTTTGCACACATGCTTGGCTTGAAACCGAGTAGGCTAAAAACTAGCTTTTCAGTAGAAATGGCCAACGGTAGATTTGTACAAGCAGATGAGATCATTAGACAGTGCTCCATAATATTAGAAGACCATGCCTTCGACATAGATTTGATACCTTTCGAGTTAGGGAGCTTCGACGTAATTGTGGGAATGGATTGGTTGGCGAAGCACGGAGCAGAGATCGTTTGTCGGGAGAAGGTAGTACGAATCCCCATGCCTAATGGGGAGGTACTCAAGATTCAAGGAGAACGACCAGGAAGAACTCTGAAGCTTATTTCCTGCATGAAGATGCGACGATGTCTACGGAAGCAGTGCTATGCACTCCTGGCTCATGTTGTAGAAAAGAAGAAAGAAGGCATCAAGTTGGCAGATATTCCCGTGGTGCGAGATTATCCGGAAGTATTTCCTGATGATTTGTCGGGATTACCTCCTATACGACAGGTAGAATTTCGTATCGAGTTGGTTCCTGCAGCTACGCTGGTAGCAAAAGCACCATATCGATTAGCACCCTCCTAAATGCAGGAACTCTCCAACCAACTACAAGAGCTATTGGAGAAGGGATTCATTCGGCCGAGTCAATCACCATGGGGAGCACCGGTTCTATTTGTCAAGAAGAAAGACGGGTCATTTCGTATGTGTATCGATTATCGCGAGTTGAACAAGTTGACTGTGAAAAATTGATACCCTCTGCCCAGAATTGATGATTTGTTTGATCAACTACAAGGAGCTTCGTATTTCTCCAAGATTGATCTTCGTTCTGGATATCATCAACTGAGGGTTTTTGAGGATGACATACCTAAAACAGCATTCAGGACTCGTTACGGGCACTATGAGTTCTTAGTCATGCCGTTCGGGCTGACTAATGCACCAGCTGTGTTCATGGATTTAATGAATCGAGTGTGCAAACCATACTTAGATAAGTTTGTAATCATGTTCATAGACGATATACTTATCTATTCTCGTTCAAAGGAGGACCACGAGAAACACCTTCGAGCAATTTTGGAATTGTTGCGGGAAGAGAAGCTTTTCGCCAAATTCTTGAAGTGTGAATTCTGGCTTCAAGAAGTGAAGTTCTTGGGTCATGTGGTTAACAAGGATGGAATCCATATAGACCCCAGCAAGATTGAAGCGGTAAAGAATTGGGATACACCCAAAACACCATCAGAAATCCGACAATTCTTAGGATTGGCCGGATATTATCGACGGTTTATTGCGAACTTTTCAAAAATCGCACAACCGTTGACCATGCTAACTCAGAAAGATAAGAAGTTTGATTGGGGACATGCACAAGAACAAGCTTTTCAAACGTTAAAGGAAAAGCTATGCAATGCTCCAATACTGTCTCTCCCGGACGGAACAGACGACTTGGTGGTGTATTGCGATGCTTCGCATCAAGGATTGGGATGTGTGTTGATGCAGAGAGGTAAGGTGATTGCATACGCCTCACGACAACTAAAAGTGCGTGAGAAGAACTACACAACCCATGATTTGGAGTTGGGCGCTGTAGTTTTTGCACTTAAGATATGGAGGCACTATCTGTATGGAACTAAATGCATCATCTATACCGACCATAAGAGCCTTCAACACATCCTAAATCAGAAAGAGCTCAACATGCGACAACGGCGATGGGTAGAATTACTTAGTGACTACGATTGCGAAATCCGGTATCACCCGGGGAAAGCAAATATGGTGGCTGATGCCCTCAGTCGTAAAGAACACGTAAAACCATTACGTGTTCGAGCCTTGGGATTGACTATTCAAACGAACTTGAAAGCTCAAATCCAAAATGCGCAAACTGAGGCTCTAAAAGAAGAAAACCTTGCGGGAGAAGAATTCCGAGGGTTGGATAAACAGACGAATCGCAAGGATGACTGCGTACATTACTTCATTGATCGCATATGGGTTCCCAAATGGGGAGATGTACGTACATTAGTCTTGGATGAAGCACACAAGACTCGATATTCTGTTCATCCCGGTGCAGACAAGATGTACCATGATCTGAAGGATCTGTACTGGTGGCCGGGTATGAAGAAAGACATTGCTCTATATGTGAGCAAATGCTTGACGTGTTCCAAGGTTAAAGCTGAACACCAAAAACCATCGGGATTATTACAACAACCCGAAATTCCCGAGTGGAAATGGGAGAACATCACAATGGATTTTATCACCAAACTCCCGAGAACACCAAGCGGGCATGACTCGATATGGGTCATAGTAGATCGATTAACAAAATCAGCACACTTCTTGCCTATCTGAGAAGACTATAAAATGGATAAGTTGGAAAGATTGTACATCAAAGAGGTTGTGACAAGGCATGGAGTGCCAGTGTCAATCATATTCGACCGAGACAGCCGATTCACTTCACGCTTTTGGCAGATGTTGCAGAAAGCGATGGGCACTCGACTGGATATGAGTACAGCCTATCACCCCCAGACTGACGGCCAAAGTGAACGCACGATACAAACACTTGAGGACATGCTACGTGCGTGTGTCATTGATTTTAGTGGTAGTTGGGATACTCATCTACCGTTGATAGAGTTTTCCTACAACAACAGTTATCATACTAGTATTGGGTGTGCACCATTCGAGGCGCTGTATGGTCGAAAATGTAGATCACCTGTATGCTGGGCCGAGATTGGCGAGAGTCAGCTAACAGGTCCTGAAATCATACAAGAAACAACCGATAAGATTTTCCTAATCAAAGATAGACTTAAGGCTGCTCGAGATCGCCAAAAGAGCTATGCCGACAACCGTCGGAAACCGTTAGAGTTTAATGTTGGTGATCGAGTGTTACTTAAAGTCTCTCCTTGGAAAGGGATAGTTCGGTTTGGAAAGAAGGGGAAGTTAGCCCCGAGATACATTGGACCATTTGAGATCATAGAGAGGATCGGTCCAGTGGCATACCGATTAAGGCTGCCACAAGAGCTTGGCAGTGTACATAATACTTTCCATGTATCGAATCTCAAGAAGTGCTTGGCTGACGAATCACTTCACGTGCCTATCGAAGACATCAAGATTGATCAAAGTCTCCATTTCGTGGAGGAACCTATTGAGATCATGGACCGAAAGGTCAAGAAGTTGAGACGCAGCAAGATACCTATTGTACGTGTAAGATGGAATTCCAAACGAGGTCCAGAGTTTACATGGGAACGAGAGGATCAGATGAAACTCAAATATCCTCATCTGTTCGAGGATGACACTTTTGGACCTAGCACAAGTTGAATTTCGGGACGAAATTCTCTCAACTGGGGGATACTGTGACACCTCACAAAATCAAGCAAAGAACATTGTAAGTTACTGTCACATTAGTGTGACAGTTCAGATGATACAGATGGATTTAATGAACAAAGTCTTAGAAACATTCAAGATATTCCCAAATCAGAAAGGAAACCTAAGATTCTTCTTGTTGAAGATCATGTGGCGAATGCGATGGTGGGTAGCATCTGTCACCAATAGACCGTCGAATCAGCATTAAGCTCGGTAACTCATCGTGTGTATTAACTTGACTCATGTATTTCTTATAGTCTCATTATTGTTTTAACCGAAATATCTTTGTGTACTCGTCCATATGTGTTAACTATCTTCATGTATTTATTGTTTTATATATACATGTCGTGTTAGTTGAAACTCTCGTATACCCGTTCGTGTGAATAATAACAAAATAATAAAAATAATAACAATAATCATAATCATAATAATAATATCAATAATCATAATAATAACCATAATAATCATAATAATAATAATAATCATAATAATAATAATGAGAATCATAATAATAATGAAAATAATAATAATAATAATAAGTCCAAGGGGGTTTTTAATATTTTTGAAACTTAAAAATGAATTTTATAACATAAAATAACAAAAATAAAACTCGAGGGACCATTTGTGTAATTCCTGAATTTTCAAATTCCACCCCCGCCTCTTTTCGCTTTTCCGGCACCGATTCCGGCGAGTCTCCGGCGACTCGTCGGCGACCACCAAAACCGTGTGAAAACATGATTTTAATAGCCCAAATTACACCCAATCGCTTCGTGATCCAGATTCGAACCTGAAGCACTGCTAAAACGCGTTTAATCGGTCAAACAACGGTAATAATCTTTTCCACTTTATCAATCGACCGTTAAACGGCTACATTCCCCACTAAAACACCACTTTAACTAAATTGAATCAATCAATTCCAACTTTAACAATCTGTAAATCGAAGGCAACCTTTCATTTCATCAGAATACACAAAATTAAACCAATTCGATCACCACCTCTGTTCGAACCTGCAACTCAATCAAACACCACACTCCGAGCCTTATAACTCACAAATAACATAGAGCTATTGATCATTGACATCATTCGAAGCTGTCTGTACGCGTAATTTGATTTTCATCAACGTTTGATCTACATTCGATTTCGAGTTATATCGCGGCTGTTCTTCGAGGGTTCTAAGCACAATCTCAACACAAAACAGGTAATTAAATACATACATATACTCTATTTTGCATGGAGATTAAAAGCCCCAACCTTAATTTGGATATTAAGATCGAATTCGTGTCAATTTGGGGGAAACCGAATTAGGGTTCTTCGGGAAATTGGGGAAAACTGGGAAACCAAGTTTAAAAAACAATTAAAACCCAATAATATCGTGGCTTAGGCCTTGGTTCAGCGGTTCGGTACATGCCTTATTACAGAAAGGACCCGGGTTCGACCCCGGGCCACTACAATTATTTTTTTTAGGCCTTTTAAGCTTCTAAAAATTCTACAAAAATCTCTAAAATTATAAAATAAATTTTATAAACATCCTGTATTTTAAAAACTCACGAAATTATTTTCTGTAAATTTATTTTGTTTAAAAACCATAAGAATATTTATAAAATATAATTTATAAATATTAAAAATAAGTAATTTTTATAAAAATAAACATTAAATTGTGTTTAATTATGAAATAATCACGAAAATCATAGAAAATTACACACCATATAATTTCATAAATTATTTACGAATGTAAAATTATAAGTTATTTCTTACCAAAACATCTTTTAAATTAATCATTCCTAAAATATAAATCACTAAGTTTATGATTAAACTAAAACGCATAAACCAAATCATAAACATCAAACCGAACTGACCCAAATCCGATCAAATATACCTGTTCATGTTAAATACAATTTAAAGACTCGGTTATAAATAATAATAGGTATTGATCGTATCTGAACGTGCATTGCTTGATTCTGTGAAGTCTTTGTGCATTAAAAATTCAAGGTGAGTTTCGTGGCCCCTTTTTATGTTTATACAAGTTTTTACTGTTTTCAATCAATGGGGGAAAAGTATGCTCACCCGTTTTCAATGCTGTACATCGTATATTTTGTTTTCATACTTGGAATCAATGTGATACTGTTTTGCATGCATACATGGTGTTATTCTATGATTCTTACAACCATTAATTCCCGGGTTTGGGAACCAACGGTTAGGTATTGGTAGTACTACTGGGTTGACACCCCCACCCTCGACAGATCGGTTTTACTTGTGAGTTACCGACTACAGTTGCCAGCAATCAGGCCATGGGTGAATATATTCCGTCAGATTTATATGCATAGCGTCATTAGGTTTGGTTGTCTTTAAACACATGTTATGTGGTTTGTGCTTGCAGTATGATTCCATATCAAATTCTATACAGCATTAAATGTTTTAAATTTAAACCTGCGGAACTCACCAACAATATGTGTTGACATTTTTGAGCATATCTTTTCAGGTGAACATAATCAAAGAGGATAGCTAGTGCAGATGCTTTAGCAGAGACCTCAGGATTTCAATAGATTTGCATATGTAATATTTGTCGTTTGTTTCCATATTTGAACATTATGTATTTGGATTTAGAATCAATAAGACTATGATAGTCGTGGAACTGACTAACCACGACACAAGTCACCATTGTGTCGGGGGACGTCATGACACGAGAAGATTGCATGTATTATATCTCTGTATTTATACCAAGTGTTATGACGATCCCGTCCGTCGCATCCTCGTGTTTCCGCTCTAAGCGAGGGTGTGACAGGTAAATGTGAAGATATGTAGTATTCAAAAAGCTTTTATCTAATTTGACCCATAAAGCACTCGATTATGGCTTGGATTTGCTTCAATGGCTTGGGAATACGAGGTATTTTTTTTCTACTTTGATGATATTTGGTATACTTGTTGATTTTTGAACTTATTTTATGCATATATATATATATATAATCGACCCGACCCGACCTAAACCAATCCTAATATGTTTTTAAATCAACACGTCCTACCCGAACCTGTCTTCATGTGGCACCCTACCCAAGCCAATCTGTTTTTTACAGGTATGATCGTAAGTAATTTACAAGTTGACATTAACATGACTTGCTATGTACGATAATTAAAAACTATATATTTTTTGATGAAAGTTTTTAAATTTTAACTAGTGTATTTAATGATTTAGCTAACCCAATTATAATGTTTTTCAGATTTATGATAATACTGAATTTCAAAAGAACTTATTATAGAGGCTTGTGTTACTTGGGCATAAAGAGATTGCTGGTGTGATGCTGTTGCAAGTTGGTTTGGATGATAATGAGTGTTTTTTGTATTTGTTGAACTTTGGAACTTATTTTTATATTATTGTGTTGGATTAACTTAGACTATTATGTATTATGCTAAACTTATATTGATGCATATACCATTTAAACAAACTATTGATTTCAAATATGTATATTATATTTTCTTTGTTTCAGTAATTAATAGCAGCGCACAGGTTTTATAAATAGTATTTTGTTAGTTTATCATTTTTTTTGTCTTGAAACACTTTAATTTAGAGACTGATTTTCAGTTTTCAATACCTTTTTTATAATTGTATAATTTGGTTCATATTATTAGAGAATATGATTCGATAATTAATTAGTTTTCTACACAATAGTATTTCCAAATTGAAAATCAGCCTCTGTTTCAAGTTGCTTTAGGAATTTTAGTTACTAATTTGTAATTATACTATGTTTTTTAGAAATAGTTAAATGTGTTTCTTTATTGGAGTCGGAATATTAGTTCTTACTTATTACATTATATAACTCCTTAGAAACTTAATATTTATTTTAAATAAAGACACTCATAACATATTTAGGACAGAATTCTAATCTTCGATGCCTTATTTAAAATTATATAAATTGTGTCGCATTATTAGAGACTATAAATCAATCCTTAATCATTATTCCTATGTTTGAAAGTCATTCCGCACTAAAAGTCAATCCCCGATTCAATTTACAATATAAATATACAATAACTTTTTTGTAGTCTCTAATATATTCTCTAGAAATAATAAATTTATTTTCTTTATTAAAGTCTAAATATCAATCCTCGATTATTACATCTACAATCTTCTTTCGAGACTGGATATTAGTTCCAAATAACTATAATTATAGTATGTTTAAAACTGATTTTTAGTGTTCAGTACATTTCTTATAATGACGTAATCCACATAAAATAATTAGAGATTGTAAATCAATTATTAATCATCTCCCATTCCAAAAACCATAACAGACTAAATTTCAGTCCCTAATTCAATATGCATTTTTGAATATTAAGAACTAATTTTTAGTCTTTAATATATGCCTTATTTATTAGAGACTCATTATCAGTTACTCAAATAATAACACCATTTAGGTATCCTATTTGGGACTGAAATTTAGTTACCATCAAACTTCCCTCCAAAAACTCTTATTTTGTATGTGTATTTGAGACTGAAATTTAGTCTTCAATACGCTGTCTAGTTTTGGGGACTGATTATCAGTTACTTACATTGGGCATACAAAATTCAGTCTCAAGTAACATTTGTAACTGATAAATTAGTCTTCAATACTATGTATCTGAGACTAATAAATCATCTCTAATAATTTAGTTCCTAATAGTCACTTTCTTGTAGTGCAAGTTGAATTTTATAAGAAAAATTTAAACACACTTGATTATTTCATCTTATCAATTTTATTGAATATTTTAACAATATTTGAAATGAGATTATTAATTTTTATTTATTTTCAATTTAAACACAATATTCATCTGTTCATCTTCCTTTTCAAGTTCATCTTCAAAAGTTACTGTTCATCGATGAATAGTGAACAGTGCATCCGATCAAAGTTCATTTCAAATCTTGTTGTAATGGATTAATATGCTTGAAATCACATTCTAAATAACATTCAATCATCAATTTCAGACATTGTTTCCGATTTGAATGTTTCAATCTGAGTTTTTTACAAGTTTAGGGTTCGAACGCCCGAACAGGTATCGAACGCCTATCAAAAGACTTTCATTTAATTATAAATCAGATTGATGTGAATCATAAACTTACATTCACAATCACATAAACACTATCAACAATCTGTGATTAAGACTCAAATGGTTTTACTTGAAGAATTAGGGTTTTACAGAGAGTTTGAATGGTCAGGGAGAAGTCGAATGAAGTTTGAAGTGAGAATGAAATGAAATTGTCACAAGTGTTCTTATATATATGTGAAAATTTTAGATGCAAGAGCACTGTTTGAGCGCATGAGGACCTAAATTTCACTAAGTATTGGACATATGAGCACTGTTTAGTCACATGAGGCCAGACGCATGAGAACTGTTCAGTCGTATAAGCACTGTTCAGTAGCATGAGTACTGTTTAGTAGCATGAGAACTGTTCAGTAGCATGAGCACTGTTCAGTAGCAAGAGGATTCTGAAATGCCCACACACTAACTTTTCAGAAACATGACAACGGGATCATTCATCATAGACAAAAGCTTTACATTATCAAGCACACATATACTTTGAGCTTAAAGCATCATCCTTTCAATTCAACATGTTCATTTTGATTTTCTGAGAAAATTCTTATTGTTATTACTCCCCCTAAACTTTTATGTTTTTGCAGAACATAGAAGTTTACCAAGGTAACATAAGAATTTCACACTTATCATTGTTATATTGCATGCACACAAGAAAACATGCAGAAAATCAAAATTAAAGCAGAATAAAAATATAATATTTATAATAGAATCATTGATTGCAGTGAGATCAGATTAGTGAAGATCAGGACATTAAAATAAAAAATTATATGAATAGTCATAAACAATGATTAAATCCTGATCAAGTGTGTTCCAGGTCAGTGATATCATAGCAAAGGAGACACAAGATCTAAGGACAGAAAATGAGTGTTTTTGACAAAAATATCAGCTCACTTACTTGTTCAATTCTTGGATTGATTATGGTAGAATTAGATATGACAAGATGTGACTCAAACTAAGACTTAGAGGATCAACCATCATGAAGATATGCAAGGAAGCACACATTCTCAACTTATTACCTAACAAATATGCATAACCAGAGCTCATGTTACTTAATTTAATAGAGAATGATCATGGATAACCATTTGATCAACTCTAACCATCCATTTGAATGGGTTGTGCACATTGGCATCTTTTGCATCAAAGGAGAATATCCTGGTCTATAATGACTTACAACAGAGGAAATCTCAGCACTTTAGGTCTATGATGACTCATAACAGAGAAGTAAATGATGCTTGTAACAGATCTCATGATTAGTCACATTATCATCAGGTGTGAGTGGTGTATCTTAACAAGCCACAATCTGATAAGCTAATACAACTCAAACGTACTTAGACGAATACACATACGAGCATAGAGATTTAGTTTAATCACAAGAATTTACTTGTTCAGTATACTTAGCATGATATTGTCTACACATCATATCCTGATCATGTTAGACTTTATTAGCGAGTGAAGTATGCAACTGATCTCACTAATGTACTATCATTTCTCACATGAGGCAAACACAGATTCATTCCTAAAAAATGCATTAGAAATAAAAAGAACTCTATTTTTGGAGTTTTTGATTTATATTTTTCTATTTGATTTTTGAGTTTTCTAATCTTGTATTTTGTTTTTCTATAAAAGAAAACACATGCACACAAAATAATCAGGCAAATAACGATGAAAAGGTTACACTTATGAAAACCTTTAGGTTTAGAGAGGATTTTGATCATGAAAAGATTCAAAGACCTAAATTAAAAACTTAGAAACCAGGTTTACACGTGGTTAATAAGACCAATTGACTCCACTAAATACTCAAACCTTCCTGGTAGAAAAGCTTTAGTAAATAGGTCTGCCAACTGTTTTTCAGTTGCTATTTGAATCAAAATGATTAAACCTTTTTCAGAATTATCTCTTAGAAAATGATATCGAATTTCGATATGTTTTGTTTTTGAATGTTAAACTGGATTAGCTGTAATGAACATAGCAACAGTGTTATCAATGTAAATGGGTGTTTTAAGAAAATTGAACCCATAATCTAGCAGTTGATTTTGCAACCAAAGGATTTGAGAACATCCTGCTGATGCAGCTATGTACTCAGCTTCTGCAGTTGAAACAGAAACATTTGTTTGTTTCTTACATTGCCATGAAACTAATCGGGGACCCAGAAATCGACACCCACCCGTTGTCGATTTTCTATCTTGACAACAACTACCGTAATCACTGTCGGTATATCCATGTAACTCAAAATTCCCTTCATAAGGGTACCATAACCTAATGCTGGCTTACCTTTGAGATACCTAAATATGCGTTTGACAACAATTAGATGTGATTCCTTCGGTTCTGATTGATACCTGGCACAGACACAAACTGCATACATAATGTCTGGACGCGATGCAGTAAGATACGTCAACGAGCCAATCATTGATCTGTATAGCGTTTGGTCGATAGATTTTCCTTTCGGATCAGGTTCAATCTTGGTGTTAACATCTGCAGGAGTTCTGATAGACTGATAGTCTTGCAACTTGAACTTTTTCAAGACTTTCTCGACAAACTTCTCTTGATTTATGAAGATTCCATCTTCTGTTGCTTGACCTGTAGTCCGAGAAAGAAGTTAATCTCTCCCATAGAACTCATCTGGAATCAAGACTTCATAATATCCTCGAATTCTTTGCATAACTTGGAGCTTGTAGATCCGAATATGATGTCATGAACATACACTTGTACAAATAAGAGATCATCATCATCCTTCTTTATAAATAAAGTTGGATCGATTTTCCCTCTTGTGTATCCATTCTAGATTAAGTGTTGTGACAATGTTTCATACCAAATCCTTGGTGCTTGATGTAGTCCATATAATTCCTTACTCAGCTTATACACTCGATGTGAAAATTCAGCATCCTCAAAGCCTGGGGGTTGCTTCACAAATACATCGTCAGTTATAGGACCATATAGAAATGCACCTTTGATGTCCATTTGATACACCTTAAACTTCATGAATGAAGCATATGCCAGGAAAACTCGAATGGATTCAAGTCTTGCCACTGGAGCAAACACATCATCATAATCTATTCCTTCCTCTTGCGTGCATCCTTGTGCAACGAGTCTCGCTTTATTCCGTAATACGATACCACGATCATCAGTCTTGTTTCTAAACAACCATTTCGTGCCTATCGCATTTTCACCTTCAGGTAAATCCACTAAATTCCACACTTCTTGTTTGCGGAATTGAAGAAGTTCTTCTTGCATTGCTTCAATCCAACCATTGTCCGTTAACACCTCGGTGATGTTTTTAGGAACAATCTGTGAAAGAAAACAGGAGTATAAGCAAACATTTGCTTGTTCAGATTTACTCCTAGTAGTTCTTTCATTTAGAGGACTAATAATCTGGGATGTTGGATGGTTCCTGTGGATACGAGATGTCAGTATCTCAGTTCCTTGAACATTAACATCCAGATTGGTTTGGTTCAGATTGGAGAGCTGATGCAACAAGGTAGAAGAATGTGGAGTGAAATTTGGAGCTTGAGTCGGTGAATTGATAAAGTAATCATGGTTACTATGATCAGTTGCATCTCCAGAGATGGAAGATGTGCCAGACTCAGGTTGTCCAATTTCTATACTATCATTAGGAATAGGTTGTGATCCTTCTTTATCTAACGAGACTGAATGATCTGAAGCTGAAGTAGCATGATCATTCTCTTGATTGATGAAAATACCATCTGCAGATTGTTGAACTTGCAATCCAAGGAAGAAATTGATTTCTCCCATAGAACTCATTTGGAAACAAGATTTCATGATTTCTTCAAATTCATTGCATAATTTTGAACTGGTAGAACCAAATATGATATCATCTACATACACTTGCACACATAAGAGATCATCATTATCTGTCTTTATGAATAAAGTAGGATCGATTTTCCCTCTTGTGTATCCATGTTGGATTAAGTGTTGTGATAATGTTTCATACCAAATTCTTGGAGCTTGATGTAGGCCATACAAAGCTTTACTAACCTTATACACTCGATATGAAAATTTTTCATCCTCAAAGCCCGGAGGTTGCTTCACATACATACTAATCAAAGCATTATTCACATCAACATTAGACTCAAACCCAAATCTCAACACATGAGCATGAATCTCCCTACTAGTGATGACATCCTCTACAGCCCCACAAGCTCTCAAAACACTCGAAAACGTATCCATGTTTGTTAGACAAGCTGTGAATGATGACATGGAGGAGGTATTTCCATTAAGAGGAAACCTTCTCTTTCCTGAAGGTTCTGACTGAAAAGTCACCTTCATAGCCTATCTTCTCAAAAGATTGGTTAACAGCAGATTTTGGAAAAGATAATTCACTTTCTACATCCTCCAGCTAAAGATGTGTGTTTATGGAAGCTAGAGTGATAATGATTGTCCTCCCCTGTACTGTGGCAGACAGTGCCTTCTCCCCATCCATGGTGAACTCTTGGCAGGTCCTCAGTGATAAAGATTGTCCTCCCCTGTACTGTGGTAGATAGTGCATTCTCCCCATCCATAGTGACCTCTTGGCAGGTCCTCCAAAAGTCCAAAAGTTGATCCTTATAGAGTGAAGGATTAAGGGTGAGGGAGGTGAAATAGTTTGATAAAGAGAGAAAGAGGCAAACCTCTGAGTAACTTGGATCTTTCTCAGAGTTCAACAGAGCAACTTGATTATGTTGCTTGTGAAGATGCATGGAGAAATCCAGTTGGTTTCTACGGTAGGGGTAGGCCATTTAAGGTGGCTTTAAGGTGAAGAAAGGTCAGAACAAAGGCGGTGAGTGGGTGAATTTAGGTTAGAGAACTTGCAGTTGAAGAAGATAGTGAAAGAAGGGGGAACCATTGAGTATATTGATAAGAAATTGATTTGAGACAAAGTTAATATGAAAGGATAAACTTTTAAATCCGAATGTTGGTCCTATCTCTGAAAAAGTACCCAAAAAGGTAGTTTTCTTGGAAGTCGAAATTCTTGCAAAGGTATTTGTTGTTAAAAACAAATGCGGGTGAAGACCATTCATCCGCATTTGTTTAGAACAAATGCGGATGAAGAAAAATCTATCCGCATTTGTTACGGAACAAATGCGGATGAGAATTCTAGAAATGTTAAAGGAAACAGTCATCCGCATTTACAAATGTGGATGACAATTTGCAAATGCGGTTGAAATTAGTTCACCCGCATTTACAAATGCGGATGGATTAAAGATTGGGGCCCACCCACTCTTCTCTCTCCTAAACTTTATGTTTCCAAGAAATGCAATATATGATTTCTGTCTGATCTCTTTTCAAAAACCCAATATAAGTGTAGAACTCTTGTTCTTGATCGGTCAAGAAAGGGAGAGCCTCTAAAAGTGAAAATCCTAGCAAAACGTGTGTTCGGTTAGTGGCTTGGGGTATATCTGCTTGAGGCTTTCTCGGTTGGAAGCTACCATTTTCTACCTTCTCCCTACATAAGACCCTCCATTTCGTCACATTTGCTGCTATAAGGTAATTTTTGACAGCCCTCTTTATGGCTGTCCATAATGTGTTGTTTGCGTCTTCATAGCTAGTTTTATTCACATATAAAAGATCCTTTGTTCTTGGGTTTGTTTATAACTTATAACATCAAAATATAACTCGAAATTTCAGTTTATATAAACCATGTTATAAAGTTCATTTCCGCTGCATTTTTCAAAAGTTTATATGGTTAAACTTCGATTTTGTGTTCTAACAAACCCAACAATGGCATCAAGAGCCGGTTATGTGGTTGCTTGCTTGTTCTTGTCCTTTAAAATCAGTTTTAAAGGATGATTATCAACTCATAGTAGGCTGATTTTGGTTGATTTAATAAACCCCATGTCTTTCAAAGTTATATCTTCATGCTTATGATTAAACTTTGAAAGATAGGAATGTCAATTGGTTGATATGTTTGGTTGTTGTTTGTTTGGACAAACAAACCCAAATTTTCAGTTTATGTTGGATGAAAATTTAGGGTTTGATGGGGTTTATTTTGTTTGTTGAATGATGTTAATGATTGTTCATATGATAGTGTATAACCTAGCCTTTGGCCTTATGTTATTTGGATGATTGCAATGGTTGTTTTGGTTTATTCAATGGGGTTGTATATTATTTTATTTGTTCTTTGTATAAAAGATGTAATTTATTTATTATTGGGTTGTAATAAATAGATTAGGTGTATTTTTCATTTTACTAGATATCATGTATTAGGACTTTATATCTTGTAATATGAAGACATATGCCATGGAAGCATAAAGGAAAGACACAAGAGAAACTTAGAGCATTTCGGATGTGGTTTCAAGTGGGAGGCTTTTGGAAGCTTTCTATTTGTTTTTGTTATAACCTTAGAAAAGACCAAATGACAACACTTGTGATGGCAAACAAGTGTTGTCAACATAATGGCTATGGTTATGCACATATGGTTGTTTATGTTTATGCTTGTTTGAATGTTTGTTATTTGATTGTATGGTTGATATTTTGACATGCATTACAAACTAATTACCAAACTTAACAAGCTAAAAAAAATGATGGTTCTTAATCATTAAAAGGTAATAAAAGGTTATTAAAATGATTTAATGATTTTAAAGATTAAAATAGGTTTTATCAAAGGACCATAAGGTATCTTATATTTGAAAGCATGCAAATACAAGTACATAGAGTTTTCTAAACTAGAATCATGAAACCTCTAAATAGTCTAAAACAAGCTCAACACCGTCATTTTACACAACACTGTAGCACCCGTATTTTCTTTTAAAGAAACAAAAGAAAAAAAGAAGGAAAAATGAAAGAAATAAATGTCAGCTTATGTGGAGGGGCCAAAAATGTTAAAAGTGCAAACTTTATAATTATTTTAGTACAAAAGGTGGTATAGCAGCCCATGTCCTGCTGCTTTTCACCTTTCTACCGATTCTAGAGAGAGAAAGAAGAAAAAAAGCTTCGGGTTGAGAAAGAAGGTCAAGCAGGATTCAAATTTCCAGGTAAGAATTCGTGTTTTTAAGTTGTTCTTGGCTAGATAATGCCTCGATTATATGTTCTTATGTGCCTATATGCTTTCGGGTATGTGTTCTTGGTGTTTAGGTGCTAGAAACATCAAGAATTCATGGTTTTAAGAGTGTTAAGCTTGAAAACAACTAAGGTGAGTTGCTAGAACCCCTTTTTACATGTTTTTAAATGATTTTGGGGCTGGAAATACATGTATGTATGTTTTTATAAGGTTGGGTATTATACCCGTATGTTCATATGCATGTGTATGTTTTGGGAAGATGTATGGTTATGAATATGTTAAGTTCATGCTTAGAATGGTATGTGAATGCTAGAACTAAGTGATGTAATGTTTGGGACTGAAAACAGTTTAAAATATGTGAACAGGCTGCTAATACGCCTATAAAAGGCTCATGAGTCTGAACAGCCCTCATACTCCCAAAATTTATGACAGAAATTTAAGTGTTGGGGCTTATGCTCCCCAACAGTGCTCATGTGCCTGGAATTTAGAACCTAGAAAACTAAGTACAGGGTAATGAGTCTCAATAGTGCTAATACGCCTGAATTTTATGCCTTAGAAAATTACAAGGTAATATGCCCAAATAGTGCTCTTATGCCTGAAAGTATGACTTAGAAACCAAGTATAGGGTAATATGCCTGAATAGTACTCATATGCCTGAATTCTGACTTAGAAAAACTAAGTGTAGGGTAATGAGCCTAAACAGTGCTCTTGTGCCCGAAATAATGACTTAGAAAACTAAGTGTAGGGTGATGAGCCTAAATAGTGCTCTTACGCCTGGGATTATTTTCTAAGTGTAAGGTGATATGTCCCAACAGTGCTCATGCGCCCAGACAGGGCTCATGCGCCCAAATAGTCCTCATGCGCCCAGAATTTTTATACTTAGAAATTTTCACAGGATTTTTCTAGGAATCTGGGTTTTAGGGTTTGACCAAGGTTGACCAAGGGCTATTTAATGATAATGATTTATGCATGCAATGATGATTAATGATTGACCCTTGTTATTATTACTGATATTATTATCAGTAGTTTATTATTATTAGCAATATTATTATGATTATTTTAATATTGTTAAGTATGAAATGGCATGATGAAGGATGATTAAAATTTAACGAAGAGTATAATCATTAATAAGTAAAATATTAATGATGAAGAAAATGGAACGTAAATGAATAAGTAAAGGCTTGCAAGCAAATGTATGGAGGTGCACACCCCTAGCAGGGTTAGCTCAACTGTGATGCAGGTTAGCTACCCCGAAGGATGCACACAGGGTCAATCTTTGAGATTGACAATGAGGTGAGCAACTTCGTGTTACAACAGACTCGGTTAGCAGGCAATCCGTGAGATTGCCACTGAGGTGAGCAACCATGTGTTGCAACAGACTTGGCTAACATATGATCGTGAGGGATCAATATGGAGGTGAGCAACTTTGTGTCGCAACAGACTCGGTTAGCAGGCAATCTTGAGATTGCCATGAGGTGAGCAACCATGTGTTGCAACAGACTTGGCTAACATACGATATTGAGAGATCGACATGGAGGTGAGCGACTTTGTTGTCGCAACAGACTTGTAAGAACAAATGTAAAGACTGGAAGAGTAATGGAAAGAGTATGAATTGAACAAATGATGAGGATAATAATAATAATAATAATTATCTGTATGCATGAAGGATGTATGCTCACAAATGAAATATCATAATAAAGTACAAAACGGGATCCCCGTCATTCGACCTCCGTAATCGTGGCTGTGTGCCATGAAGAGGGTAAAGTCTGACGGGATCTAGATGATAAATGAATGATAATGAGTTACGATGAATGAACGAAAGCTAACGAACGCAATGAAAGATAATAATGATATCATCTACATGTACGTATAATGTGTGGGCATGTGCGAAAGTACAGTATGATTTGAAAAAGTAAAGTATTTTAATCATAAAACTAGAACTCACTCAGCATCGCTGACTTTTATGTATTTTTCGGTTGGCAGGTAAACGATGCTGAGGATGGGACACTGAGATGGCTACTCGGCGGGATAAGACTGACATCCATTCATGTTTTGACGATACTGTTGTTTTGTAATTCATTCAACTAATCTTTTGTAACTCATGAACTACAATGTATTGCTTAACAACAGTGTTACTAACGAAATGAATGGTTTTTGCTAAACAAATTTCGCTGCTTAAATTTACAATATGCAATGTCTTATGTAATTATTGCTGTGAATGACCAACTGTGAAGTCTCCGGGAACCGGGCCTTACAAGTTGGTATCAGAGCCAAATTTTAAGTGAAACGGGTAAATTTTCAAAATAAACCTAAACAAGGTAAGCTAAGCCCGATATATATAGGACCTTTCCGAATCATCGCACGAGTAGGAGAGGTAGCCTATCGACTTGAACTGCCAGATGAGTTAAGTGGAATTCATCCCACATTCCATGTATCTCATCTGAGAAAGTGCTTAGCTGATGAGGATATAATTGTTCCGCTGGAAGATATTGAAGTAGACGAACGGCTCAATTACGTTGAGCAACCAGTGGCAATCATTGATCGTAAAGAAAAGAAGTTAAGGAATAAAGTGTTTCCTCTTGTGCGTGTATAGTGGAAGCACAGAAAGGGATCAGAATCTACGTGGGATACGGAGGAGGAGATGAGGCAACATTATCCTCATCTGTTTGAGGAATAATAGGTTTCGGGGACGAAACCTATATAAGGGGGTGGACTTGTAACACCCGTATTTTCTTTTAAAGAAACAAAAGAAAAAAAAAGAAAGAAAAAGGAAAGAAATAAAGGTCAGCTTATGCGGAGGGGCCAAAAATATTAAAAGTGCAAACTTTATAATTATTTTAGTACAAAAGGTGGTATAGCAGCCCATGTCCTGCTGCCTTTCACCTTTCTACCGATTCTAGAGAGAGAAAGAAAAAAAAAGCTTCGGGTTGAGAAAGAAGGTCAAGCTGGATTTGAATTTCCAGGTAAGAATTCGTGTTTTTAAGTTGTTCTTGGCTAGATAATGCCTCGGTTATATGTTCTTATGTGCCTATATGCTTTCGGGTATGTGTTCTTGGTGTGTAGGTGCTAGAAACATCAAGAATTCGTGGTTTTGAGAGTGTTAAGCTTGAAAGCAGCTAAGGTGAGTTACTAGAACCCCTTTTTACATGTTTTCAAATGATTTTGGGGCTGGAAATACATGTATGTATGTTTTTATAAGGTTGGGTATTATACCCGTATGTTCATATGCATGTGTATGTGGGTCGGGTATGTTTTGGGAAGATGCATGGTTATGAATATGTTAAGTTCATGCTTAGAATGGTATGTGAATGCAAGAACTAGTGATGTAATGTTTAGGACTGAAAACAATTTAAAATATGTGAACAGGCTGCTAATATGCCTATACAAGGCTCATAAGTCTGAACAGTCCTCATACTCCCAAAATTTATGATAGAAATTTAAGTGTTGGGGCTTATGCTCCCCAACAGTGCTCATGTGCCTGGAATTTTGAACTTAGAAAACTAAGTACAGGGTAATGAGTCTGAATAGTGCTAATACGCCTGAATTTTATGCCTTAGAAAATTACAAGGTAATATACCTAAATAGTGCTCTTATGCCTGAAAGTATGACTTAGAAACCAAGTATAGGGTAATATGCCTGAATAGTACTCATATGCCTGAATTCTGACTTAGAAAAACTAAGTGTAGGGTAATGAGCCTAAACAGTGCTCTTGTGCCCAAAATAATGACTTAGAAAACTAAGTGAAGGGTGATGAGCCTAAATAGTGCTCTTACGCCTGGGATTATTTCTAAGTGTAAGGTGATATGTCCTAACAGTGCTCATGCACCCAGACAGGGCTCATGCGCCCAAATAGTCCTCATGCGCCCAGAATTTTTATACTTAGAAATTTTCACAGGATTTTTCTAGGAATCTGGGTTTTAGGGTTTGACCGAGGTTGACCAGGGGCTATTTAATGATAATCATTTATGCATGCAATGATGATTAATGATTGACCCTTGTTATTATTACTGATATTATTATCAGTAGTTTATTATTATTAGCAATATTAACATTATTATTTTAATATTGTTAAGTATGAAATGGCATGATGAAGGATGATTAAAATTTAACGAAGAGTATAATCATTAATAAGTAAAATATTAATGATGAAGAAAATGGAACGTAAATGAATAAGTAAAGGCCTTGGAAGCAAATGTATGGAGGTGCACACCCCTGGCAGGTGTTAGCTCAACTGTGATGCGGGTTAGCTACCCCAAAGGATGCACACAGGGTCAATCTTTGAGATTGCCAATGAGGTGAGCAACTTTGTGTTGCAACAGACTCGGTTAGCAGGCAATCCATGAGATTGCCACTGAGATGAGCAACCATGTGTTGCAACAGACTTGGCTAACATACGATCGTGAGAGATCAATATGGAGGTGAGCAACTTTGTGTTGCAACAGACTCGGTTAGCAGGCAATCTTGAGATTGCCACTGAGGTGAGCAACCATGTGTTGCAACAGACTTGGCTAACATACGATCTTGAGAGATCGACATGGAGGTGAGCGACTTTGTTGTCGCAACAGACTCGTAAGAACGAATGTAAAGACTGGAAGAGTAATGGAAAGAGTACGAATTGAACGAATGATGAGGATAATAATAATAATTATTATCATCTGTATGCATGAAGGATGTATGCTCACAAATGAAATATCATAATAAAGTACAAAACGGGATCCCCGTCATTCGACCTCTGTAATCGTGGTTGTGTGCCATGAAGAGGGTAAAGTCTGACGGGATCTAGATGATAAATGAATGATATGAGTTACGATGAATGAACGAAAGCTAACGAACGCAATGAAAGATAATAATGATATCATCTACATGTACGTATAATGTGTGGGCATGTACGAAAGTACAGTATGATTTGAAAAAGTAAAGTATTTTAATCATAAAACTAGAACTCACTCAGCATCGCTGACTTTTATGTATTTTCCAGTTGGCTAGTAAACGATGCTGAGGATGGCACACTGAGATGGCTACTCGGCGGGACAAGACTGACATCCATTCATGTTTTGACGATACTGTTGTTTTGTAATTCATTCAACTAATCTTTTGTAACTCATGAACTACAATGTATTGCTTAACAACAGTGTTACTAACGAAATGAATGGTTTTTGCTAAACAAATTCCACTGCTTAAATTTATAATATGCAATGTCTTATGTAATTATTGCTGTGAATGACCAACTGTGAGGTCTCCGGGAACCGGGCCTTACAAGTTGGTATCAGAGCCAAAGTTTAAGTGAAACGGGTAAATTTTCAAAATAAACCTAAACTTAAACTGAAAATGGGACAGAAGGAGGGATGTCAATCCGAGTAGCTACGTGCCATCAGGTATTTCTTTTCTTAAAGTCAACCAGAATTATGTATGTGTGCTATATGGCCTATGTGTTCTTAGTAGATTTAGATACTGATGTAGTCAGGATAGGAAATGCTTGGGGTGTGAAAAGTAAAGTAAGTGGCTAATCACAACTGGCCACTGTAATTAGGGACTTACTATACTTGACATAAACTGAGCTATTACCTTGAATGACTGTTTTGGTGTTTGAATCTTATAGTGCTTAGGAAATGGCTGGGAAGAAAACTTCCAAAGCTTATAGAGGTAGAGGTAGACCGCGAGTGACCAAGAGTAGTGCCAAAGCTGCTGAGACGACCCATGAGAACCTTGAGGTTCATGATCGGATTGAAGGAAATGAGAATGCCAGCCTGAATGCCTCAGCTAGGGAGGCGATTACTGATGAGGTACACCAGGTCCTGCAGGCAGTTATGCCATCTCTGGTGACCGATGTTATTCGAGCTGTGAGGAATGAGGAGAGAAAGGAGAAGGAGGACAGGAGAGGGTCGACTAGGAAGGAAAGCAAGGGAGGAGAGGAACGACCGGATCCTGAGATAGTAGTATCTGATGAGGAAGAGGATGATGTAGTAGGGGTGACGACCAAGGGATGCAGTTACGGGGCATTCCAGAGGTGCAAGCCCCCGACTTTTGATGGAAATGGCAATGCTGCCGCCACCCACCGTTGGGTAAGGGAGATGGAAGCAGTACTCGAGATCAGCGAGTGCCGGGAGGATCAGAAGGTGAAGTTTGCCACCCACTCCTTTACTGACTCCGCACTATGCTGGTGGGACAACAACATACAAGCTGAGGGTTCAAGGGCCATCGGGAAAATGCGATGGACAGAATTGAAGAAGCTGGTAATTGAGGAATTCTGTCCTCACAGGGAACTCGATAAGGTCGAGAGGGAGTTCCTACAACTTGAGGCGGGAACCATGACCCACCAACAGTACACTACCAAGTTTAATGAGATGGCGAGGTTGGTGCCGGATCAGGTGATGCCGGTGTCTCAAAAGATCAACCGGTACATTCAGGGACTGCCAGCTGACATTCGCAGGCACTTGATCGCTGCTCGACCGAGCACCTTTAGGTCGGCAGTGTATTTGGCTGGAAGACTTTATGATGAAAGGGAAGTGATGGTGGTGGAGGCAAAGAAAGCCGGTGGTGCTGACCAGAATTAGAATAGGAAGCGGTTCGGGCGTGGCGGTTTTACCCCGAATAACAAGAAGATGAGAAGGGATGACCGTAAAGTGGGGTCATCAAGCTCGGGACCCAAAAGGTGTGACAAGTGTGGGAAGGAGCATGGCGGTGAATGTAGATGGGGGTTAAACGTCTGTTTCAAGTGTGGGAAATCCAGTCATATGGCTAGAGACTGTAAGGCTGTGAGGTGTTTCAACTGCGGGGAAAGTGGCCATATGAGTAAGGATTGCAGGAGGCCGAGGGCAGAGAGTTCCGGGGCAAAGAAGACGACCGGGACTGAAAGGCAGAAGGCGAGTGCCAGAGCTTTCACCATGACCAGGGAGGAGGCTAGGACGGACCCCGATGTTGTGTCAGGTACGTTTCTAGTAGATCAAACTCTTGCTTCTGTGTTATTTGATTCTGGTGCTAGTAGGAGTTTTATTTCTGCCAATTTCTGTACTAAACTGCCTCTTAGTAGTAAATGCATTGATGAGCCCTTCGACGTAGAGACTGCTATTGGTAAGTCCACTAGGGTTACAAATGTGATAGAGGACTGTGCCATAGAGTTAGAAGGTCATAGGTTTGCTGCTAAGTTACATGTGATGCCCCTAGGTGGATTTGATGTAGTACTAGGGATGGATTGGTTAGCAACCCATGAAGCGAATATCGTATGTCATAAGAAAATGATTAGACTGACGGCGCCTGACGGAAGTCCGATGACAATATATGGCGATCGGGTTATGATGATTCCAAAAGTAATTTCGATGGCGGTGGCGGGAAGTGCATGAGACGTGGATGTAGCGCTTATCTAGCCTACGTGAAGGATGTGGACACGTCAATACCACAATTGTCCAATGTGCCAGTTGCGTGTGACTTTCCCGATGTGTTTCCAGAGGACCTATCGGGTGTGCCACCGGATCGCGAAATCGAATTTCAAATTGACTTGATACCAGGTGCCCAACCTGTCGCTAAGGCACCATATCGACTGGCTCCAACTGAAATGAAGGAGTTAATGGAGCAACTGCAAGAATTGCTCGATAAGGGTTTCATCAGATCGAGTATCTCTTCTTGGGGTGCTCCGGTCTTATTTGTGAAGAAGAAGGACGGTAGCATGAGAATGTGTATCGACTATCGTGAATTGAACAAGTTAACGATAAAGAATCGGTATCCGTTACCGAGGATTGACGACTTGTTCGATCAGCTCCAGGGTGCCAGTTGGTTCTCGAGGATAGATCTTCGATCTGGCTACCATCAATTGAAAGTGAGGGAGCAGGACATTCCTAAAATAGTTTTTCGTACGCGTTATGGACACTACGAGTTTCTTGTTATGCCCTTTGGTCTAACCAACGCGCAGCTGCTTTTATGGATTTGATGAATAAAGTGTGCCGGCCAATGCTAGACAAATCAGTAATTGTGTTCATCGATGATATCCTGATTTACTCAAGAAGCGAAGAAGAGCATGCCGGTCATATGCTGGAAGTGTTGGAGACTTTGAGAAAGGAGAAACTGTATGCTAAGTTCTCCAAGTGTGCTTTTGGCTACGCGAGGTGCAATTTCTGGGTCACGTGGTAAATGCAGAGGGAATCAAGGTGGACCCAGTAAAGGTGGAGGCTGTGATGCAATGGAAGTCTCCTAAGACGCCATCCGAAATTCGTAGCTTCTTGGGATTGGCGGGCTACTACAGGAGATTTATTCAAGACTTCTCCAAGATAGCCTCACCTTTGACGAAATTGACTCGCAAGGACGTGAAGTTCGTGTGGGGGCGAGAACAGGAGGATGCCTTCGAGGAGTTGAAGACGAGATTAACACAAGCTCCTGTCTTGACATTGCCCGGGGGAAATGACGACTTAGTGGTCTATTCGGACGCATCTTATTCTGGGCTAGGTTGCGTGTTGATGCAAGGTGGAAGGGTAATAGCTTATGCAACTCGACAACTGAAAACCCACGAAGTCAACTACCCCACACATGATCTAGAATTAGCCGTGGTGGTTTTCGCGTTGAAGATTTGGCGACACTATCTATACGGGACTAAGTGCACCATCTTCACAGACCACAAGAGCTTGAAGTACTTTTTTGAGCAGAAAGATCTAAACATGAGGCAGAGTTGATGGTTGGAGCTCATAAAGGACTATGATTGCGAAATCCGTTACCATCCGGGCAAGGCCAACGTGGTGGCAGATGCCCTTAGCCGAAAAGAAAGGCCCAAGCCGATCCGGGTGAAGGCTTATCAGCTGATTATGACCTCCGATGTGATGACACAGATTAAGGAGTTCCAAGACAAAGCTTTGAAAGAAGATTGTCTTAACTCCGAAAGGATGAGAGGTCTAGTCACGGAATTGGGCGAAAACACTCTTGGTGTTAAGACCCGATTCGGGCGGATGTGGATTCCTCGATACAGGGATCTACGTGGGAAGATTATGGATGAAGCCCATAAAACTCGATACTCCATTCATCCCGGTGCTACCAAGATGTATCACGATATGAAGAAAGATTATTGGTGGCCGGGTATGTAACGCGATGTAGTGGAGTACGTGAGTAAGTGCCTTACTTGTCTTCAAGTGAAGGCGGAACACCAGAAACCGTACGGGAAGATCCAACCGTTGGATATACCCGAATGGAAGTGGGAGCATATCACCATGGACTTCATTACTAAGCTACCTCGCACATCGAGGGGATGCGATACTATTTGGGTGAATGTCGACCGACTAACAAAGAGTGCCCGTTTCCTACCGATCCGCGAGACGTATTCATCCGAAAGATTGGCGGATCTGTTTATCAAAGAGATCGTAGCTCGTCATGCCGTGCTGGTGTCTATCGTGTCGGATCGTGACACCCGGTTTACGTCGAAGTTTTGGAGAAGATTCCATGAGGCAATAGGAACGAGGCTACATATTAGTACAGCCTATCATCCTCAGACGGACGGGCAGTCTGAAAGGACGATACAGACGCTCGAGGATATACTTCGAGCATGCGTGATCGATTTTGGAGGAAGTTGGGATGATCATTTGCCATTAGCAGAATTCTCGTACAACAACAGTTATCATGCCAGTATTGGCAAGCCACCCTACGAGATGCTATACGGTAGGAGATGTAGGACGCCCGTGTGTTGGGGAGACATTGGGCAGAAAGAGTTAGGAGGTATTGAGGTGATTGAAGCTACGACTGAGAAGTTGGAAAAGATCAAAGCCTTCATGAAGGCGGCGAAAGATAGACAAAAGTCGTATGCTGACAAGAGGCGAAGACCAATAGAGTTCAAGGTTGGAGACCGAGTCATGTTAAAGGTCTCACCTTGGAAAGGGACTATTCGATTCAGAAAACGAGGTAAGCTAAGCCCGAGATATATAGGACCTTTCCGAATCATCGCACGAGTAGGAGAGGTAGCCTATCGACTTGAACTGCCACATGAGTTAAGTAATTCATCACACATTCCATGTATCTCATCTGAGAAAGTGCTTAGCTGATGAGGATATGATTGTTTGCTGCAAGATATTAAAGTAGACGAACGGCTCAATTACGTTGAGCAACCAGTGGCAATCATTGATCATAAAGAAAAGAAGTTAAGGAATAAAGTGGTTCCTCTTGTGCGTGTACAGTGGAAGCACAGAAAGGGATCAGAATCTACGTGGGAGATGGAGGAGGAGATGAGGCAGCACTATCCTCATCTGTTTGAGGAATAACAGGTTTCGGGGACGAAACCTATATAAGGGGAGTGGACTTGTAACACCCGTATTTTCTTTTAAAGAAACAAAAGAAAAAAAAGAAAGAAAAAGGAAAAAATAAAAGTCAGCTTATGCGGAGGGGCCAAAAATGTTAAAAGTGCAAACTTTATAATTATTTTAGTACAAAAGGTGGTATAGCAACCCATGTCCTGCTGCTTTTCACCTTTCTACCGATTCTAGAGAGAAAGAAGAAAAAGAGCTTCGGGTTGAGAAAGAAGGTCAAGCAGGATTCGAATTTCCAGGTAAGAATTCGTGTTTTTAAGTTGTTCTTGGCTAGATAATGTGTCGGTTATATGTTCTTATGTGCCTATATGCTTTCGGGTATGTGTTCTTGGTGTTTAGGTGATAGAAACATCAAGAATTCGTGGTTTTGAGAGTGTTAAGCTTGAAAGCAGCTAAGGTGAGTTACTAGAACCCCTTTTTACATGTTTTCAAATGATTTTGGGGCTGGAAATACATGTATGTATGTTTTTATAAGGTTGGGTATTATACCCGTATGTTCATATGCATGTGTATGTGGGTCGGGTATGTTTTGGGAAGATGTATGGTTATGAATATGTTAAGTTCATGCTTAGAATGGTATGTGAATGCTAGAACTAAGTGATGTAATGTTTGGGACTGAAAACAGTTTAAAATATGTGAACAGACTGCTAATACGCCTATACATGGCTCATAAGTCTGAACAGTCCTCATACTCCCAAAATTTATGATAGAAATTTAAGTGTTGGGGCTTATGCTCCCCAACAGTGCTCATGTGCCTGGAATTTAGAACCTAAAAACTAAGTACAGGGTAATGAGTCTGAATAGTGCTAATACGCCTGAATTTTATGCCTTAGAAAATTACAAGGTAATATGCCCAAATAGTGCTCTTATGCCTGAAAGTATGACTTAGAAACCAAGTATAGGGTAATATGCCTGAATAGTACTCATATGCCTGAATTCTGACTTAGAAAAACTAAGTGTAGGGTAATAAGCCTAAATAGTGCTCTTGTCCCGAAATAATGACTTAGAAAACTAAGTGTAGGGTGATGAGCCTAAATAGTGCTCTTATGCCTGGGATTATTTTCTAAGTGTAAGGTGATATGTCCCAACAGTGCTCATGCGCCAGACAGGGCTCATGCACCCAAATAGTCCTCATGCACCCAGAATTTTTATACTTAGAAATTTTCACAGGATTTTTTTGGGAATCTGGGTTTTAGGGTTTGACCGAGGTTGACCAAGGGCTATTTAATGATGATGATTTACGCATGCAATGATGATTAATGATTGACCCTTGTTATTATTACTGATATTATTATCAGTAGTTTATTATTATTAGCAATATTATTATTATTATTTTAATATTGTTAAGTATGAAATGGCATGATGAAGGATGATTAAAATTTAACGAAGAGTATAATCATTAATAAGTAAAATATTAATGATGAAGAAAATGGTACGTAAATGAATAAGTAAAGGCTTGCAAGCAAATGTATGGAGGTGCACACCCCTGGCAGGTGTTAGCTCAACTGTGATGCGGGTTAGCTACCCTGAAGGATGCACACAGGGTCAATCTTTGAGATTTACAATGAGGTGAGCAACTTTGTGTTGCAACAGACTCGGTTAGCAGGCAATCCGTGAGATTGCCACTGAGGTGAGCAACCATGTGTTGCAACAGACTTGGCTAACATACGATCGTGAGAGATCAATATGGAGGTGAGCAACTTTGTGTTGCAACAGACTCGGTTAGCAGGCAATCTTGAGATTGCCATTGAGGTGAGCAACCATGTGTTGCAACAGACTTGGCTAACATACGAACTTGAGAGATCGACGTGGAGGTGAGCGACTTTGTTGTCGCAACAGACTCGTAAGAACGAATGTAAAGACTGGAAGAGTAATGGAAAGAGTATGAATTGAACGAATGATGAGGATAATAATAATAATAATTATTATCTGTATGCATGAAGGATGTATGCTCACAAATGAAATATCATAATAAAGTACAAAACGGGATCCCCGTCATTCGACCTACGTAATCGTGGCTGTGTGCCATGAAGAGGGTAAAGTCTGACAAGATCTAGATGATAAATGAATGATAATGAGTTACGATGAATGAACGAAAGCTAACGAACGCAATGAAAGATAATAATGATATCATCTACATGTACGTATAATGTGTGGGCATGTACGAAAGTACAGTATGATTTGAAAAAGTAAAGTATTTTAATCATAAAACTAGAACTCACTCAGCATCGCTGACTTTTATGTATTTTCCAGTTGGCAGGTAAACGATGCTGAGGATGGCACACTGAGATGGCTACTCGGCGGGACAAGACTGACATCCATTCATGTTTTGACGATACTGTTGTTTTGTAATTCATTCAACTAATCTTTTGTAACTCATGAACTACAATGTATTGCTTAACAACAGTGTTACTAAAGAAATGAATGGTTTTTGCTAAACAAATTCCGCTGCTTAAATTTACAATATGCAATGTCTTATGTAATTATTGCTGTGAATGACCAACTGTGAGGTCTCCGGGAACCGGGCCTTACAAACACTTAAGTCACTCGGGAACTCTTAGTGGGATAAAGGTCACCTAACCATTTTGAGGGAACTTATGACTTAAGGTGAGAATGCCATATTCGTGGGATAAAGGTCACCTAACCACTCATTTACTTAAGACGACAACCAATCGGTTTCATCTTATGTACTTAAGATGAAAAGACACATTGACCGCCTCGAGAGGCTTAATTGTCCCGTCTCGAAGGAATTGGCCACGGATTTGATCCTTAATGGCCTTACCAAGAAGTTTGAGACATTCATGTTGAACTACAACATGAATGCTTGGGACAAAAGCATTGGTGAGCTTCACTCAATGCTCAAAACGGCCGAGGCGGCCATGGGTAAAAGGGTTTTACCCGTTCTCACCATCAATGAAGGTGGGAACAAGAAAAGGCCTTATCTCGCACCCAAGGCAAAGGTTGCCAAGGGTAAAGGACCCGTATGGGGAAAAGGGAAAGGGGTGGCAAGGGTGCCACCCAAACCACAAGAGAAGAAGCAAAAGGTTGCTACTAATGACCCATGCTTCAAGTGTGGGGAGATTAGACATTGGGCAAGGAATTGTCCTGTCCATCTCCAAGAGTTGAAAGCAAAGAGGGATGCCGGGCAGACCTCAGGTACAATATACATGATTCATATTGATCTTAATGTTACATCTTCTAACACATGGGTATTGGATACTGGATGTGGAACTCATATTTGCAATTTGTTGCAGGGGTTCACAAGAAGTAGGGACTTCAATCAAGGGGATGTTAGCCTCTTCATGGGCAATGGGACTAAAGTCTTAGTTGAAGCTCGTGGGGACTACGTCCTAAAACTTCCAAGTGGCTTGGATGTTATTTTGAAGAATGTTTTGTATGCTCCTAGTTTGACTAGGAACATTATTTCTATATCCCTATTAAGACATTATGATTATGTATTATCTTTTGTTGAAAATGATATTCATGTTTCTTTAAATGATATGTTCTATTTTAAAGCTATTCCCATTAATGGTATTTATGAATTGGTTCATGAAAATACTTTAAATAGTTCATTGTACCAAACTAACACCAAGAAACTCAAGTTGGATTTGAGTAATACCTATCTTTGGCATTGTCGTCTTGGTCATATAAACAAGAAATGTATACAAACACTTCAAAAGAATGGTCTTTTAAAAACAAATGAATGTGATTCATTTGATGTTTGTGAATCTTGTTTACAAGGAAAAACGACTAAGGCACCCTTTAGTGGAACTAACGAAAGGGCAAAAGATTTATTAGGAATCATACATTCGGATGTATGTGGTCCTTTTAAGCCAATGGCTAGGAATGGTGAAAGATACTTCATTACCTTTACCGATGATTATAGTCGCTGTGGGTATGTGTACTTATTAAGGCACAAAGATGAAGCTTTTGAAACGTTCAAAATCTTCAAGAATGAAGTAGAAAATCAACTCAACAAGTCGATTAAAGTTCTCTGTACCGATAGAGGAGGTGAATACCTAAGTGATGCCTTTCAAGATCATCTTAGGAGTTGTAGGATTGTCTCACAACTCACTCCACCTGGAACACCACAACATAATGGTGTGTCTGAGAGGAGGAATCGAACCTTATTGGATATGGTCCGATCTATGATGGCTAGAAGCACATTGCCTCTATCATTTTGGGGTTTCGCTTTGCTCTCCGCGGCCCGTATTCTAAATATGGCCCCAACCAAAAAGGTGGAAAGGACACCTTTTGAGATATGGCATGGAAGAGTTCCATCCCTATCATACTTAAGGGTCTAGGGTTGTGAGGCTATGTTAAGACTCCCACCCCAAACAAATTGGAAGTCCGATCCACCAAGTGTATCTTTATTGGATATCCTAGAGATTCTATGGGATATTATTTCTATGATCCACTGGAACAAAAGGTATTTTTTGCCAGAAAAGGTGAATTCTTAGAAGCAAAGTTCCTTATGGAAGGAGCTAGCAGTAGAACAGTGGATCTTGAAGAGGATCAAGAACCACAACCCGATGCACGTTCGGTTGAAACTAGCACTCAACATGAGGATGTTGAGGATGATCAAGGGGTTGATCAATACACACAAGACGTTCGTAGAAGTGGTAGAACTAGTAATCCACCTGAAAGATATGGATTTTTCAAGGATGGATGCTATATGGTAGATTCAGATGAACCAACCACATACCATAATGCTGTGTCCAATTCGGATTGTGACAAATGGCTTGAAGCCATGAACGTTGAGATGCAATCCATGTATGACAATCAAGTTTGGGAAATTGTTATACCACCTCTTAATTCCAAGTAGTTGGAAGTAATTGGGTTTTTAAGAAGAAAACCGATATGCATGGAAACTTGGATACTTATAAGGCTAGACTTGTAGCAAAGGGATTCACTCAAACTCAAGGGGTTGATTATGATGAAACCTTCTCACCTGTTGCGATGCTAAAGTCTATAAGGATATTGTTTGCTATAGCTGCTCATTATGATTATGAGATTCGGCAAATGGATGTCAAAACCGCTTTCCTAAATGGATATCTTGAGGAAGATGTCTACATGGTTCAGCCTGAAGGTTTTGTTGATCCCAAACATCCTAATAAAGTATGCAAGTTAAAGAAATCAATCTATGGATTGAAACAAGCATCAAGAAGCTGGAATCACCGTTTTGATGAGGAGGTAAAGAAATTTGGCTTCATCAGAAACGCTGATGAGGCTTGTGTGTATAAGAAGGCTAGTGGGAGCACAATAACTTTCCTAGTATTGTATGTTGATGACATACTACTATTTGGAAATGATATTCCAACCTTGGAAGGTATAAAAACCTGGCTTGGAAGTTGTTTTTCCATCAAGGATCTTGGTGAAGCAGCCTATATTCTGGGAATAAAGATCTATAGGGATAGATCAAGGTGGTTGATTGGTTTGAATCAAAGTGCATACATTGATAAGATCTTGAAAAGGTTCAAGATGGAGAACTCTAAGAAAGGTACCGTACCTATTCAAAGAGGAACGATATTGAGTACGACTCAATGTCCTAGCTCAAAGGATGAGCAGGATAACATGAAGGCAATCCCATACGCATCTGCTGTTGGATCCATCATGTATGCAATGATATGCACTCGACCGGACGTGTCATGCGCCTTAAGCATGACAAGCCGATACCAGCAAAATCCTGGAAACAGTCATTGGATGGCTGTTAAGAACATACTTAAGTACCTAAGGAGGACAAGAGATATGTTCCTAATCTATGGATCTGGTGATGAGGAACTCGTTGTAAAGGGTTACACGGATGCGAGTTTCCAAACCGATCGTGACGATTCACGGTCACAATCGGGATACATTTTCATTCTGAACGGAGGAGCGGTCTCTTGGAAGAGCTCCAAGCAGGATGTGGTGGCTCTATCAACTACAGAATCAGAATACGTCGCCGCCTCATTGGCAGCTTAAGAAGCTGCATGGTTGAAGAAATTCATTGCCGATCTAGGGGTTGTCCCTTCCATTCAGGACCCCCTAGAGATCTTTTGTGATAACGAGGGTGCGATTGCTCAAATCAAGGAACCCTGTGCTCATCAAAAGACTAGGCACATTGAGTGGAGATTCAACTACATACGAGATGAAGTTGAAAAGGGAAAGATATGTATTCGCAAAGTTCACACGGATCAAAACATTGCGGATCCTCTCATGAAGCTCCTTGAAAAGGCAAAGCATGAAGGTCATCCTTGTGCCATGGGACTTCGATATTCTAGTGATTGGATTTGATCTGTAAATTTTGTATTTGGATATGTGGAACTCTTTATTATTTGAATAAAATTATTTGGTTATAATGTTTCAATTAATGTTCCAATTTAGCACGTTTAATCCATGAGTAAATTATTTACTCTAAATGTTCGTAGTCGTTCATACTTGTGGGAACAAGTGTGAGGGTAAGATTATTATGAACTTGTTGGGTCTGAAGGATAGTCTAATATTATCAACACAGTCAAAGTCAACAAAGTCAACATCAACGGTCAAAGTCAATGCAAAAGTCAAACCCGAAACGTTCGAGACGTGGAACCGAGACAAGACGTTGAAGATTTAAATGACTAGGAGTTTTATTGTAATAAATATATTTTGTGTGAACAAAATATATTTTATCTTGTTTTTAGTCATGTTTTGGTTTTAGATGTTATTTCCATAAATTAGCCTAATTCTAGGGGGTTAAATGCAATTAGTGAATATTATATTCACTATAAATAGGTTAATTGTAATTAGGATTAGGTTAATGGTTGAATGACCAATTGATTGGGGTTTCCATTTGTACAAATTATATGCAATCAATATTAGATCAAATTGGGGTTTTAATGTGTTCATCATATTTTGATTTATAATTCTTCATGATTTGATTCAAGTTTGATTATCCTGGAGCGACAGAACTTGGATTGGTTGATATTCATAAGGATGAATATAGAGCAATTGGTTGCTACCAAAGTTCATAGATATTTGTGGGATGCAAATATTGGACTGACCTGCATCTCAAATATTACTACATAGAATCTTCCTGATTGATCATAAGTAATTTTGAGTAAAGGGAAACATCATTTGGTATCCTCTGACCTGAGATACATATTGGGTCTTTATATTTACCAAATATCATACTTTGGCTCAGTTCTTCGCTGTTTTAAAATATGGCAGTACACAAGTCTGAGTTCAGGTATGATATAAGGTAATTGTGAGAGACGTATGTAGTGAAGAAGGGATTTGTCCCTCTTATTCGTTGCAAATAAGATGTCTAAGGCCTGATAAAGTTAAATCAATAGAGAATGATCACTCTGTGTCTCTAGGATTTAACAAGACATCTGTGACAAAAGGATAGATGATTGATTCACCTAAAACATTTCAAGTATGGTACTTGAAGAGGATGATGTTATTGAATGGCACTCAGTCATACGTATTAAGGGTAGTAAACCGTTGTTAGGCGGTATTTACTGCTTGCATCAATCTTCTATGAATCTTGTGCAAGTGGGAGATTGTTGGATCATATATGCCCAAGACACATACAAGATTGATGTGGTTAGTACGTTATGATCCAAGTCAGGTCCTACCCTATAACAAGCTAGACCAACACGATATTTATTTTATGATATGATCATATAAATAAATATTAACACTTTAGACATTTGGAAATTGGGTTTCCAAATAGTTACACTTGTTTTACAAATAAGTTATGTGGATAATTTATCTAGCATGAAAAGAAATGAAAAGCTTATCCGCATTTGTTATGAAACAAATGCGGGTGAAGACCATTCATCCGCATTTGTTTAGAACAAATGCGGATGAAGAAAAATCTGTCCGCATTTGTTACGGAACAAACGTGGAGGAGAATTCTGGAAATGTTAAAGGAAACAGTCATCCGTATTTACAAATGCGGATGACAATTTGCAAATGCGGTTGAAATTAGTTCACCCGCATTTACAAATGCGGACGGATTAAAGATTGGGGCCCACCCACTCTTCTCTCTCCTGAACTTTATGTTTCCAAGACATAGAATATATAATTGTTGTATGATCTCTTTTCAAAAACCCAATATAAATGTAGAACTCTTGTTCTTGATCGGTCAAGAAAGGGAGAGCCTCTAAAAATGAAAATCCTAGCAAAACGTGTGTTCAGTTGGTGGCTTGGGGTATATCTGCTTGAGGCTTTCTCGGTTGGAAGCTACCATTTTCTACCTTCTCCCTACATCAGACCCTCCATTTCGTCACATTTGCTGCTATAAGGTAATTTTTGACAGCCCTGTTTATGGCTGTCCATAATGTGTTGTTTGTGTCTTCATAGCTAATTTTACTCACATATAAAAGATCCTTTGTTCTTGGGTTTGTTTATAACTTATAACATCAAAATATAACTCGAAATTTCAGTTTACATAAACCATGTTATAAAGTACATTTCTGCTGCATTTTTCAGAAAGTTTAAATGGTTAAACTTCGATTTTGTGTTCTAACAAACCCAACATTATTCTCCTTAAAAATAAAACTTCCAAGCTCTAATATCTTTTCAAATAAAATATTCCTCAGAAGAGAAAATACTTCAAGTAATTTTTCTTCCGAAGCAAATTTACACAAAGCTAAGGAATTTCTTCCGATGTCAAAATTTGGCTTCGGAAGTTTTTCATAAAACATTCAAAGATAAATTACCTTCGGAAGATTTTTTTATCTTCCAATGAAACTACCTTTTCGGGCACTTTCTCAGAGCTGGGACCGACATTTGGATTTCAAAGTTTATTCTTTTACATTAACTTTTTCTCAAATTCATTTCATATAAATATACCTAACTGTTCCCCTCTCTTTTACTATCTTCTTCATCTGCAAATTCTCTAAACCTAAATTCCCACTCATCGCCTTTGTTCTTATCTTTCTTCACCTCAAAGCTACCTCAAATAGCCAACCTTGATCGTAGAAACCAACCAGATTTTTCCATGCATCTTCACAGGCAACACAATCAGGTTGCTCTGTTGAACTCTGAGAAAGATCCAATTTTCTCAAAGGTTTGCCATTTTCGTTCTTTATCTCACTACTTCACCTCCCTCACCATTGATCCTCCATTTTATGATGATCAACTTTTGGACTTTTAGAGGACCTGCCAGGAGGTCACCATGGATGGGGAGAAGGCACTATTTGCCACAGTGTAAGGGAGGACAATCTCCATCACTCCAGTTTCCATAAACTCTCATCCACATCTGTATGATGCAGAAGGTGAATTGTCCTTCCAAAAATCTATTGTTAACCACTCCTTTAAGCAGACGGGCTATAAAGATGACTTCTCAGTCAGAACCTTCAAGAAAGAGAAGGTTTCCTCTCAGTGGAAGTACCTCCTCCATTGCATTATCCACAGCTTGTCTAACAAACATGGAGGATGGGACCAAATTCTAGAAGACCTCTCTTTCATAGTCCATGGAATGGTTAATGGGGTCATGTTTAGGTATTCACAATTTGTGTATAATAATTTACTTGCAAACTTGGACTTCTTATAATATTAAATGTTCCCTAGATATATCTTGCACATGCTCAACTATGAACCAGGCTCACAGTGGGATAGATGAAGCCCGGCATCTTCAAGACTATGAGAAAGCCTATTGTGGGCTTCTTAGGGGTAGAAACAGCCCTGGTCCCCAAAAAATTAGAGCTCATTACTCAAGGTGACAACCTAGCAGCACCAGTTCTACTTCAAGCCAACCCACACAGCCACAAATAACCATCACCTACCAGCGAAAATCCAAACGAACCCCTGCACAAGTTATTCAACTTGTGCAGGCCCCCATATCACCACCCATATAGGAGGAAGTGGAAACTGGAGCTCCCAATTCCCCTAAGGAGCAAACCACTCTCATCTCTCCAATAATCAGTCATGAGGTTTCTCATACTCAGACTGAAGAGCTCAAAACCTAAGAAGCCTTAAGCCTTCACTCAGAGTCTCAACACTTCACTCTAGTGAACACCCTTTTGAGGAAAGTTACCACCCCCGACATCTTGATCTAAACTAACCAATACCCAGCCTAGAATTCTATGATGATGAAGATATGGCACTCAGTGAGTATCATGAGTCTCTTTTCTCCTTCCATGCTAAAAAATAGATGAGTACTCCCGCGCCCCCATATCTAGCTCACATCATCAAATCCCCACTAAGGTGGATCTTCCTGAACCTGTTTAGGGGATCCATATGGAAGAGTCTCTCACTTCTGCAAGTGATTATATCATTAAGACCTTAACCATGGCAACCCAACCCATTGACACTTCAACTAAAGATGTCAGTGAGCAGGGGAAATCTAGCAGCCAAGAACAACAGGCTAGTGATGAGGAAGAAGAATTAGGTCCAATTCTCTCTTCCCCCAGTGATTCTTCTGTTGGGTTTGTTGGACCTAAAACAATGTTGTTTAACCATTTTAAACAAGAAAACGCAGCGGATTAATATCAAACATCAACCATTTGAAATCTGAAAATTATTGTTCATTGCATGTCTACAACAAACCCAAGAATGCAAGGATCTTATATATGTGTTTGAACTAGTTATCACAAATAAACAACCCAAAGAAGCAATACATACTACCTTCAAATACCTGCTGAAAATCGTGGATGTGGATGAAAAAGATGATGCTCTTGAGCAGCCAAAACACCAAGAGAAGGTGTTCTCAAGTGTTCATACCCACAAGCATTAAGCACACACCATTCTTGTTAGGATTTGAGCACCATAAACGAGTCATGCAAGCTGCTGGAATCTTGTTTCAGCCGTGAACACCCTTGTTCCAGCCGTGAACATCCAACAATGATGTTAAACACTTTGTTCCAGCCATGAACTCCTTCAAAATCGAGTCACCAAGGCTGCTGGAACTTGTTTCAGCCGTGAACACACTTGTTCCAGCCTTGAACATCTTCAAGATCGAATCATCAAGGCTGCTGGAACCTTGTTCCAGCCGTAAGTTTCTTTGTTCCAGCCGTGAACATCCATCATGGATGTTAAACTCTTTGTTCCAGCCTTAAGATCTTTCTTCCAAAAGAATGATTCATGTTTTGTGACTCTTTGCATGTGAGAAATTGAGAGAGAGATCTGAAATGGAGTGTATGTGTGTGTTCTTGAGAGATTCTTCTCTCTAAACTCTTGAGAGGAAAAATGAAAATGAATGGGAGAAGACCAAGGGAGGGGGCGGCCGAACCCTTGGTTGTCTTAGGGTTTTCCCTTATCAAATTTCATTTTATAAAATGTTACAAGACTTTTAGTATTATACATAATTAACCTCTTAATTATATATAATATACACACACATATTTATTATTTGTTGTTGCTTAATTAATTTAAACAACATAACAAAAAAATATCCATGAACAAAATATCCTTATAATTTGTTCTTTCTCACATACAATTTATTTAGAAAACCCATTTTCTAAATTGGTGCAATTATTTAATTGCATGATCATATCATCAATTAAATATTAATTGGTGTTTGCTAAGCTTGTTATTGGGTATGACCCGACTTGGATCACAACGTACTAACCACATCAATGTTCTATGTGTCTTGGGCATACAGAATCCAACAATCTCCCACTTGCACAAGATACATAGAAGATTGATGCAAGCAGTAAATACCGCCTAACAACGGTTTACTACCCTTAATACGCGTGACTTAAAAGCCATTCAATAACATCATCCCCTTCAAGCATCCAACTTGAAATGATTTAGGTGAATCAATCATTTATCCTTTTGTTACAGATGTCATGTTAAATCCAAGGACACAGAATGATCATTCCTTGTTGATTTAACTTAATCAGGCATTAGACATCATACTCTCAACGAATAAGAGGAACAAATCCCATCTTGACTACATACGTTTCTCACAATCACCTTATGTCATATCTGAACATAGTCTTATGTACTGACAATTATCTCATATCAGTGAAGAACTAGCTCAAGGTATAACACTTGGTGAATATCAAAACCCAATATGTATCTCAGGTCGGAGGATACCAAATGATATTCGCCTTTACTCAAATTTACTTATGATCAATCAATAAGATTCCATGTAGTAAAATTTGAGATGCGGGTCAGTCCAATATTCGTATCCCACGAATATCTATGAACCTTGGCAGCAACCAATTGCTCTATATCCATGCCTTATGAATATCCACCAATCCAAGTTCATAATAGTCTTACATTCATATTTGTTCCCACAAATATGACCGACTACGGACATTTAGAATAATAAAATTATTCATGGATGTAAACATGCTAAAAGGGAACATTACTTAAAATATCGTAAATACATAGTTAAGTTAAGTATTACAATTGTTCCATATTAATAATATTAATACTAAACAGATCAATTCCAATCACTAGAATATCGAAGTCCTAAGGCACAAGCATGACTTTCATGCTTTGCCCTTTCAAGGAGCTTCGTGAGTGGATCCGCAATGTTTTGATCAAAGCGAACTTTGCGAATACATATCTTTCCCTTTTCAACTTCATCCCATATGTAGTTGAATCTCCGCTCATTATGCTTAATCTTTTGACGTGCACGGGGTTCCTTGATTTGAACAATCACACCCTCGTCATGACAAAAGATTTCTAAGGGGTCTTGAATGGTAGAGACCATCCTTAGATTGGTGATAAACCCTTTTATCCATGCAGCTTCCCAAGCTGCTAATGAGGCGGCTATGTATTCAAATTCTATAGTGGACAATGCTACCCTATTCATAATGGAAACGTACCCCGATTGTGATCGAGGATCATCTCGATCAGTTTGGAAACTAGCATTCGTGTAACCCTTTACAACTAGTTCCTATTCATCAGATCTGTATATTAGAAACAGATCCTTAGTCCTCCTAAGATATTCCAATATACTTTCAACAACCATCCAATGGCTGTTACTTGGATTCTGCTAATATCTATTTGTCATGCTTAACGCGCATGACTCGTCCAGTCTAGTGCATATCATCGCATATATGATGGATCCTATAGCAGACGCATATGGGATGTCCCTCATACGATGTTGCTCATCCTTTAAGCTTGGACATTGAGATGCACTCAATATTGTCCCTCTTTAAATAGGTACTATACCTTTCTGAGAGTTTACCATCTTGAACCTTTTCAAGGTTTTATTAATGTATGCACTTTGGTTTAACCTATCAACCGCCTCGATCTATTCCTATAGATCTTTATTCCCAAAATATAGGCGGCTTCACTGAGATCTTTTATGGAAAAACAATTTCCAAGCCAGGTTTTAAAACCTTCCATGGTTGGAATGTCCTTTCCACATAGTATTATGTCATCAACATACAATACTAGGAATATGATTACACTCCCACTAGCCTTTTTATACACATAAGCCTTGTCAGTGTCCAAGTTTCCATGCATATTTGTTTTCTTCTTGAAAACCCACTTGCATCCAACCGGTTTGGAGTTAAGTGGAGGGTCAACCAATTCCTAAAATTGTTTGTCATACATGGATTGCATCTCTGCGTTCATGGCTTCCAGCCATTTGTCACAATCCTAATTGGACATAGCATTATGGTATGTACTTGGCTCATCGGAGTCAATCTCATAGCATCCATCCATGAAAGATCCATATATTTCAGGTGGAATGCTAACTCTACCAGATCTATGAACGTTTTGTGTGTATCGATCAACCTCTTGATCATTATCAACAACTTCTTGTTGATAGCTAGTGACAACCAAACGTGTATCGGCTTGTGGATCTTGATCCTCATCAAATTCCACTGTTCTATGCGCCATTCCTTCCATAAGGAACTTGGCTTCCAAGAACTATGCCTTTTGAGCAATAAATACTTTTTGCTTTGTTGGATCAAAGAAGTAGTATCCTATACAGTCCTTTTGGATATCCAACAAATATACACTTAGTGAATCGACTTTCAGTTGGTTTGGGTGTTAAGCTTAACATAAGCTTCATAACCCATACTCTTAAATATGATGGCGATGGACTTATTCCATTCATATTTCAAAAGGCGTCGAATCCACTTTCTTGGTTTGGGCCATATTCAAAATACGAGCCTCGGAGAGTAGTGCGAAACCCCAAAATGATTAGAGGTAGTGAGCTTATAGCCATCATAGGTCGAACCATATCCAATAGGGTTCGATCTCCTTTCAGACACATCATTATGTTATGGTGTTCTGTGAGGAGTAAGTTGTGAGACAATCTTACAACTTCCTAGATGATCCCTAAAAGTCTCACTTTGGTATTCTCCTTCTCTATCTAAACGGAGAACTTTGGTAGTTCTATCGAGTTGATTTTCTACTTCATTCTTGAAGATTTTGAACATTTCAAATTCTTCATGTTTATGTGCCATCAAGTACACATAACCATAGCGACTATAATCGTCGGTTAAGGTAATGAAGTAAGTTTCACCATACCTTGTCATTGTCTTAAAAGGACCACATACATCCAAATGTATGATTCCTAATAAGTCTTTTGCCCTCTCATTAGTACCACTAAAAGGCGTGTTGGTTATCTTACCTCATAAACAAGATTCACACTTATCAAATGAACAATTTTCATTTGTTTTCAAAAGACCATTCTTTTAAAGTGTTTAAATCCGATTCTTGTTTATGTAACCAAGATGACAATGACAAGAATAAGAGTCACTTAAACCATTTTAAGTCTCTTGGTGTATGATAGGTATAATGTGTTATTATAGGACGAATCATCATGAACCAATTCACAAATATCATTAGAAGGCATAGCCTTAAAATAATATATATCATCCATATAAATATATATAAATACCATCATTTACTAACTTTAAATCATAACCATAGTGCTTTAAAGGGAAACTTAAATCATGTTCCTAGTCAAACTAGGAGCATATAAACATGTTTTGACGAACAACTTCCAAACCTTTTGAAAGTTTCAAAACATAGTCTCCTTTCTTAAGGTGCTTATTTCTTTTAAACCCTTGCAACAAATTGCAATAGTGAGTTCCATATGAGGTATCCAATTACCCATGTGCTTTTAGGAAATAACACCTAAGTTAATATGGATTATGAAAGTTATACTTAAGGTTTGCCCAGCATCCCTTTTATTTCTCAACTCATTGAGATAGGTTGGATGAATCCCTTTCAAATGACCTATCTCACCATACATAAAGCATGGATCGTTTTCGATTACCTTAAGCTTCATAAGCTTAGGTTTTGGAGGTTCCGCTTTGATCTACCCTTACCCATTGCCTTTGATGTGCCCTTCTCCTTTGGCAACATTTGCCTTAGGATCGGGAATGGCCTCAACATCGTCGGGGTCGGGTTGGTTAGGAATAGGATCGTCAAGGACACATGTCTTTGCTCTTGCTTGAGAACAGTTCTTAAGTTTCGAGACTAGTCCATAAGGTTATTATGGTACAGACGATCCCTCTCTAAAATAGCTCTCAGTGATAGGGTATGGACGGTCGGGGTGGTAGCATTATGGTTTGCGGTCATTCTACAAATTTTACAAAGTTCTTTTTAATATTTCTGAAAAATTTCATTTTAATTATTAATACCCTTTATGTCTCATAGACAATTAATAATTAAAATCTAGAATCCAACGTCACATTCAAATAATGGTTAGGTGACCTTTATCCCATTATTCAAATTAACAAGGTAGTCAATATTTGACAATTGCAACCCTTTGCAACTTCTAGCGGTATGGGATCGACTTTAAACGTCATATGCAAAGTCGGCATGTTAATCCCATCAACACCATTTGGAAACCATATTTTAGGTGATCCATTCAACATGGTTTGCAAATCAAGTTACCCTACTTGCACACACATGTGAGTTTACCAACACAAGTGGTTAGGTGACCTTTATCCCACCAATGTGGTATTCTCACCTTAAGTCATAAGTTCCCTCAAAATGGTTAGGTGACCTTTATCCCATTAAGAGTTTCCAAATGACTTAAGTGTTGTGCAAAAGGACGGTGTTAAACTTGTTTGAAAAAGGGATTTTTAGTTTTCATTGATTCTAGTTTGAAAACTCTATTTACCTTGTATTTGCATGCTTTCAAATGCAAGGTATTCTATGGTTCACTTTTAATAAAACCTCTTTTATTAAATCATTAATCCTTTTAATAACCTTTTATTAATCACTTAATGATTAGGAACCATAAAATTCAGCTTGTTAAGTTTGTTAATTAGTTTGTTATGCACATCCAAATGTCAAATAACAATCACACAACAAACAACCAAACAAGTACAATCATACAAGCATATGTGCATAACTATAGCCACTAAGTTGACTACACTTGTTTGCCATCACAAGTGTTGTCATAAGGTCTTTCCTAAGGATTCAACACAATACAAATGATGAGGTCTTCAAAGACTCCCACTTGAACTTGCATCCAAATGCTTCAAGTCCATCCTTTGTGTCTTCCTTTTGTGCTTCCTTCCCGAGCATCTTCTTTTACAAAATATGTATCCTAATACATATTTCTAGTAAAAGAAAAAAATACTCCTAATCTATTTATTACATTACCAAATGAATAAACAAATTACAATCCAAATAGAAACACCAAAAGGATTATTACAACCCATAAAGAATGAATACAACCAACATGACAAGATTACAATCAACCAAATCCAAAACACATATGGTCAAGGCTATGTTATGCACTAATATATGTATCCACATACATCATTTCAAGAACCAAAATGAACCCCATTTGACCCTAAATTTTCAGCCAACACAAACTAAGAATTTAGGGTCTTTTGTCCAAACAAAAACCAATCAACCAAATTGATATCTTTCCTTTCAAGATCTAATCATAAGCATGCATGATTACAACCTTGAAAGGTTGGGGTATCATCAAATCATCACAAAACAGCCCTAATAAGGTTGTTAAAGCCTTATAAAACCAATTTTACAAGAACACAAGAAACTAGTCATCCACATATCCGGCTCTAGATGCCATTGTTGGGTTTGTTGGACCTAAAACAATGTTGTTTAACCATTTTAAACAAGAAAACGCAGCGGATTAATATCAAACATCAACCATTTGAAATCTGAAAATTATTGTTCATTGCATGTCTACAACAAACCCAAGAATGCAAGGATCTTATATATGTGTTTGAACTAGTTATCACAAATAAAACAACCCAAAGAAGCAATACATACTACCTTCAAAATACCTGCTGAAAATCGTGGATGTGGATGAAAAAGATGATGCTCTTGAGCAGCCAAAACACCAAGAGAAGGTGTTCTCAAGTGTTCATACCCACAAGCATTAAGCACACACCATTCTTGTTAGGATTTGAGCACCATAAACGAGTCATGCAAGCTGCTGGAATCTTGTTTCAGCCGTGAACACCCTTGTTCCAGCCGTGAACATCCAACAATGATGTTAAACACTTTGTTCCAGCCATGAACTCCTTCAAAATCGAGTCACCAAGGCTGCTGGAACTTGTTTCAGCCGTGAACACACTTGTTCCAGCCTTGAACATCTTCAAGATCGAATCATCAAGGCTGCTGGAACCTTGTTCCAGCCGTAAGTTTCTTTGTTCCAGCCGTGAACATCCATCATGGATGTTAAACTCTTTGTTCCAGCCTTAAGATCTTTCTTCCAAAAGAATGATTCATGTTTTGTGACTCTTTGCATGTGAGAAATTGAGAGAGAGATCTGAAATGGAGTGTATGTGTGTGTTCTTGAGAGATTCTTCTCTCTAAACTCTTGAGAGGAAAAATGAAAATGAATGGGAGAAGACCAAGGGAGGGGGCGGCCGAACCCTTGGTTGTCTTAGGGTTTTCCCTTATCAAATTTCATTTTATAAAATGTTACAAGACTTTTAGTATTATACATAATTAACCTCTTAATTATATATAATATACACACACATATTTATTATTTGTTGTTGCTTAATTAATTTAAACAACATAACAAAAAAATATCCATGAACAAAATATCCTTATAATTTGTTCTTTCTCACATACAATTTATTTAGAAAACCCATTTTCTAAATTGGTGCAATTATTTAATTGCATGATCATATCATCAATTAAATATTAATTGGTGTTTGCTAAGCTTGTTATTGGGTATGACCCGACTTGGATCACAACGTACTAACCACATCAATGTTCTATGTGTCTTGGGCATACAGAATCCAACATCTTCTATTGATGATGAGGGTAACCTCAGACTAAAAGTGCAAAAACTAACCAAAATATGTACCTATTTAGTCTCTAAGGTCAGTCACTTGGAATCTCAAGTGACTACCTTGCAAAGAACGATAAATGATCAGCAACTTGAGATCTCTGATCTTAAGGAACAACCTGCTGAAGATCCTTCAGGAGGACTCAACCAAGAACACAAGAATCTGAGGATGTGATAGATTTAACCTCCAGCTCACCTATGCAAGTGAGTGATTCTATCAAAAAGGGGGAGGAAATTATCACAATCATAGAATCTGGGAGTCCTTCTTAGAGTATGGACATTGAGGATTCACCACCCTCACTTGCAATTGTCCATACTCAGCAACCTCCTCAAGTTCACACTGATGTAGACTCTCTTATACAAAGTCTATTTGAGGAGGGTATGCCAAGGGCAATGTCATCCCCACCCTATGGAGCTGCAAATGAAATACATGGGTAGAGGTATGATGCTGATAAAAGAGCCCTAATACTGCATAGATTTCAAGGACAATAAGAGGTATTCAACTTTTAGACCTTGAACTTCTATGACAGTCTATCTCTAGTCAATATGCCACTATTCAACCCAACTCAACATAGGCAAGCTGACTTATTGGGTAAGAGAATTCAAGATAGAATTATTGAAAAACTTAGACAAAGAAGAAGACAATTGCAAATAGGCAATGTCATTGGTCAACTAGATGTTGAGGTGGAACCTAAGATTAGCTTTGAAGGGGAAACCTTGACCGAAGGCCAGTGACTGAACCTGTGAGTATTGTCACATAAATCGCCACTTCAACTTCATGTACCTTCAGTGAGGCACCAATTGGTAAAGGTACTTCACAACCTCTCTCTGGCCAGAGCCTGACTACTAAATCAGGCAATAAAGGCCAAAGCTCTCTCCACCTTGAGTCACCAAGGCTTGTAATTGACAAAGGTAAGAGGAAAATGACTCCTGGGGAGATTGAGGAGGAGAAAAGAGAGAGGAAGAGAAGCTAAGGGGAGAGAGTTTAACTAGTTTCTCAGACTTCATAGAAGCTGTAATTAGGATAGCCCCCTGGCTAAACACTCAAGATGGTGAGTTAAAGGGCTGTCAGATTGAACTATTTAGGAACTAGGAACTACAACATTGATGAGCTCATCTCTCTTCCCTTAGAAGACCTAAATGAACTGACAGACCTAAAGCTAATAAAGGGGAGGAAAGAGGCAGAGGATGTAGAGTTGCTCCTCAAAATCAAAGAAAAAAGAAGGCAGAAGAGGCCGTACAAACATGCTTCTACCCTCTCCCCAGTTCATGAAAGTCCTCAGAAAAAGGTTGTGGCAACTGAACAACCTCAGGTAGATAAGAAGGCTGACAGACAAAACATGATCAACTACCTGAGTGCCACAGGCCTCTATCAGGCATCTGCACTTCTTCCCCTTTCATATGAATATGTTGAATTTAAATATGTTAAGCAACCGGAACAACAGTTCATCAATGAACAAAAGGCGGCTAAGAGAAAGATGAGGGAAGAAGCTGCAAAGTCAAGAGCCATCATCCAAAAGAGCCAAAAGAAGTCTGCTGACAGGCAGAGGATGATGAGCTTCTTGAAGCTGTATGGATTCTTCGGAAGGAGGCTTGGTCCAATGCCTCTAGCCAATATGGATGAGCATATTAGAGTGAGCAAGCAGAAGATTAAAAAGGGAGAGCTTGTGGACTTGCATTCTCCACCAAGCTAGGATCCTCCTAAGGTTGAGGTTAAGGTTGAACAAACTCAGACAACACAACCTAGACCTTCAGCTACATCTCAGCCAACCTCATCTTATACTCCACAGCAGGGTTCTATACCCTCTCCTTCTGAACCTGTGAGGGAAGAGGACCCAACTGATAGAGGCACAACAGAACAACCTGATACTCAAGACCATCCCTCTCAGTTAAAAACTCCAAAGAGGAAGAAAATTATGGCCATGAAAAGAGTATCTAAAAAGTCAAAGGCATCCACTTCTAGACCTCGGGATGAGTCAGAGCATTCTGAGGAAGTGCAACAGGAGGCTACTCAACCAACTCCTACTCAAGCACAGCCTCTTGAATCTAGAAGACCTATTCTGTCTTGGACCTTTGCTGCTAATTCAGAGAGATGGTATGTCATCACAGATCAAGGTGGTCAAGATGTCTACTTCTAACAAGACATGCTTGATCTACCTCTGCATGATCTCCATGACATGAGAAGATATTATGAGAGTCTAAAGGATCCTGACCAAATGATGAAGAAGGGAATGGTCTTGATCCTAATAAGGATTGTCAACTGCTGAACAATCTTCTCTATTTTGGTAGCATCAGCCTAGGGGGGTTTGTAAGGTTATATAAGAAGGCTGATGCAACCAAAGCAACCCAAGGCTTCCTACATGCATACACTTAGTACAAAGTAGAAGTTGCTTTGGAAGTTTTACACTCTGAACAGAAAATATTCTAAGTGTAAAATCTTCTGAATCCAAAGACCAAATCTTCTGAATCCAAAAGATGAAGTCTTCCGAAGCCAAATGAAGTAAAGATTGATTTCTTCAGAAGATGGAGTAAAATATGCTTTTCTCGGATGTACTTTTGCATAAAGCTATTCTTTTGCAACTGTACATTGAGGTCTTGAGTCTGTAACTTTCTACTTTATGTATTTTTATCATTTTTGTAATATATTAGGATGTGAGCTATGGCATGTCATAGTCACTAGTGAAAAGGCAATCTGTCTTTTGACTCTATATTGATTTTGTTGTCTTTCAATATTCCACCTGGCTTTCCAAGTATAGCCAGTTGCAGAGTGTAGTATAAAGTATATCATGGTCTTGTATCTTATTTATGCATTGTAACACTTGTAAAGAACTTGATTAATATACAATATTTTTAAAAACCATATGTATTGTTTTTGAATTCTGTCTCCTTGTTTATTTGTGTTCTTTGTATCTCATTCTTAAATCTGGTTCCCTATTTAAACTATTAAGTGCTCTTAACACTCTCCTTATTATGAGACTGATTGTACTCCTAAACCGGTCCTGCAACATGTTTCTCTACCTTGGCTTTGCTAATCACAAGCTCAGCCTGGTACTCAGTTAAATTAGTAATAAGATCTTCAATTTAGTCCTGTAGTTTGTATGTTCATGTTTGAGAGTTGAAATGGTTTTCTTTAAGTCTTCTATTTTTAATTTATACTTATTTTCAGCTATTTGAAATCATATTTTAAGATGTTCAAGGACTCAAGATCAGATCTCATCTCTAAATTATAAGACCTATATCTATTTACTTTAGTAATGCATTCTAGGGTATAAAGATTTTTCAATACCTTGGTTTTATCAACATCTGCCATCAGTGCTTGATTTGGAGACACATCTTCAACATGGAAACTCCAACCAAATCCTCATTCTTCAATAACAACTGCAGCTTGCTGCTTGGGCTTCTCAGTGTATGGAGTTCCTTTAGTATAGTATGGCTTGGGTTGTGCTTGGCCACCATTAGTCTTGCGTGCCTTTCACTCCCTATCAAAGTGTCTCATCTGGTTACAACTAGTAACACTTCACTTTGCTTTTATCCAGCCCAAGCTTTCCACTGGACACATTGCTAGGAAACTTCCTCCCTGTCCTTTTGTGGAATTTCTTATGAATGAGAAGAGCCATCTGTTGGACTACTTCCATATACTCCAGGTCATTTGGATGGATACAGTCCAAATCTTCAAAGGTGAAGAGGAAGTTGCTTGTTCTTTCATCATGAGACACAAAGGCTTGTGATAAGCTTGTCTCTTGGAATGGGCTTCCTTTGATGTAGCTTTCCCTTGGTGTCTCTAGGAAGGTGATGAAAGGAACCTTTGGTGAGTTGTTAGGGTAAGAGATAAGATGGTGTTGTGGTTCTCTATAATCCCTTTCAACCACATGCAGGGCAGAACTCCATTAATTGCTAGAGTTGTCGGATGAATTTTGCATGTTCATCTCCATCTGGTAGCCGCTGAGTATGCCATATAACTCAGTGAGAGTAAGGGTCTTGAGGTTTTAGTCCTCTTAGTGACCACACAGTAGTGTGTTCATTGTCTTGAAAGAGAGGACATGAACTTCCTCACAATATCCCTATTCTCCAGCTTCACTCCAACATCCACTAGAGTGTCCACAATCTCAACATACCTGAAGCATTGTTGAGTCATGGTTTCACCTATCTTGAAGGTGAAGTTCTCAAACTGCTACTTCAAGAGGTCTTTCTTGTTCTCTTTAGCTTCACTTGACCCCCCATACACCAGATTCAGTGCATCCCATAGCTGTTTAGCAGTTTTGTACTTCTTGAGGCCTCTGTAGATGGCATTTGGAAGAGCAATTTGGAGGGCAGTCATGTCTTTTTAATCTACATCTACTCTTTTTCTATCTTCTTTAGAGTAGTCAGCCACTTCTTTTGGTATCATGCCACCTCCAGTAGTAGCTGAAGCGGTGCATGGAATGTAAGGTCCTGTGCTAACAGACTCCCGCATCCTGTTGTCTTGTGACTTGATGAAGCCGTCCATTATCAGGCACCAAGTATCAAAATCATCAAGAGTGATCAGTGGGTACTTTACTATGGTACTGGTTTCCATATCAAACTTAGAAGCTGCCATTTGAGATGTTAACTGTTTTGTAAGAACTGAGGAGATTTAAGATGGTGAGATCTTAGAATCAAATAGAATCAAAATCCTGGAATGCTCTGATACCAATTGTAGGACCAGTTAAGGAAGGTCAATACAATCAGTCTCATAATGAGGAGAGTGTTAGAACACTTAATAGTTCAAATAGGGAACCAAGTTTTAGTGAAAGATGCAAAAGAACACAAGTAAACAAGGAGACAGAACTCAGGAACAATATGATATGGTTTTCAAGAATGATGTACATTAATATCAAGTTCTTTTACGAATGTTACAATGCATAAATAAGATACAAGACCCTGAAATACTTTATACTACACTCTACAACCGACTATACTTTGAAAGCCAGCTGGAAACATTGATCGACAACAAGATCAATATAGAGTCAAAAGGCAGATTTTGACTAGTGACTATGACATGCCACAGCTCACATCCTAATATATTACAAAAAGGATAAGTACATAAAGTAGAAAGTTACAGATTCTAGACCTCAATGTACAGTTGCAAAAGCATGGACCTTTTCACCAACTTATGCAAGTTGGTGAGACTTCAGAGTTGCAGCGGAAAGTGAGTCAGCTTTATACAAAAGTACATCCGAGGAAAGCATATTCTCCTCTGTCTTTGGAAGAAATCAGTCTTCACTTCATTTGACTTCAGAAAACTTCGTCTTTGCAGCTTCGGAATACTTCATCTTTGGCTTCAGAAGATTTGGTCTTTGGCTTCGGAAGATTTTACACTAAGAATTTTTTCTGTGCAGAGTGTAAGGTGCTATTTGTTTTTTCTATAGGAAAACGTCTGCAGTCTGCGGACCACATCTGCAGACATCTGCAGCAGAAGAGGTGGACCAAATGTCTGCAGTCTGCAAGAAAAAGACTGTTTGTTTTGTTTAACATCTGCAGAATGCTGAAATATTCTTTAAATAAAAGTCATAGAAATACATTAAAATATAAATAAAAGTCATACAACACTACAATAATATTCATAAAATCATACGATTACATTTATAAATCGTTTATTCGACATGCTGCATTAACTGCTCAGCAATTTCATCTCTTAATTGAGTCATATATTCTCGATCGGATGCGGTACTATGTTCTTCAACATCATTTTCCTCAGCATCAACGTGCATATCATAATTTTCAAAGGACACATCAATGCGAAACATGCAATGGTAATGTTCCTTTGTGTAACCAACGGAAATGGTGCCGTCCTCTTCAATATAGGGAACCGTGCTTTCAAAACACCAAACGAACGCTCAATAACGTTTTGTAGTTTTGCATGTGTATGGTTAAATTTTTCTTTATCGGTCAAGAGTCTTTTTGCATACTCAAACCTTTCCTACCCACCTTATTTATTTCTTCAACGCAAGTTTCTAACAAACATTGAATTTGCTCGCTTGACCATTGATGTTTCTCGCCCATTTCTGTTAAACAATAAAAACAAATCACATTCTTCATACAAACTATAACAACCAACTAAACCCATTTCTAATCATACAAACCATATACCAACTAATCATACAAACTAATCATACAATCCATATACCAATCAACTAAACCATACAAACTAATTTAGGGTTCAAATGAACTCTGAAGAGGTTAGAAGAGGTGTGAAGACATTGTTCCACCTCTTCTTCGTGCAGAGGTGTTGAAGACGTTTTTTAATGAAACGTCTTCCAGAAAACAAACAGTCTGCGAAGTAAAAACCTCTTCCTGCATCTGCGAGCACGCAGATGAAGAGGTGGGGAAGAGGTTTTTTCAAAAACAAACACCCCCTAAAACTTTCGAAGCAACTTCTACCTTGTACATAGTGCATGCATGCAGGAAGCCTTTGGTTGCTTTGGTTGCATTAGCCTTCTTATATAACCTTACAATGACTAAACTGGAAGGTGGTGTAAATTAGCTTTGAACCATTATGTGTTGTGAAAAAAACATAAATTAAACTTTGTTTAGTACCATCGTTACTCTAAATCTAATTCTACATTCATATTTATAACTCTCAATCTGATTTGACTTTCATGTTCAATTGAATAGTTATAGTGGTCGAGAATCATGATATGCCGCTCTTATATAAATGAGTCAGCTCAAACAACTATAGATTAAGTTAAATATAGGATTAGTTGAATGGTAAATAGGTTTTCTGAAGTTCCTGTATATAAATGCGTCAAATGAGTCACCTTAAATAGTTATAGTTCAAGTTAAAAAGATGATTGATTGTTATAATAGCTCTCACTATGTTTTGGTGGTTTGTTGTTTTTTCTCATTTGGTTTATTATGATATATATTGTTATTTGTAGGTTTGTTCATAGAGTTTTGTTGTTGCACAAAAGGATCTAACATGTTGTCACTGTTGAAAACTTAAGTAAGATGGTAACATTTATGACCTTAAATTTGCTAAGAAATCATCATGGTGTTTGTTCCATTCAATAATAAGGTTGGGACTTGTTACGTATAGACCTGATCTTGGCAACTTAGCTTATATTATCTAACATATCAAATTGCATCGATCCATCATCCACATCTAAGTTATGAGTGTTGAAATGAATTTTAATATTCTTGAAGGATTCTTCTATTATGAATATATGGCTTCAATAGGTAATTCTTTTTTTGCTTATATTTTAAGTATTTATTATATGATTAAACTGCACTCGGTTTTGATATTTCTACACCATGCCTAAGTTGAGTCATAAGAAAAATATTCTCATTTAATTCATGTTTTTGGAGTACATCCATTGTATGCACTCTTGCAAGATTATCAAGGAAATTGATGCTTCTGGTATGTATTCTTAAATGTTTGAGTAGTTTTATAAAAGCTTACATAATATGGTCTACGGTGGCAATGCCTTTTTTATGGGCAATTGCATTATTCGACAAACACTTAGCTATGTTTGTATTGACATATGTAACATGGCTTGAACCTGGGTAATTAATCATCTTTATCATGTACCACGTGACAATATTAAATTAAGTGGATAATATATAAAAGAGACTTTATATGTGTAACATGTATTAACCAAAGAAGATAGTCAACAAATGTTACAAGACATAGTTGTTTTTTTCTTTTATTATTTTTTCCATTTCTAATTTCAAAAGTTTATGTTGGATGACAGTGGATAGACCAAGCCGACAAAGCAATTATCCAAGACATTGTGAAAGCATTATTTGGAGTTATGGGGATGGCGGCAGGAATCGTGTAAATCCACTATCTGTTCAGTTATACACCTTTATCATGTAAAATCTATATGATGTTATTTGGGTAATGGGTCAAATATATTCATGTCAAAACAAACCATTTTCTTGTACGAGTTGAAATAGGTACACTTTATACAAAAATTTTAATGAATAAAATAATAAGAGCATTTGATGCAATTACAATGGTTATTATTATTAGGTTATTAAATAAAATGATTTTAGAAAACCAATGAAAGGTTTAATTTTATGCCACAGTTCATAAGAAGTCTTACCATGAGTCTTAACTACTAAAACTCTTTTCTACTATGTGTAGAACAGAGTTTTAGTAGTCAATACTCATGGTAAGACTCCTTATAAACTGTGGCACAAAAGAAGGCCTTTCATTGGTTTTCTTAGATTATTTGGATGTCCCTTCTCCATCTAGAATACCAAAGATCAAGTAGCCAAGTTTGCTGAGAAATCATATGATGGACACTTTATTAGATACGCTTCCCAAGCTAAGGCTTATAGAGTATACAATCTCAAAACTAGAGTAGTTAAATCAGTCAATGTGATTTTCAATGAGCACACTCCCTGTGTGAAAGGTTCTAGTCCTGACTGGCTATTTGATCTTGATTTAGTTACCAACTGTTTTAACAATCTTATGAGAATGTTTCCAGATCTACAGGTAATCCATCAACTGAAGATCCTGACCCAAGATTTGAGCTGAGAAGACCAAGCAAGACTGCTACTTCAGCTCCAGTGGTAACTAACCTTGCAAATGAAGTTCCTATCAGCATAATGACAAATCAAGATGATACATCTGAAGTGCCTGAAATTCTAGCTCAGAGGCACAAAACACAAATGAAGGAGCTTCTAATGTAGGAGGAAATGGTAATGGTGACAGTGATCAGGAATTTCTTGATGTTGAGAACCACTCCATTGAAGACAACATCAATGATGTCATACACTTATTAGATCAAGCTTCTCTTGATAAGTGTGTTGATATGGTGGGAGACACTTCATTTCCAGATCTAAACTTCTTAAATTTAGATCTGTCTAATCAACTTGCAGTGATACCTCAACTTAGGATCCACAAGTCACACCCCATCACAAACATCATTGGAGATGTTGAAAAGGGGTGAGAACAAGAGGACAAACCCATGATAAAAAATTTTGTTCATACTCTTTTTTCTTGTCCCAGATAGAGCCAAAGAAAGTTGATGAGGCTTTGAAGGATGGAAGTTGGGTTGAAGCAATACAAGAGAGGCTGCCTTAATTCAAAAGGCAAAAGATTTGGAACCTATGTCCTCTTCCTCAAGGGAAGACTATTATAGGAATCAAGTGGGTGTTTAGAAATAATAAAGATGACATAGGACTGTTATCAAGAACAAGGTAAGACTAGTTGTTCAAGGGTGCACACAACAATAAGGAATTGATTACACTGATGTCTTTGCTCCTATAGTAAGACTTGAAGCTGTTACAATATGCATGGCATTTGCTGCATCCAAGGACTTCAATGTCTACCAACTTGATGTCAAGTGTGCATTTAATATGGGGTGATTGATAAAGATTTGTATATCAAACAACTACCTGGCTTTGCAGACCCAGATCATCCTGATTATGTCTGCAAGCTTGATAAAGCTCTCTATGGGTTGCACCAAGCTCCAAGGAAGTGGTATGAGACACTATCTCAGCATCTCTGTGAGCATGGCCATAAAAGGGGTACTATAGATGGAAAACTCTTCATCAAAGGACCAGGGAATGACTTAATGCAGGTTCAAGTACATGTAGATGACATTATCTTTAGGTCAACTAATCCAACGCTCTGCAAAGACTTTGAGAAGCTAATGAAGAATAGATTTCAAATTATTGCCATAGGGTAACTCAATTTCTTTCTAGGAATTCAGTGAAGCAAGTTGACAATGGCATTTTATAAGTCAGTCAAAGTATGTACAGGACATACTTACAAGATTTAACATGACTGAATGTAAGGTTGCAAAGACACCCGTAGCCAGAAATCACTCCCTTGGACCTGATCTTGAGGGGGAATGTGTAGATGAACATCTTTACAGGGCTATGATTGGGTCTCTCATGTATTTTACAGCTAGCAGGAATGATATTATGTCTTGCTACGTGCATATGTGCAAGATATCAAGCCAACCCCAAGATGTCACGCCTTGTTACAGTTAAAAGAAATCTTAGATATCTCAAAGGTGCCCCTAAGCTAAGCCTTTGGTATCTAAAGAATTCTGACTTTAATCTATATGCCTATACATAGAGTGACTATGGTGGCTGCAACATGACTGCAAAGTCCACATCTAGGGGATGTCAATTCCTTGGTGAAAGGATAGTCTCATGGCAAAGCAAGAAAACAATCCTGTGTATCTGCATCAACTGCTAAAGCTGAAAACATTGCTGCTGTAAGCTGCTGTTCTCAAGTGCTTTGGATTCATCAGATGCTAGACTATGGATATAACTTCAATGAGACTCATATCCATATAGACAACAAACAATGCTATCTCTATCACAGAGAATCCTGTGTAACACTCAAGGACAAAACACATCAATATTAGGTATCATCTAATTAGAGATAATTATGAAAAGAGATTGATAAAACTAGTTAAGGTTAACACAAATGAACAATATGATGATCTATTCACAAAGGCTTTTGATAACCAGAGATTTAAATATCTTGTTTTAGCTATTGGGATGATTAATCTTGAGTAGATTTTCTTAAAACTTAATCAATATTGTTTCTAAAAGAAATTGTATGTCCTAAGTTGTCTAGACAATTATCTACATAAGCCCAGATTATCTTAGGAGAAAATCTTTTTCAAATGATATTCCTTAGAATTTAGAAAAATTTTAGATATTTTCTTTCGAAAGTCATTATCATTGCCTTAGGAAGAATTTTAAGTCTTCAATAAGATAACTACTTATAAGAAATTTACCTTCAGAAGAAATGCTGATATTTCTTCCGAAGCCAAAATATGCTTCTAAGTACTTATATGCATTTGAAGAACAAATTTCTTCCAAAAATAATTATGTCTCGAAAGATTTATTTGTTGGATCTTATATGCCCAAGACACATACAAATTGATGTGGTTAGTACGTTATTATCCAAGTCAGGTCATACCCTATAACAAGCTCGACCAACACGATATTTATTTTATGATATGATCATATAAATAAATATTAACACTTTAGACATTTGGAAATTGGGTTTCCAAATAGTTACACTTGTTTTACAAATAAGTTATGTGGATAATTTATTTAGCATGAAAAGAAATGAAAAGCTTATCCGCATTTGTTGTGAAACAAATGTGGGTGAAGACCATTCATCCGCATTTGTTTAGAACAAATGCGGATGAAGAAAAATCTATCCGCATTTGTTACGAAACAAATGCGGATGAGAATTCTGGAAATATTAAAGGAAACAGTCATCCGCACTTACAAATGCAGATGACAATTTGCAAATGCGGTTGAGATTAGTTTACCCGCATTTACAAATGCGGATGGATTAAAGATTAGGGCCCACCCACTCTTCTCCCTCCTAAACTTTATGTTTCCAAGACATGCAATATATAATTGCTGTCTGATCTCTTTTCAAAAACCCAATATAAGTTTAGAACTCTTGTTCTTGATCAGTCAAGAAAGGGAGAGCCTCTAAAAGTGAAAATCCTAGCAAAACGTGTGTTCGGTTAGTGGCTTGGGGTATATCTGCTTGAGACTTTCTCGGTTGGAAGCTACCATTTTCTACCTTCTCCCTACAGCAGACCCTCCATTTTGTCACATTTGCTGCTATAAGGTAATTTTTAACAGCCCTCTTTATGGTTGTCCGTAATGTGTTGTTTGTGTCTTCATAGCTAGTTTTGTTCACATATAAAAGATCCTTTGTTCTTGGGTTTGTTTATAACTTATAACATCAAAATATAACTCAAAATTTCAGTTTATATAAACCATGTTATAAAGTTCATTTCCGCTGCGTTTTTCAGAAAGTTTAAATGGTTAAACTTCGATTTTGTGTTCTAACAAACCCAACAATGGCATCAAGAGCCGGTTATGTGGATAGCTTGCTTGTTCTTTTCCTTTAAAATCGGTTTTAAAGGATGATTATCAACTCATAATAGGCTGACTTTGGTTGATTTAATAAACCCCATGTCTTTCAAAGTTATATCTTCATGCTTATGATTAAACTTTGAAAGATAGGAATGTCAATTGGTTGATATGTTTGGTTGTTGTTTGTTTGGACAAACAAACCCAAATTTTCAGTTTATGTTGGATGAAAATTTAGGGTTTGATGGGGTTTATTTTGTTTGTTGAATGCTGTTAATGATTCTTCATATGATAGTGCATAACCTAGCCTTTGGCCTTATGTTATTTGGATGATTGCAATGGTTGTTTTGGTTTATTCAATGGGTTGTATATTATTTTATTTGTGCTTTGTATAAAACATGTAATTTATTTATTATTGGGTTGTAATAAATAGATTAGGTGTATTTTTCATTTTACTAGATATCATGTATTAGGACTTTATATCTTGTAATATGAAGACATATGCCATGGAAGCACAAAGGAAAGACACAAGAGAAACATAGAGCATTTTGGATGTGGTTTCAAGTAGGAGGCTTTTGGAAGCTTTCTATTTGTTTTTGTTATGACCTTAGAAAAGACCAAATGACAACACTTGTGATGACAAACAAGTGTTGTCAACATAATGGCTATGGTTATGCACATATGGTTGTTTATGTTTATGCTTGTTTGAATGTTTGTTATTTGATTGTATGGTTGATATTTTGACATGCATTACAAACTAATTAACAAACTTAACAAGCTAAAAAAATGATGGTTCTTAATCATTAAAAGGTAATAAAAGGTTATTAAAATGATTTAATGATTTTATAGATTAAAATAGGTTTTAATCAAAGGACCATAAGGCATCTTGTATTTGAAAGCATGCAAATACAAGTACATAGAGTTTTCTAAACTAGAATCATGAAACCTTTAAATATTCTAAAACAAGATCAACACCGTCCTTTTACACAACACTGTAACACCCGTATTTTCTTTTAAAGAAACAAAAGAAAAAAAAAGAAAGAAAAAGGAAAGAAATAAAAGTCAGCTTATGAGTTAAGTGGAATTCATCCCACATTCCATGTATAGAAAAACGAGGTAAGCTAAGCCCGAGATATATAGGACCTTTCCGAATCATCGCACGAGTAGGAGAGGTAGCCTATAGACTTGAACTGCCAGATGAGTTAAGTGGAATTCATCCCACATTCCATGTGTCTCATATGAGAAAGTGCTTAGCTGATGAGGATATGATTGTTCCGCTAGAAGATATTGAAGTAGACGAACGGCTCAATTACGTTGAGCAACCAGTGGCAATCATTGATCGTAAAGAAAAGAAGTTAAAGAATAAAGTGGTTCCTCTTGTGCGTGTACAGTGGAAGCACAGAAAGGGATCAGAATCTACGTAGGAGACGGAGGAGGAGATGAGGCAGCATTATCCTCATCTGTTTGAGGAATAACAGGTTTCGGGGACGAAACCTATATAAGGGGGTGGACTTGTAACACCCGTATTTTCTTTTAAAGAAACAAAAGAAAAAAGAAGAAAGAAAAAGGAAAAAAATAAAAGTCAGCTTATGCGGAGGGGCCAAAAATGTTAAAAGTGCAAACTTTATAATTATTTTAGTACAAAAGGTGGTATAGCAACCCATGTCATGCTGCTTTTCACCTTTCTACCGATTCTAGAGAGAGAAAGAAGAAAAAGAGCTTCGGGTTGAGAAAGAAGGTCAAGCAGGATTCGAATTTCCAGGTAAGAATTCGTGTTTTTAAGTTGTTCTTGCCTAGATAATGCGTCGGTTATATGTTCTTACGTGCCTATATGCTTTCGGGTATGTGTTCTTGGTGTTTAGGTGCTAGAAACATCAAGAATTCGTGGTTTTGAGAGTGTTAAGCTTGAAAGCAGCTAAGGTGAGTTACTAGAACCCCTTTTTACATGTTTTCAAATGATTTTGGGGCTGGAAATACATGTATGTATGTTTTTATAAGGTTGGGTATTATACCCGTATGTTCATATGCATGTGTATGTGGGTCGGGTATGTTTTGGGAAGATGTATGGTTATGAATATGTTAAGTTCATGCTTAGAATGGTATGTGAATGCTAGAAGTAAGTGATGTAATGTTTGGGACTGAAAACAGTTTAAAATATGTGAACACGCTGCTAATACGCCTATACAAGGCTCATAAGTCTGAACAGTCCTCATACTCCCAAAATTTATGATAGAAATTTAAGTGTTGGGGCTTATGCTCCCCAACAGTGCTCATGTGCCTGGAATTTAGAACTTAGAAAACTAAGTACAGGGTAATGAGTTTGAATAGTGCTAATACGCCTGAATTTTATGCCTTAGAAAATTACAAGGTAATTTGCCCAAATAGTGCTCTTATGCCTGAAAGTATGACTTAAAAACCAAGTATAGGGTAATATGTCTGAATAGTACTCATATGCCTGAATTCTGACTTAGAAAAACTAAGTGTAGGGTAATGAGCCTAAACAGTGCTCTTGTGCCCGAAATAATGACTTAGAAAACTAAGTGTAGGGTGATGAGCCTAAATAGTGCTCTTACGCCTGGGATTATTTTCTAAGTGTAAGGTGATATGTCCCAACAGTGCTCATGCGCCCAGACAGGGCTCATGCGCCCAAATAGTCCTCATGCGCCCAGAATTTTTTTACATAGAAATTTTCACAGGATTTTTTTGGGAATCTGGGTTTTAGGGTTTGACCGAGGTTGACCAAGGGCTATTTAATGATAATGATTTATGCATGCAATGATGATTAATGATTGACCCTTGTTATTATTACTAATATTATTATCAGTAGTTTATTATTATTAGCAATATTATTATTGTTATTTTAATATTGTTATGTATGAAATGGCATGATGAAGGATGATTAAAATTTAACGAAGAGTATAATCATTAATAAGTAAAATATTAATGATGAAGAAAATGGAACGTAAATGAATAAGTAAAGGCCTTGCAAGCAAATGTATAGAGGTGCACACCCCTGGCAGGTGTTAGCTCAACTGTGATGCGGGTTAGCTACCCGAAGGATGCGCACAGGGTCAATCTTTGAGATTGACAATGAGGTGAGCAACTTTGTGTTGCAACAGACTCGGTTAGGAGGCAATCCGTGAGATTGCCACTGAGTTGAGCAACCATGTGTTGCAACAGACTTGGCTAACATACGATCGTGAAAGATCAATATGGAGGTGAGCAACTTTGTGTTGCAACAGACTCGGTTAGCAGGCAATCTTGAGATTGCCACTGAGGTGAGCAACCATGTGTTGCAACAGTCTTGGCTAACATACGATCTTGAGAGATCGACATGGAGGTAAGCGACTTTGTTGTCGCAACAGACTCGTAAGAACGAATGTAAAGACTGGAAGAGTAACGGAAAGAGTATGAATTGAACGAATGATGAGGATAATAATAATATATTATTATCTGTATGCATGAAGGATGTATGCTCACAAATGAAATATCATAATAAAGTACAAAACGGGATCCCCGTCATTCGACCTCCGTAATCGTGGTTGTGTGCCATGAAGAGGGTAAAGTCTGACGGGATCTAGATGATAAATGAATGATAATGAGTTACGATGAATGAACGAAAGCTAACGAACGCAATGAAAGATAATAATGATATCATCTACATGTACGTATAATGTGTGGGCATGTACGAAAGTACAGTATGATTTGAAAAAGTAAAGTATTTTAATCATAAAACTGGAACTCACTCAGCATCACAACCTTTTATGTATTTTCCAGTTGGCTAGTAAACGATGCTGAGGATGGCACACTGAGATGGCTACTCGGCGGGACAAGACTGACATCCATTCATGTTTTGACGATACTGTTGTTTTGTAATTCATTCAACTAATCTTTTGTAACTCATGAACTATAATGTATTGCTTAACAACAGTGTTACTAACGAAATGAATGGTTTTTGCTAAACAAATTCCGCTGCTTAAATTTACAATATGCAATGTCTTATGTAGTTATTGCTGTGAATGACCAACTGTGAGGTCTTCGGGAACCAGGCCTTACAAGTTGGTATCAGAGCCAAAGTTTAAGTGAAACGGGTAAATTTTCAAAATAAACCTAAACTTAAACTGAAAATGGGACAGAAGGAGGGATGTCAGTCCGAGTAGCTACGTGCCATCAGGTATTTCTTTTCTTAAAGTCAACCAGAATTATGTGCGTGTGCTATATGGCTTATGTGTTCTTAGTAGATTTAGATACTGATGTAGTCAGGATAGGAAATGCTTGGGGTGTGAAAAGTAAAGTAAGTGGCTAATCACAACTGGCCACTGTAATTAGGGACTTACTATACTTGACATAAACTGAGCTATTACCTTGAATGACTGTTTTGGTGTTTGAATCTTATAGTGCTTAGGAAATGGCTGGGAAGAAAACTTCCAAAGCTTCTAGAGGTAGAGGTAGACCGTGAGTGACCAGGAGCAGTGCCGAAGCTGCTGAGACGACCCATGAGAACCCTGAGGTTCATGACCGAAATGAAGGAAACGAGAATGCCAGCCTGAATGCCTCAGCTAGGGAGGCGATTGCTGATGAGGTACACCAGGTCCTGCAGGCAGTTATGCCATCTGTAGTGACCGATGTTATTCGAGCTGTGAGGAATGAGGAGAGAAAGGAGAAGGAGGACAGGAGAGGGTCGACTAAGAAGGAAAGCAAGGGAGGAGAGGAACGACCGATCCTGAGATAGTAGTATCTGATGAGGAAGAGGATGATGTAGTAGGGTGACGACCAAGGGATGCAGTTACGGGGCATTCCAGAGGTGCAAGCCCCCGACTTTTGATGGAAATGGCAATACTGCCGCCGCCCACCGTTGGGTAAGGTAGATGGAAGCAGTACTCGAGATCAGCGAGTGCCGGGAGGATCAGAAGGTGAAGTTTGCCACCCACTCCTTTACTTACTCCGCACTATGCTGGTGGGACAACATCGTACAAGCTGAGGGTTCAAGGGCCATCGGGAAAATGCGATGGACAGAATTGAAGAAGTTGGTAATTGAGGAATTCTGTCCTCACAAGGAACTCGATAAGGTCGAGAGGGAGTTCCTACAACTCGAGGCGGGAACCATGACCCACCAACAGTACACTACCAAGTTTAATGAGATGGCGAGGTTGGTGCCGGATCAGGTGACGCCGGTGTCTCGGAAGATCAACCGGTACATTCAGGGACTGCCAGCTGACATTCGCAGGCACTTGATCGCTGCTCGACCGAGCACCTTTAGGTCGGCAGTGGATTTGGCTGGAAGACTTTATGATGAAAGGGAAGTGATGGTGGTGGAGGCAAAAAAAGTCGGTGGTACTGACCGGAATTGGAATAGGAAGCGGTTCGGGCGTGGCGGTTTTACCCCGAATAACAAGAAGATGAGAAGGGATGACCGTAATGTGGGGTCATCAAGCTCGGGACCCAAAAGGTGTGACAAGTGTGGGAAGGAGCATGGCGGTGAATCTAGATGGGGGTTAAACGTCTGTTTCAAGTGTGGGAAATCCGGTCATATGGCTAGAGACTGTAAGGCTGCGAGGTGTTTCAACTGCGGGGAAAGTGGCCATATGAGTAAGGATTGCAGGAGGCCGAGGGCTGAGAGTTCCGGGGCAAAGAAGACAAACGGGACTGAAGAGCAGAAGGCGAGTGCCAGAGCTTTCACCATGACCAGGGAGGAGGCTAGGACGGACCCCGATGTTGTGTTAGGTACATTTCTAGTAGATCAAACTCTTGCTTCTGTGTTATTTGATTCTGGTGCTAGTAGGAGTTTTATTTCTGCCAATTTCTGTGCTAAACTGCCTCTTAGTAGTAAATGCATTGATGAGCCCTTCGACATAGAGACTGCTATTGGTAAGTCCACTAGGGTTACAAATGTGATAGAGGATTGTGCCATAGAGTTAGAAGGTCGTAGGTTTGCTGCTAAGTTACATGTGATGCCCCTAGGTGGATTTGATGTAGTACTAGGGATGGATTGGTTAGCAACCCATGAAGCGAATATCGTATGTCGTAAGAAAATGATTAGACTGACGGCGCCTGACGGAAGTCCGGTGACAATATATGGCGATCGGGTTATGACGATTCCAAAAGTAATTTCGATGGCGGTGGCGGGAAAGTGCATGAGACGTGGATGTAGCGCTTATCTAGCCTACGTGAAGGACGTGGACACGTCAACACCACAATTGTCCGATGTGCCAGTTGTGTGTGACTTTCCCAATGTGTTTCCAGAGGACCTATCGGGTGTGCCACCGAATCGCGAAATCGAATTTCAAATTGACTTGATACCCGGTGCCCAACCTATTGCTAAGGCACCATATCGACTGGCTCCGACCGAAATGAAGGAGTTAATGGAGCAACTGCAAGAATTGCTCGATAAGGGTTTCATCAGACCGAGTATCTCTCCTTGGGGTGCTCCGGTCTTATTTGTGAAGAAGAAGGACGGTAGCATGAGAATGTGTATCGACTACCGTGAATTGAACAAGTTAACGATAAAGAATCGGTATCCGTTACCGAGGATTGACGACTTGTTCGATCAACTCCAGGGTTCCAGTTGGTTCTCGAGGATAGATCTTCGATCTGGCTACCATCAATTGAAAGTGAGGGAGCAGGACATTCCTAAAACAGCTTTTCATACGCGTTATGGACACTATGAGTTTCTTGTTATGTCTTTTGGTCTAACCAATGCGCCAGCTGCTTTTATGGATTTGATGAATAGAGTGTGCCGGCCAATGCTAGACAAATCAGTAATTGTGTTCATCGATGATATCCTGATTTACTCAAGGAGCGAAGAAGAGCATGCCGGTCATATTCGGGAAGTGTTGGAGACTTTGAGAAGGGAGAAACTGTATGCTAAGTTCTCCAAGTGTGCTTTTTGGCTACGCGAGGTGCAATTTCTGGGTCACGTGGTAAATGCAGAGGGAATCAAGGTGGACCCAGCAAAGGTGGAGGCTGTGATGCAATGGAAGTCTCCTAAGACGCCATCCGAAATTCATAGCTTCTTGGTATTGGCGGGCTACTACAGGAGATTTATTCAAGACTTCTCCAAGATAGCCTCACCTTTGACGAAATTGACTCGCAAGGACGTGAAGTTCGTGCGGGGGCGAGAACAGGAGGATGCCTTCGAGGAGTTGAAGATGAGATTAACACAAGCTCCTGTCTTGACATTGCCCGAGGGAAATGACGACTTAGTGTTCTATTCGGATGCATCTTATTCTGGGCTAGGTTGCGTGTTGATGCAACGTGGAAGGGTAATAGCTTATGCATCTCGACAACTGAAAACCCACGAAGTCAACTACCCCACACACGATCTAGAATTAGCTGCGGTGGTTTTCGCGTTGAAGATTTGGCGGCACTATCTATACGGGACTAAGTGCACCATCTTCACAGACCACAAAAGCTTGAAGTACTTTTTTGAGCAGAAAGATCTAAACATGAGGCGAGGCGATGGTCGGAGGTCATAAAGGACTATGATTGTGAAATCCATTACCATCCGGGCAAGGCCAACGTGGTGGCAGATGCCCTTAGCCGAAAAGAAAGGCCCGAGCCGATCCGGGTGAAGGCTTATCAGCTGATTATGACCTCCGATGTGATGACACAGATTAAGGAGTTCCAAGATGAGGCTTTCAAAGAAGATCATCTTAACTCCGAAAGGATGAGAGTTCTAGTCACGGAATTGGGCGAAAACACTCTTGGTGTTAAGACCCGATTCGGGCGGATGTGGATTCCTCGATACGGGGATCTACGTGGGAAGATTATGGACGAATCCCATAAGACTCGATACTCCATTCATCCCGGTGCTACCAAGATGTATCACGATATGAAGAAAGATTATTGGTCGCCGGGTATGAAACGCGATGTAGTGGAGTATGTGAGTAAGTGCCTTACTTGTCTTCAAGTGAAGGCGGAACACCAGAAACCGTACGGGAAGATCCAACCGTTGGATATACCCGAATGGAAGTGGGAGCATATCACCATGGACTTCATTACTAAGCTACCTGGCACATCGAGGGGATGCGATACTATTTCGGTGATTATCGACCGACTAACAAAGAGTGCCCACTTCCTACATATCCACGAGACGTATTCATCCGAAAGATTGGCGGATCTGTTCATCAAAGAGATCGTAGCTCGTCATGGCTTGTCTATCGTGTCGGATCATGACAACCGGTTTACGTCGAAGTTTTGGAGAAGATTCCATGAGGCAATGGGAACGAGGCTACACATTAGTACAGCCTATCATCCTCAGACGGACGGGCAGTCTGAGAGGACGATACAGACGCTCGAGGATATGCTTCGAGCATGCGTGATCGATTTTGGAGGAAGTTGGGATGATCACTTGCCATTAGCAGAATTCTCGTACAACAGTTATCATGCCAGTATTGGCATGCCACCCTACGAGATGCTATACGGTAGGATATGTAGGACGCCCGTGTGTTGGGGAGACATTGGGCAGAAAGAGTTAGGAGGTATTGAGGAGATTGAAGCTACGAATGAGAAGTTGGAAAAGATCAAAGCCTTCATGAAGGCGGTGAAAGATAGACAAAAGTCGTATGATGACAAGAGGCAAAGACCAATAGAGTTCAAGGTTGGAGACCGAGTCATGTTAAAGGTCTCACCTTGGAAAGGGACTATTCGATTCAGAAAACGAGGTAAGCTAAGCCCGAGATATATAGGACCTTTCCGAATCATCGCACGAGTAGGAGAGGTAGCTTATCGACTTGAACTGCCAGATGAGTTAAGTGGAATTCATCCCACATTCCATGTATCTCATCTGAGAAAGTGCTTAGATGATGTGGATATGATTGTTCCACTGGAAGATATTGAAGTAGACGAACGGCTCAATTGCGTTGAGCAAGCAGTGGCAATCATTGATCGTAAAGAAAAGAAGTTAAGGAATAAAGTGGTTCCTCTTGTGCGTGTACAGTGGAAGCACAGAAAGGGTTCAGAATCTACGTAGGAGACGGAGGAGGAGATGAGGCAGCATTATCCTCATCTGTTTGAGGAATAACAGGTTTCGGGGACGAAACCTATATAAGGGGGGTGGACTTGTAACACCCGTATTTTCTTTTAAAGAAACAAAAGAAAAAAAGAAAGAAAAAGGAAAGAAATAAAAGTCAGCTTATGTGGAGGGGCCAAAAATGTTAAAAGTGCAAACTTTATAATTATTTTAGTACAAAAGGTGGTATAGCAACCCATGTCCTGCTGGTTTTCACCTTTCTACCGATTCTAGAGAGAGAAAGAAGAAAAAAAGATTCGGGTTGAGAAAGAAGGTCAAGCAAGATTTGAATTTCCAGGTAAGAATTCGTGTTTTTAAGTTGTTCTTGGCTAGATAATGCCTCGGTTATATGTTCTTATGTGCCTATATGCTTTCGGGTATGTGTTCTTGGTGTTTAGGTGCTAGAAACATCAAGAATTCGTGGTTTTGAGAGTGTTAAGCTTGAAAGCAGCTAAGGTGAGTTACTAGAACCCCTTTTTACATGTTTTCAAATTATTTTGGGGCTGGAAATACATGTATGCATGTTTTTATAAGGTTGGGTATTATTCCGTATGTTCATATGCATATGTATGTGGGTCGGGTATGTTTTGGGAAGATGTATGGTTATGAATATGTTAAGTTCATGCTTAGAATGGTATGTGAATGCTAGAACTAAGTGATGTAATGTTTGGGACTGAAAACAGTTTAGAATATGTGAACAGGCTGCTAATATGCCTATACAAGGCTCATAAGTCTGAACAGTCCTCATACTCCCAAAATTTATGACAGAAATTTAAGTGTTGGGGCTTATGCTCCCCAACAGTGCTCATGTGCCTGGAATTTAGAACTTAGAAAACTAAGTACAGGGTAATGAGTCTGAAAAGTGCTAATACGCCTGAATTTTATGCCTTAGAAAATTACAAGGTAATATGCCCAAATAGTGCTCTTATGCCTGAAAGTATGACTTAGAAACCAAGTATAGGGTAATATGCCTGAATAGTACTCATATGCCTGAATTCTAACTTAGAAAAACTAAGTGCATGTAATGAGCCTAAACGGTGCTCTTGTGCCCGAAATAATGACTTAGAAAATTAAGTGTAGGGTGATGAGCCTAAATAGTACTCTTACGCCTGGGATTATTTTCTAAGTGTAAGGTGATATGTCCCAACAGTGCTCATGCGCCCAGACAGGGCTCATGCGCCCAAATAGTCCTCATGCGCCTAGAATTTTTATACTTAGAAATTTTGGCAGGATTTTTCTGGGAATCTGGGTTTTTGACTGAGGTTGACCAAGGGCTATTTAATGATGATGATTTATGCATGCAATGATGATTAATGATTGACCCTTGTTATTATTACTGATATTATTATCAGTAGTTTATTATTATTAGCAATATTGTTATTATTATTTTAATATTGTTAAGTATGAAATGGCATGATGAAGGATGATTAAAATTTAACGAAGAGTATAATCATTAATAATTAAATTATTAATGATGAAGAAAATGGAACGTAAATGAATAAGTAAATGCTTGAAAGCAAATGTATGGAGGTGCACACCCCTGGCAGGTGTTAGCTCAACTGTGATGCGGGTTAGCTACCCCGAAGGATGCACACAGGGTCAATGTTTGAGATTGACAATGAGGTGAGCAACTTTGTATTGCAATAGACTCAGTTAGCAGGCAATCCGTGAGATTGCCACTGAGGTGAGCAACCATCTGTTGCAACAGACTTGGCTAACATACGATTGTGAGAGATAAATATGGAGGTGAGCAACTTTGTGTTGCAACAGACTCGGTTAGCAGGCAATCTTGAGATTGCCACTGAGGTGAGCAACCATGTGTTGCAACAGACTTGGCTAACATACGATCTTGAGAGATCGACATGGAGGTGAGCGACTTTGTTGTCGCAACAGACTCGTAAGAACGAATGTAAAGACTGGAAGAGTAATGGAAAGTGTATGAATTGAACGAATGATGAGGATATAATAATAATAATAATTATCTGTATGCATGAAGGATGTATGCTCACAAATGAAATATCATAATAAAGTACAAAACGGGATCCCCGTCATTGACCTCCGTAATCGTGGCTGTGTGCCATGAAGAGGGTAAAGTCTGACGGATCTAGATGATAAATGAATGATAATGAGTTACGATGAATGAACGAAAGCTAACGAACGCAATGAAAGATAATAATGATATCATCTACATGTACGTATAATGTGTGGGCATGTACGAAAGTACAGTATGATTTGAAAAAGTAAAGTATTTTAATCATAAAACTCGAACTCACTCTACATCGCTGACTTTTATGCATTTTCCAGTTGGCAGGTAAACGATGCTGAGGATGGCCACTGAGATGGCTACTCGGCGGGACAAGACTGACATCCATTCATGTTTTGACGATACTGTTGTTTTGTAATTCATTCAACTAATCTTTTGTAACTCATGAACTATAATGTATTGCTTAACAACAGTGTTACTAACAAATGAATGGTTTTTGCTAAACAAATTCCGCTGCTTAAATTTACAATATGCAATGTCTTATGTAATTATTGCTGTGAATGACCAACTGTGAGGTCTCCGGGAACCGGGCCTTACAAACACTTAAGTCACTCGGGAACTCTTAGTGGGATAAAGGTCACCTAACCATTTTGAGGGAACTTATGACTTAAGGTGAGAATGCCATATTCATGGGATAAAGGTCACCTAATGTAAGGCCCCGCTCACCGGCACCTTACTGTTGGTTCTTCATCGCACATATAACGTACATAATGTATAATCATAAATCAACGCAGCGGAAATGATAAATTATATACATTCTCATTCATTCATAAAAGTCATTACATCATTGACTCGATTACAAAATGCAGCTTTCTCTACTTTGTCTCTCCTCATAGGATCATACAGCGACCTCTAGAGGAGATATTAAGTTCAAAAACATAAAAATTTATTTTTATACTAAAGAATATTCCTTAGGTAATTCCGTACATCGGAACCCTGACGGAATACTCTTGACACTCTCATGCAACATATTTCGTTGCATGTGCTACGCGCACGCTTCCAATGCGTGGCGAACTTATCAAAATCTAAAGGAGATTTCTTGAGTAATCTCGTTTATTCAGATCCTCAAGAAATCTCATAATGACATGCAACGTGATGTGTTGCGAATATTATGGACCCGCAACCCATGACGTTGCAGCATTATCAACTGGAGAATGCCATCCCAAAAGAGCTGAGTAGTCGCCTCGTGCCATCCTCAGCAACACTACCTGCGAACTGGAAAACACATAAAAGTCAGCGTTGCTGAGTGAGTTCTAGTTTTATAATAAAACATACTTTCATTCTCATTAACTGCTCTTTCATACATGTGTTCACACATCATACGTACACGTAGATAATATTATTATTATCTCATCATTCATTACTTACTTTCATTCGTGTACACTTCATCATTCTCGTTTACTTTCATACATACATACTTTACATACTTTCGTACGTACTTTACTTTCATTCATACATTCATTACTTACGTTCGAACATTCATTACATTCATTCATACTTTCATTACTTTCGTTCGAACGTTCATTACATTCGGTGACATGTACAATACCCCACTTTCATCATACATACTACTGGTGCTGGACCTGTGGTGGTTAGCCACGAACGTTGTGCACAAAGCTGATCCAGTCACCTGGGGTAGATACATGCACCACTTATCTTTCACTTTACTACTAACATACGTTAGCCGAGTCTGTTGCAGCGCGCGACTGCTCACCTCAGTGACAATCTTATGATTGCCTGCTAACCGAGTCTCTTGCAACACGAAGTTGCTCACCTCATTATCAATCTCAATGATTGACCCGATGTACATCCTTCGGGTAGCTAACCCGTACACCGTTGAGCTAACACCTGCCAGGGGTGTGCACCTCCTTCATTTGCTTGCAAGCCTTTCTTACTTTCTTTCATTAATGCATGCATTCATTCATCATGTTCCTTCTTTCATTATCTTTCACTTTACGTTTTTAATACATTCGTTTCTTTCGTTCATTCATTCACGTAAAGTTATTAAAGATAAGACACATATACATAAGGAACATACATACTTACATATCATCAGTATTCACCATCTATCATGGCAACATCATACTAACATACATACATCATACATACACTTCTACACTCACTCACATCAGCCCTGTCCGGGCGACTAAACTACCACCAGTCGCATGTCCTCCATGCGACTGGTCATGCGATTGGGCTACTCATGCGAATGGGTACTCAAACGTGCGATTGAACTTCCTTCCGTACGACTAGACACTCTGCAACTGGGTTATATGCGACTAACTCTTAACCGTGCGACTGAACTACTCTGCGATTGAGCTTATGCGACCGAAACCCTCTGTCGCATCACCTATCGTGCGATTGAGAATCAATCGGGCGTCTGAGTCTCAGTCGGGCGATTGGACATCAACTATTACTCATTCGGCCGAATGGCCCTTCAGTCGCATAACCCTAACTGGGCAGCGACTGGAGTTCTTCATGAACAGCAGTCGCGAAACCCCCGTCCCCCAGTCACCATAAACCCATTTTCAGCCCAATTCAACCCTCCAAGCCTTAGGGATTCCTACTAGGACCTCATACAAGCATATACTAGTCCTAATTCATACCATAAACACATTACTCAAGATTTACCCAAATGGGTCAAACTTTCACTATTTCAAAACTAGGGTTTTAATGTGTTTCCAGCCCCAAAATCGTTAGAAAACATGTAAATGAGGGGTCCTAGAACTCACATTGTCAGGTAGGAGTTGGTGAGCTTCGATTTGGCTAGCTTCACGATCGATCTTGAACTCGGGCAGCACTTTCCCTCTCTTCTTCTCTGTTCTCTGTCGCTCACTGCTCTCTCCCCGACTGAAAATGGGGAGGAGAATGGAGCTACCCCCCCTTTTATACCCGTAGCCCATTCGCATCTGGTCCAGGGGCGACTGGACCTTCAGTCGCATCAACACTATGCGATTGGACCTCAATCGCACATGTTCCATGCGGCTCATACTCCATTCGGGCGGTTGAACTCCAATCGTGCGGCTGAGCTTCAATCGGCCGAATAGCCATGCGGATGACCTCCAGTCGCATAAATCACAGGCGACTGAGGCTCAGTCGCATAGCCAACCAAAGGTCAAACTTTCGGGTGTTACAAGTCCACCCCCCCTTATTTTAGGTTTCGTCCCCGAAACCTGTTACTCTTCGAACAATCGTGGGTAATGCTGCCTCATTTCTTCTTCTGTTTCCCACGTCGACTCGGATCCCTTCCTGTGCCGCCACTGTACACGCACAAGGGGAACCACTTTATTTCTCAACCTCTTCTCTTTGCGATCTATGATCGCCACTGGTTGCTCTACGTAATTGAGCTTTTCGTCTACCTCGATATCATCCAGTGGAACGACCATGTCTTCGTCCGCCAAACACTTCCTCAGATGAGACACGTGGAAAGTCGGGTGGATTCCACTTAGTTCATCTGGCGAATCTAACCTATAGGCCACCTCTCCTACTCGAGCAACGATTCGGAAAGGGCCTATATATCGCGGACTCAACTTACCCCGCTTCCGGAATCGAATGATCCATTTCCAAGGTGAGACCTTCAACATAACACGATCTCCCACCTGGAACTCAATCGGCCTGTGTCGGTTGTCGGCATACGACTTTTGTCGGTCTTTGGCCGCTTTCATGTAGGCTTTAATTCTTTCAAGCTTTTCAGTCGTAGCCTCTACCACTTCAACGCTTCCCAATTCTTTCTGACCAATTTGACCCCAACAGACGGGTGTTCTGCATCTTCTACCGTATAGCATTTCATAGGGTGGCATGCCGATACTGGCATGATAACTGTTGTTGTATGAGAACTCAGCTAACGGTAGATGGTCATCCCAACTTCCCCCGAAGTCAATAACACATGCTCGGAGCATGTCCTCTAAAGTCTGAATGGTCCTTTCTGACTGACCATCAGTTTGAGGATGATAAGCCGTGCTAATATGCAACCTCGTCCCCATAGCATCGTGGAATTTCTTCCAGAATTTGGATGTAAACCGTTGTCGCGATCAGATACAATCGACACCGGTACACCATGACGAGTCACAATCTCTTTGATGAAAAGATCAGCCAACTTCTCGGACGAATACGTCTCCCGCATCGGTAAGAAGTGAGCACTCTTCGTCAATCGATCCACAATCACCCAGATCGTATCATACCCTTTCGGGGTACGTGGCAGTTTGTGATAAAATCCATGGTGATGTGCTCCCACTTCCATTCCGGTATGTCCAACGGCTGAATCTTTCCATACGGCTTCTGGTGCTCTGCCTTTACTTGCAAACACGTGAGGCATTTGCTCACATACTCCACCACATCACGTTTCATACCCGGCCACCAGTAATCTTTCTTCATATCTTGGTACATTTTGGTAGCACCAGGATGAATGGAGTATCGAGACTTATGAGCTTCATCCAAAATCTTCATTCGTAGATCCCCAAGACGAGGAATCCACATACGCCCAAACCGAGTTCTAACACCCGTTGCGTTTTCTCCCAACTCCGCGACCAGACCTCTCATGCGTTCAGAGTTAAGATGTTCGTCCTTTAAAGCCTCATCTTGGAACTCTTTGACCTGTTTCATTACGTCGGAGGTCATGATTAGCTGGTACGCCTTCACTCGAATTGGCTCGGGCCTCTCCTTTCGGCTAAGGGCATCCGCCACCACGTTGGCTTTGCCCGGATGGTAATGGATCTCACAATCATAGTCTTTTATAAGCTCCAACCATCGCCGTTGCCTCATATTCAGATCTCTTTGCTCGAAGAAGTACTTCAAGCTTTTGTGGTCCGTAAAGAGGTGCACTTCGTCCCGTACAAATAGTGCCGCCAAATCTTCAACGCGAAAACCACAGCTGCTAGCTCCAAGTCATGAGTAGGGTAGTTAACCACATGAACTTTCAGCTGTCGGGATGCATAGGCTATCACCTTTCCTCTCTGCATTAATACACACCCCAACCCCGAGTAGGAGGCATCCGAATAAACCACCAAATCTTCACTCCCCTCGGGTAACGCCAATACTGGAGCTTGGGTCAATCTCGTCTTCAGTTCTTCAAACGCCTTCTCTTGAGCTTGACCCCATACAAATTTCACATCCTTCCGGGTCAACTTGTCATGGAGAAGCAATTTTGGAAAAGTCTTGGATAACCTTCGGTAGTAACCCGCCAAACCCAAGAAACTACGGATCTCGGACGGCGTCTTCGGAGATTTCCATTGCATAACTGCTTCCACTTTCGCCGGATCGACAATAATCCCGTCCGATTTACTACATGACCCAAGAATTGAACTTCACGCAACCAGAATGCGCACTTGGAGAATTTAGCATACAACTTCTCCCTTCTCAACGTCTCCAGAACTTCGCGAATGTGACCGGTATGCTCAGTCTCACTTTGAATAAATCAAGATGTCATCAATGAATACAATCACTGATTTATCCAACATCGGCCGGCACACCCTATTCATCAGGTCCATAAAAGCAGTTGGCGCGTTGGTCAGACCAAATGACATAACGAGGAACTCATAATGACCGTAGCGCGTACGAAAAGCTGTTTTAGGGATATCCTGCTCCTTCACCTTTAGTTGATGGTAGCCTGATCGAAGATCTATACGTGAAAACCAACTAGCACCCTGAAGTTGATCAAACAAGTCGTCGATCCTCGGCAAGGGGTATCTGTTCTTTACTGTCAGCTTATTCAGCTCGCGGTAGTCGATGCACATCCTCATACTACCGTCCTTTTTTTACAAATAGGACCGGAGCACCCCAAGGTGAGATACTCGGTCGAATAAACCCCTTATCCAACAGCTCTTGTAACTGCTCCATCAACTCTTTCATCTCCGTCGGGGCCAATCGGTATGGTGCCTTGGCAACAGGTTGGGCGCCTGGTACTAAATCAATCTGGAACTCGATCTCTCTGTCAGGTGGCAATCCCGATAAGTCTTCCGGGAACACGTCTGGGAAATCGCAACACAACCGAACATCAGACAGTTGTGGTGCTGGCTTCTCTACATCTTTCACATAACATAAATAGGCGTTACATCCACGCCTCATACATTTCCCCGCCACTGCCATTGAGATCACCTTCGGAATCGTAGTAACCCGATCCCATAAACTGTCACTGGACTACCGTCAGGCGCTGTCAAACTGATCATCTTCAGGCGCTGTCAAACTGATCATCTTCTTACGACACACAATGTTCGCCTCGAAATCTGCCAACCAATCCATTCCAAGCACCAAATCGAAACCGCCTAACGTCATCGCAAAGGGTTTAACTGGGAATTTGTGACCCTCCAGTTCTACATCGCAACCCTCAATTACCTCTGAAATCCTGGTGGTTTACCTATCGCAGTCTCTACATCAACGGCACATCCACACGCCTACTACTAACGGGCAATTTGGCACAAAAAGCAGCAGAAATGAAACTCCTACTGGAACCCGAATCAATAATACAGAGGCTAAAGTTTGGTTCACCAAAACGTACCGGACACTACATCAGGGTCCGTCCTCGCCTCGCCTCTTCTGCGTCATCGTAAATGCCCTGGCGCTCGCTTTCGACCCTTCACCCCCTGCCTTCTTCACGCCGGAACCCTCAGATCTCGGCTTCTTGCAGTCTTTATTCATATGACCACTTTCCCCACAGTTATAGCACCTCATCGCTTTACACTCTTTGGCCATATGTCCGGACTTTCCACACTTGAAACATACATTCAGCCCCCATCTGCACTCACCACCGTGCTCTCGCCCACACTTCCCACACTTTCTCGATCCTGCACTTGTCACGACCACACGGCGTTCATCAACCCGTGCCTTCTTACTACTTGTCGAAGTATCACCCCGACCAAACCTCTTTCCCTGCCACTTCCTCTCATCACTTCCTTCTTACTGCCCTCAGATTTCGCCAACGCGGCTCGTTCATCGTAGAACCTCCCAGCTAAATCCACCGCCGACCTGAAAGTACTGGGTCGGGCGAAAATCAAATGCCAACGAATTTCAGCTGGCAACCCCTGAATATACCGTTAATCTTGCGAGACACCGGCGTCACTTGTTCTGGCACCAACCGCGCCATGTCGTTGAACTTGGTCGTGTATTGTTGGTGGTCATCGTTCCCGCTTCCAACTGCAGGAACTCTCTCTCAACTCTGTCCTCTCTCGACGAGGACTAAACTCCTCGATCACCATTCTCTTCAATTCAGACCACTTCATTTTCCCAATGGCCCTGCTACCCTCGGCCTGGACAATATTGTCCCACCAGCACAATGCCGTCCCCGTAAACGAGTGGGTAGCAAACTTCACCTTTTTATCCTCCTGGCAGTCACTGATATCAAGGACCGCCTCCATCTCTCTCACCCATTGGTGAGCATCAGCAGCCGTACCTGAACCATCAAAAGTCGGAGGCTTGCATCTCATAAATTTCCCGTAATCACAACCCCGGCTGTCCCCCTAACCTGTTCTTCCTCCTCTTCCTCTTCGTCATCAGACAATACGTTTCTGCCTCTGTCTGTTGCTGTCTACTGGAGGACCGTCTCCTCCCTCGTCTATCCTCCTCTCGTACTGCCTTTATCGCTTCGGTCATTACAGTCGGTAAGATCGTCTGCATAACCTGGTGCACTTCCTCAATCACTGCCTCTTTTACCGAGGCTCTCAACTTGGCGCTTCATCTAGCTCCTCCTGATGAGGAATCTCGTTCTCCTCACGAACTACTTTCTCTTTCCTAAGTCTTCCTCGCGTGATACGCGGCTCATCACCACGTTCACCATCACGGGAAGCATCAGATGATCTATCACCGACCATCTTCTATCACACTGAAAGATTAAACACCAACACGGTCATTCAAGGAAATAGCTCAGTTTATGTTAAGTACAGTAAGTCCCTAATTACAGTGGCCAGTTGTGATTAGCCACTTACTCTACTCTTCGTACCCCGAGCATCACCTATCCTGACTACATTAGTATCTCAGTCTAATAGTACACATAACTCACATCACATGCGCACATAATAACCAGTTAATCTTTAGAAAATACCTGATGGCACGCGACTACTCAGATGGCATCCTCATTCTCTCTGTCCCATTCTCAGTTTAAGTTTAGGTTTATTATAAAAATTTACCCATTTTACTTAAACTTTTGCTCTGATACCAACTTGTAAGGCCCCGCTCACCGGGCACCTTACTGTTGGTTCTTCATCGCACATATAACGTACATAATGTATATAATCATAAATCAACGCAGCGGAAATGATAAATTATATACATTCTCATTCATTCATAAAAGTCATTACATCATTGACTCGATTACAAATGCAGCTTTCTCTACTTTGTCTCTCCTCATAGGATCATACAGCGACCTCTAGAGGAGATATTAAGTTCAAAAACATAAAAATTATATTTTTATACTAAAGAATTCCTTAGGTAATTCCGTACATCGGAACCCTGACGGAATACTCTTGACACTCTCATGCAACATATTTCGTTGCATGTGCTACGCGCACGCTTCCAATGCGTGGCGAACTTATCAAAATCTAAAGGAGATTTCTTGAGTAATCTCGTTTATTCAGATCCTCAAGAAATCTCATAATGACATGCAACGTGATGTGTTGCGAATATTATGGACCCGCAACCCATGACGTTGCAGCATTATCAACTGGAGAATGCCATCCCAAAAGAGCTGAGTAGTCGCCTCGTGCCATCCTCAGCAACACTACCTGCGAACTGGAAAACACATAAAAGTCAGCGTTGCTGAGTGAGTTCTAGTTTTATAATAAAACATACTTTCATTCTCATTAACTGCTCTTTCATACATGTGTTCACACATCATACGTACACGTAGATAATATTATTATTATCTCATCATTCATTACTTACTTTCATTCGTGTACACTTCATCATTCTCGTTTACTTTCATACATACATACTTTACATACTTTCGTACGTACTTTACTTTCATTCATACATTCATTACTTACGTTCGAACATTCATTACATTCATTCATACTTTCATTACTTTCGTTCGAACGTTCATTACATTCGGTGACATGTACAATACCCCACTTTCATCATACATACTACTGGTGCTGGACCTGTGGTGGTTAGCCACGAACGTTGTGCACAAAGATGATCCAGTCACCTGGGGTAGATACATGCACCACTTATCTTTCACTTTACTACTAACATACGTTAGCCGAGTCTGTTGCAGCGCGCGACTGCTCACCTCAGTGACAATCTTATGATTGCCTGCTAACCGAGTCTCTTGCAACACGAAGTTGCTCACCTCATTATCAATCTCAATGATTGACCCGATGTACATCCTTCGGGTAGCTAACCCGTACACCGTTGAGCTAACACCTGCCAGGGGTGTGCACCTCCTTCATTTGCTTGCAAGCCTTTCTTACTTTCTTTCATTAATGCATGCATTCATTCATCATGTTCCTTCTTTCATTATCTTTCACTTTACATTTTTAATACATTCGTTTCTTTCGTTCATTCATTCACGTAAAGTTATTAAAGATAAGACACATATACATAAGGAACATACATACTTACATATCATCAGTATTCACCATCTATCATGGCAACATCATACTAACATACATACATCATACATACACTTCTACATTCACTCACATCAGCCCTGTCCGGGCGACTGAACTACCACCAGTCGCATGTCCTCCATGCGACTGGGTCATGCGATTGGGCTACTCATGCGAATGGGTACTCAAACGTGCGATTGAACTTCCTTCCGTACGACTAGACACTCTGCGACTGGGTTATATGCGACTAACTCTTAACCGTGCGACTGAACTACTCTGCGATTGAGCTTATGCGACCGAAACCCTCTGTCGCATCACCTATCGTGCGATTGAGACTCAATCGGGCGTCTGAGTCTCAGTCGGGCGATTGGACATCAACTATTACTCATTCGGCCGAATGGCCCTTCAGTCGCATAACCCTAACTGGCCAGCGACTGGAGTTCTTCATGAACAGCAGTCGCGAAACCCCGTCCCCCAGTCACCATAAACCCATTTTCAGCCCAATTCAACCCTCCCAAGCCTTAGGGATTCCTACTAGGACCTCATACAAGCATATACTAGTCCTAATTCATACCATAAACATTACTCAAGATTTACCCAAATGGGTCAAACTTTCACTATTTCAAAACTAGGGTTTTAATGTGTTTCCAGCCCCAAAATCGTTAGAAAACATGTAAATGAGGGGTCCTAGAACTCACATTGTCAGGTAGGAGTTGGTGAGCTTCGATTTGGCTAGCTTCACGATCGATCTTGAACTCGGCAGCACTTTCCCTCTCTTCTTCTCTGTTCTCTGTCGCTCACTGCTCTCTCCCCGACTGAAAATGGGGAGGAGAATGGAGCTACCCCCCCTTTTATACCCGTAGCCCATTCGCATCTGGTCCAGGGGCGACTGGACCTTCAGTCGCATCAACACTATGCGATGGACCTCAATCGCACATGTTCCATGCGGCTCATACTCCATTCGGGCGGTTGAACTCCAATCGTGCGGCTGAGCTTCAATCGGCCGAATAGCCATGCGGATGACCTCCAGTCGCATAAATCACAGGCGACTGAGGCTCAGTCGCATAGCCTACCAAAAGGTCAAACTTTCGGGTGTTACACCTAACCACTCATTTTGGCAAACTCACACGTGTGTGTAAGTAGGATGTCTTGATTTGCAAACCATATTAAATGGATCACCTACAATATGGTTTCCAAATGGTGTTGATGGGATTAACATTCCGACTTTACATATGATGTTTAAAGTCGATCACTACCTATAGAAGTTGCAAATGGTTGCAACCGTCAATCGTTGACCACCTTATTAATTTAAATCGTGGATAAAGGTCACCTAACCACAATTTATATGTAATGTTGGGTTCCAGATTTTAATATGAAAATAACCTTAAAAGTTATTAATTATTAAAAATAGCAATATCGAAAATACTAAATAGATCTTTGTTAAATTTTGTAGATGGCCGCCAATAATGATAATCATGATAACTCATCAACGTCCACCCAATCTTTACGAGCAATTCTCCAAAAGGAGCGTCTAAATCATAACAATTTCATCGATTGGTATCGAAACTTGAGAATCGTTCTCAAGAGAGACGATCGTATGTTTTAGACGACCCTATCCCCGATCAACCTACTGAGGATGATGAGGAGGCCTATAACGATTGGCTGAAATACACTGAGGACTTCGTCCAAGTGTCTTGTCTCATGCTAGCGAGCATGACTCTGGATCTCCAAAAGGAGTATCAACATCACGGAGCTTATGACATGATAACCCAGCTGAAGGAAACGTTCCAACAGCAAGCAAGGGTTGAGCGCTTCGAAACGGTTCAAGCACTCCATGCATGTCGTATGGACGACAACCAATCAGTTTCATCTTATGTACTTAAGATGAAAAGACACATTGACCACCTCAAGAGGCTTAATTGTCCCTTCTGGAAGGAATTGGCCACGGATTTGATCCTTAATGGCCTTACCAAGAAGTTCCAGACATTTGTGTTGAACTACAACATGAATGCTTGGGACAAAAGCATTGGTGAGCTTCACTCAATGCTCAAAACGGCCGAGGCGGCCATAGGTAATAGAGTTTTACCCGTTCTCACCATCAATGAAGGTGGGAACAGGAAAAGGGCTTATCCCGCACCCAAGGCAAAGGTTGCCAAGGGTAAAGGACCCATATGGGGAAAAGGGAAAGGGGTGTCAAGGGTGCCACCCAAACCATAAGAGAAGAAGCAAAAGGTTGCTACTAATGACCCATGCTTCAAGTGTGGGGAGATTGGACATTGGCAAGGAATTGTCCTGTCCATCTCCAAGAGTTGAAACCAAAGAGGGATGCCGGGTAGACCTCAAGTACAATATACATGATTCATATTGATCTTATGTTACATCTTCTAACACATGGTATTGGATACCGGATGTGGAACTCATATTTGCAATTTGTTGCAGGGGTTCACAAGAAGTAGGGACTTCAATCAAGGGATGTTAGCCTCTTCATGGGCAATGGGACTAAAGTCTTAGTTAAAGCTCGTGGGGACTACGTCCTAATACTTCCAAGTGGCTTGGATATTATTTTAAAGAATGTTTTGTATGCTCCTAGTTTGACTAGGAACATTATTTCTGTATCCCAATTAAGACATTATGATTATGTATTATCTTTTGTTGAAAATGATATTCATGTTTCTTTAAATGATATGTTCTGTTTTAAAGCTATTCCCATTAATGGTATTTATGAATTGGTTCATGAAAATACTTTAAATAGTTCATTGTACCAAACTAACACCAGGAAACTCAAGTTGGATTTGAGTAATACCTATCTTTGGCATTGTCGTCTTGGTCATATAAACAAGAAATGTATACAAACACTTAAAAGAATGGTCTTTTAAAAACAAATGAATGTGATTCATTTGATGTTTTGAATCTTGTTTACAAGAAAAATGACTAAGGCACCCTTTAGTGGAACTAACGAAAGGGCAAAAGATTTATTAGGAATCATACATTCGGATGTATGTGGTCCTTTTAAGCCAATGGCTAGGAATGGTGAAAGATACTTCATTATCTTTACCGACGATTATAGTCCCTGTGGGTATGTGTACTTATTAAGGCACAAAGATGAAGCTTTTGAAACGTTCAAAATCTTTCAGAATGAAGTAGAAAATCAACTCAACAAGTCGATTAAAGTTCTCTGTACCGATAGAGGAGGTGAATACCTAAGTGATGCCTTTCAAGATCATCTTAGGAGTTGTGGGATTGTCTCACAACTCACTCCACCTAGAACACCATAACATAATGGTGTGTCTGAGAGGAGGAATCGAACCTTATTGGATATGGTCCGATCTATGATGGCTAGAAGCACATTGCCTCTATCATTTTGGGGTTTCGCTTTGCTCTCCGCGGCCCGTATTCTAAATATGGCCCCAACCAAAAAGGTGGAAAGGACACCTTTTGAGATATGGCATGGAAGAGTTCCATCCCTATCATACTTAAGGGTCTGGGGTTGTGAGGCTTATGTTAAGACTCCCACCCCAAACAAATTGGAAGTCCGATCCACCAAGTGTATCTTTATTGGATATCCTAGAGATTCTATGGGATATTATTTTCAATGATCCACTGGAACAAAAGGTATTTTTTGCCAGACAGGTGAATTCTTAAAAGCAAAGTTCCTTATGGAAGGAGCTAGCAGTAGAACAGTGGATCTTGAAGAGGATCAAGAACCACAACCCGATGCATGTTCGGTAGAAACTAGCACTCAACATGAGGATGTTGAGGATGATCAAGGGTTGATCAATACACACAAGACGTTCGCAGAAGTGGTAGAACTAGTAATCCACCTGAAAGATATGGATTTTTCAAGGATGGATGCTATGTGGTAGATTCAGATGAACCAACCACATACCATAACACAGTGTCCAATTCGGATTGTGACAAATGGCTTGAAGCCATGAACGTTGAGATGCAATCCATGTATGACAATCAAGTTTGGGAACTTGTTATTCCACCTCTTAATTCCAAGGTAGTTGGAAGTAAGTGGGTTTTTAAGAAGAAAACTGATATGCATGGAAACTTGGATACTTATAAGGCTAGACTTGTAGCAAAGGTTTTCACTCAAACTCAAGGGGCTGATTATGATGAAACCTTCTCACCTGTTGCGATGCTAAAGTCTATAAGGATATTGTTTGCTATAGCTGCTCATTATGATTATGAGATTTGGCAAATGGATGTCAAAACCGCTTTCCTAAATGGATATCTTGAGGAAGATGTCTACATGGTTCAGCCTGAAGGTTTTGTCGATCCCACACATCCTAATAAAGTATGCAAGTTAAAGAAATCAATCTATGGATTGAAACAAGCATCAAGAAGCTGGAATCACCGTTTTGATGAGGAGGTAAAGAAGTTTGGCTTCATCAAAAATGCTGATGAGGCTTGTGTGTATAAGAAGGCTAGTGGGAGCACAATAACTTTCCTAGTATTGTATGTTGATGACATACTACTATTTGGAAATGACATTACAACCTAGGAAGGTGTAAAACCCTGGCTTGGAAGTTGTTTTTCCATCAAGGATCTTGGTGAAGCCGCCTATATTCTGGGAATAAAGATCTATAGGGATAGATCAAGGCGGTTGATTGGTTTGAATCAAAGTGCATACATTGATAAGATCTTGAAAAGGTTCAAGATGGAGAACTCTAAAAAGGTACCGTACCTATCCAAAGAGGAACGATATTGAGTACGACTCAATGTCCTAGCTCAAAGGATGAGCAGGATAACATGAAGGAAATCCCATACGCATCTGCTATTGGATCCATCATGTATGCAATGATATGCACTCGACCGGACGTGTCATGCGCCTTAAGCATGACAAGCCGATACCAGCAAAATCCTGGAAACAGTCATTGGATGGCTGTTAAGAACATACTTAAGTACCTAAGGAGGATAAGAGATATGTTCCTAATCTATGGATCTGGTGATGAGGAACTCGTTGTAAAGGGTTACACGGATGCGAGTTTCCAAACCGATCGTGACGATTCACGATCACAATCGGGATACACTTTCATTCTGAATGGAGGAGCGGTCTCTTGGAAGAGCTCCAAGCAGGATGTGGTGGCTCTATCAACTATAGAATCAGAATACGTCGCCGCCTCATTGGCAGCTCAAGAAGCTGCATGGTTGAAGAAATTCATTGTCGATCTAGGGGTTGTCCCTTCCATTCAGGACCCCCTAGAGATCTTTTGTGATAATGAGGGTGCGATTGCTCAAATCAAGGAACCCCGTGCTCATCAAAAGACTAGGCACATTGAGCGGAGATTCAACTACATACGAGATGAAGTTGAAATGGGAAAGATATGTATTCGCAAAGTTCATACGGATCAAAACATTGCGGATCCTCTCATGAAGCTCCTTGAAAAGGCAAAGCATGAAGGTCATACTTGTGCCATGGGACTTTGATATTCTATTGATTGGATTTGATCTGTAAATTTTGTATTTGGATATGTGGAACTCTTTATTATTTGAATAAAATTATTTGGTTATAATGTTTCAATTAATGTTCCAATTTAGCATGTTTAATCCATGAGTAAATTATTTACTCTAAATGCCCGTAGTCGCTCATACTTGTGGGAACAAGTGTGAGGGTAAGATTATTATGAACTTGTTGGGTCTGAAGGATAGTTTAATATTATCAACACAGTCAAAGTCAACAAAGTCAACATCAACGGTCAAAGTCAATCAAAAGTCAAACCCGAAACGTTCGAGACGTGGAACCGAGACAAGACGTTGAAGATTTAAATGACTAGGGGTTTTATTGTAATAAATATATTTTGTGTGAACGAAATATATTTTATCTTGTTTTTAGTCATGTTTTGATTTTAGATGTTATTTCCATTAATTAGCCTAATTCTAGGAGGTTAAATGCAATTAATGAATATTATATTCACTATAAATAGGTTAATTGTAATTAGGGTTGGGTTAATGGTTGAATGACCAATTGATTGGGGTTTCCATTTGTACAAATTATATGCAATCAATATTAGATCAAATTGGGGTTTTAATGTGTTCATCATATTTTGATCTATAATTCTTCATGATTTGATTCAAGTTTGATTATCCTGGAGCAACAATATGGTATCAGAGCCATTTTGGATCAAAATGCATTGAAAAATTGAAGAAATTATTGCTGATTTTTGAAGATGTTCATCAATTTTTAGAGAGAGAAACTGGGGTTCTAGAGAGAGAAAGTAGATCTGAGTTCAAATTTCTACAAATTCAACATCAACAACATCAGATCTATCACTATAATCAACATATATTGAATCTACATCATTGTTTATACAAGAAAAATCAATGAAAAACTTCAGATCTGAAAGTTTCTCTCACACACACTAGTGTGTGTGTTCTTGGTGTTCTTGGCAGCCTTGAAAACTTTCAAATCTTCATCCGGCGAAAGTAGCATCATTCTGAACGAAAGTTCAAACTTTCCGGCGAAATTACAGCCGAAACTAGCAGTTTCACACGTTTTCCGGCGAAACTGTACTTTTCCGGCGAAACTGTACTTTTCGGCGAAACTGCAACACCGGCGAAACTATCCGGCGAAAGTGCGAAATTCCGGCGAAACTGTCAAATTCAGGCGAAATTGCCAAATTTCAGCAGCGAAATTACACCTACAACCAAGAAAACCACCTCACCCTCAAACCCCTGTCATCTACTTTAACCACAGCCCATCCTCGACCAGATCCACCCGAAACCACCACCACCACCAGATCCCAAACCACCACCCGTAGACACACATACACCCACAACCTCCACCCAACAACCCCATCTCATCAATCCCTAACCCTCGACCCACCCTTCCCGTCGACCACCACTGCTGCAGCCTTCATCGTGAACCCAGCCACCATAGCTAACCCTCCCAATCGACCCTCTAACCCCAGATCGACTGATCCATCCCTCCCACCGTGAAATCAGCACAGATCTATCCTCACCATCATGAAGTCAAACTAAAAATAAAAGAAGAAGAAGAAGAAGAATCATCAATATCTAAGGGGTCAAGGCAGTTACACCCACAATCAGGGTCACGAACTAGGGTCGCATCTTCGTAATTGCCGGAGTTAGGGTTTATAAACGACGGCCTGCGAGTGTGTTGAGGCGACGGTGGTGTCTGTTTGAGGCTGGCTTTCACATCACTGAACGAAAATGGTGATTGTGATGGTGATAATCGGTTTTGACCGTTGTCATCGGAGTTGGAGGATGATAATGATGATGAATAGCAGTGGACGCTGGAGGTAGTGTTTTGAAGGAGGAGTATACGGTGTCTGTGAGGGTGGAGGTGGAGGAAGATCGCCGTCGCCACCATTGGAGATGATAGCTGAAGGTTTAACGATGATTTTGGTGTTTCAGAAACCCTGGTTGAAGGGTGATTCATTGGGAGTGAGACTCTTGGAAGATAGAGAAAGTGTCAAAAGACTAGATCTGCAAGTGTGTGTTTTGTTGGTGTTTGACAAGTGATTTAGGGTTTTAATTGGTAATTGGGTTAGTTTTCATTGGGCTAGGTTTGGGTTCAACAAATTGGGCTGATTTGTTTTAAAAAAAATGAGGTGTGGGCTAATAAAAAAATTTAAAGAAAATTGATTAGTTTAGATTAATTGAGTTTAAACCGATAAAGAAATATTCAACGATTTTGCAAGATTTATAAAAAAAAACAAGCTGACCTGGCAGCTTGACCCCAGTTACTAAGATTGTATAGCGTGCCATTTATTTTTTTTAAATATTTTCCCGAGGGAGAATCATTTTAAATTTTTTGGGAAAGATATTTTTTTTGGTCATTTAATTGTTCAAAAATGTCATACTCAGAAGACTTTAAATCAGATAATCTCACAACGGCTCAAAGCCGGTTTGACTGTTTTGCAGGTTTGAAGAATGAAAAGTTGTCTGATTTCATTGATCGATTTATATCTGTGGCAAATAATCTGAAGAAGCATGACCCCCAACTCACCAACTATGAACAAGTTCAACAGTTTCTTAAATCTCCTCCACCTGAGTGGAGTTCTCAGGTTAAAATGATTAAGAACGAAAGAAATTTTCTTGATTACAAGTTGATAGATGTGATCAACAAGCTGAAATCTGCTGAGCTAGATATTAAGAGAAGAGAATTTCATCAAGCCGTGTTTCCATCTCAAACTAACAGAATGAATGTATCTATTATCTCTTCTACGACAAGCATTCTTGATTACAAAACCGAGATGATTGAGAGGTTGAAGTCGATGGAAATTCATTCTGATTCAACTGATGAAATCAGAGAGACTGTAAAAGAGAATTGTGAAGCTTTGTGAGTTTGTAATGGAAGTGAACATGTTTGTGAGAGAACTGATGCAATTGATTTGTTGAAAAATGATGAAGGAAAGAAAGAAACTGAGGATGAAGAGACCCTAAAGGCTAAGGAAGAGGAACATAAAAGAAACACAAGGGTCTGCAATTGCGAGAAGGCTCTTGCTGCTGAAAGAGTCATCATGGATCATCCATATGAGACAGTTCAGGATATGTGTTCTTCTGCTTGTAAAATTCGTTTGTTTGGTATCTATAAAGCAAATAGGTTATTGCTAGATAACGAAAAAGAATTAAGAACCATAAACAAAGAACTCAAGCAGAATGAAATTGCTTTTTCAAAGAAACTTAATGAAGCATTGGCTGAAATCGTTCTTTTGAAAAGAAATCTCTTGGAAAGAAATTTGGAAATAAATATTTTAAGAGAAAGAGCAGTTCTAGCTCAATTTGAAACGACTCAGATTCAAACAAAGCTCGATAAATGGACTCTTTCACAGATGAAAAAGGATGAGCTTATTGCTAAACAACAAGGGGCACGGATAAAACATGGGATTGGATATAAATCTGATGGTGAAACTGTATTTAATTCAGTTCCACCCCCTTCTACTTTATGTTATTCACCAATCCCCAGACCTCATCCTTCAAATGATTTGTTTGAACAACCTACTAATAGTCTAAATGCAGGTTTAAGCTGTGTTAATCTTCAAGAGGTTAGAGATGTGCAGGATTCTCCAGTAGGTTTGGGATTCCACAGGCAGGGGTCTGATAAGAAGATTAATGACGATTTCACCTCTGATGCTCCAAAACCAATATCAGTTACTTCTCCAACCTTCTTCAACAAATTTAAAACAGGCAATATTCCTCCGTTTGTTCCTGTAAGGTTTGTCAAAGAAGGAACAGTTGTCGAATCGTCAGGCAATCAGCATCCTATAACCGATGCTGACACAATAGGAGGTGTCAATCAAGATCCATTGGAAGCTGATTTGTGTATACGAGACTGGACAAGCTCAGATTATGAATCAAACACAGAGGAGCGTGTTGGTTCCTCACAGATCAAGATATCTCCTGAAATTGTCAAGTCTCAAAAGCTTCCACAAGCTAAATCAAGACCAATACGGATCTCTTCTCCAACTACAAAACAACCCAGACAATCAGTGAAGATCTCATTCCCTATTCAGCAGGGAAACTTCAGAACAAGCAAGAATCTGCTACAAGCTCAAAGCAATCCTCATCCACACCTGCATCACAGGGTTTAGTCAAGCATCAAAAGCCATTCAAGGCTTGTTTTGAGTGTGGAAAAGAAGGTCATGTGGTGAAGAAATGTCCTCAAAGGCTTGCTATGAATGGTAAAGGCAAAACAATTTACTTCTCCAAATGTAAGTCTAAAAAGAATGTTCCAGACGGTAAAGGCAACACGGGTTGCTTCTCTGGATCAAGAGGTATACAACACACATCTTTGAATTATTGGATGAAAAACCCTCCATCCAAACCTTTTCATGTGAAGCCGGTTTCACATGATACAAAGATGAAAATGACCAAAGCTTCAAAACCAAATTCTTTTCCTTCTGGTCTTAAACAGAAAATGATTTCCAAATTTAATTCATTCAAATCCAAGTTAATTGAACCGAAACAAATTTGGCAAATTAAAAAGAAGGATACAGCAATCCCCGATTGTTTAAACGGTTGTGTGCAGAAGCTTGTTACTTATCTTGATAAAAACGGAACTTCCAGGACTACGATGGCCTGGGTTCCTCTTTCTAACTAATCTGTTTATAAGTGCAGGAACATTTCAGGAGGACTGTTAGTAATCCGGTTTACTGAGAGAGATTGTTCCTAATTCAAATTTGAGGCGGAACAAACAGGTTAAGGTCATGGTATTTTATCCACAATCTGGATTTTTATCTGCATAATCATAGTTCTCACTTCACCATCTCTGCACATTTCTTGAGAATTCATTTCTTATCTTGATAATCGGTGTAGTTTGGAAGATCTTCTTTGATAAATTTTTATTTTTGCATAATTTTATAAAAAAAATTAAAAAAATTAAAAATTATAAAAAAATATAAATAAAAAATAAGTTTGCAAAAATAAAAATTTAGGGGGAGAATATAAGTAAATAAAAATGAAAAGAGAACTGAGAACTTGATTCGAGATGACTGAGAAATGATTGATATCATCTTGAAATACTTGTCCTTGCATGACTTGCATTTTAAAATGAGAAATGATAGTAACTGATACTGTTATCTTATTTACATCTTATTTTTAAGTACAAATAATAGAAAATCAAACAGATTCTTTAGTGATATGCTTGGTAGGCTCAGCCTGAAGAATAAAGTAGAAAGCAGCATGATGATTTAAATTAAATATATGCTTAAGGATGTTTGGATTTATGCAATCATTTTGGCCTGCACGAAAACTGAGTCCCAACAAAAATTGGATTGAGAATTGATCTTTCACCCACCATGATGCAAATCATATAAGCTATATCTCTATCTCTTTGCCATGTTTGGTGTATTTATGTGTCTTGTGTTTGTGCTAATCTCCTCTGCTGTATGGAAGTACTGACCTGGAGTGATGATCTCCTTTGCTGTACGATAGTACTGACCTGGAGCTCTCATCGGCACATGATTAAATGGTCATCTCCTTTGTTATACGTGAGTATAGACCTGGAGCTCTCACCATTTTGATCTAAGTTGTGTTAAATCATCTAACGATGAATTCATCATAGAATACAATATTCTGTTGATAATCACTTACACACTCATGCACAAGCCTTGTTCTATAAAGATCATAACAAAATTCAAGAAATCCTAAGGTTGGGTGAGGATTTTTGCCAAATGATTGTGGGGTCCTAGCATTCTAAAGTGCTTAATCGAACCTTAACAAATCATCTGATGCTTGTTGAAAAAGATAGGGCATGGGTTTAAGTGGACAAACATATCAACAATCGTTATTGATCTGTTTGAGAATTTCAAAATCTTTGAAAGACTGTAATTGGATTCAGTTATCAGTGTGATCTCATTGCTGGTCGATGATTAAATTCATCTTTGTGCTAAAGTTTATCTTGAGGATGTGATCTCATGATCGATTCTGTTCTCGGTAATTAAAAAAAATAATATACAAATATAAATATATATATATATACATAAAATAAAATTAAAAAAAATTATTATAATAAATTTTCATTTCAATATTAATATAGGTCTTCCATATTATGCTGTTATAATTTTATCATTTTCATGCATTTTACGGGAAAGTGCACACACAAACGAACACGGGTTCGCTTGTTTTCATAAACAGATAAACACGGGATTATTTGGTTTGTTGAAATGATCTAACGAGAAACATGTAGAATGTGTTTGTGTTTGTGTTGCAGATTGTGCTACAAGGGATGGCCGATCATCACAAGAGCAATGAACCAGACCAGAGAACCTGTTCCTCAAATTTACGGAAGATACTGAGCTAGGAATCCTCCTCCTATATCTTCTGAAGCACTCGAGATTAGAGAGTTGGGAAAGCTTTTAAATATCTTCACAAACGATGCATAGAAAAAGGGGGAACTTGTGAGATAAAGATCTTCAGCAACAAAATTTGGGAAGCATTAGTCTAGGGGGAATATTGTTGGACTTCAACATTGAGACTGAAGCTTACCAAATTGAAGATCAAGTTCAGTTGACTTATCGATACTGATCACGATGAAAGACGTTGATAATAGTAGACTAAGGGGGACTATTGTTGGGTCTGAAGGATAGTCTAATATTATCAACACAGTAAAAGTCAACAAAGTCAACATCAACGGTCAAAGTCAATGCAAAAGTCAAACCCGAAACGTTCGAGACGTGGAACCGAGACAAGACGTTAAAGATTTAAATGACTAAGAGTTTTATTGTAATAAATATATTTTGTGTGAACAAAATATATTTTATCTTGTTTTTAGTCATGTTTTGGTTTTAGATGTTATTTCCATTAATTAGCCTAATTCTAGGGGGTTAAATGCAATTAGTGAATATTATATTCACTATAAATAGGTTAATTGTAATTAGGGTTGGGTTAATGGTTGAATGACCAATTGATTGGGGTTTCCATTTGTACAAATTATATGCAATCAATATTAGATCAAATTGGGGTTTTAATGTGTTCATCATATTTTGATCTATAATTCTTCATGATTTGATTCAAGTTTGATTATCCTGGAGCAACAGAACTTGAATTGGTTGATATTCATAAGGATGAATATAGAGCAATTGGTTGCTGCCAAAGTTTATAGATATTTGTGGGATGCAAATATTGGACTGACCAGCATCTCAAATATTACTACATGGAATCTTCCTGATTGATCATAAGTAATTTTGAGTAAAGGGAAACATCATTTGGTATCCTCTGACCTGAGATACATATTGGGTCTTTATATTTACCAAATATCATACTTTGGCTCAGTTCTTCGCTGTTTTAAAATATGGCAGTACACAAGTCTGAGTTCAGGTATGATATAAGGTAATTGTGAGAGACGTATGTGGTGAAGATGGGATTTGTCCCTCTTATTCGTTGCAAATAAGATGTCTAAGGCCTGATAAAGTTAAATCAATGGAGAATGATCACTCTGTGTCTCTGGGATTTAACAAGACATCTGTGACAAAAGGATAGATGATTGATTCACCTAAAACATTTCAAGTATGGTACTTGAAGAGGATGATGTTATTGAATGGCACTCAGTCATACGTATTAAGGATAGTAAACCGTTGTTAGGCGGTATTTACTGCTTGCATCAATCTTCTATGAATCTTGTGCAAGTGGGAGATTGTTGGATCTTATATGCCCAAGACACATACAAGATTGATGCGGTTAGTACGTTATGATCCAAGTCAGGTCATACCCTATAACAAGCTAGACTAACACGATATTTATTTTATGATATGATCATATAAATAAATATTAACACTTTAGACATTTGGAAATTGGGTTTCCAAATAGTTACACTTGTTTTACAAATAAGTTATGTGGATAATTTATTTAGCATGAAAAGAAATGAAAAGCTTATCCGCATTTGTTATGAAACAAATGCGGGTGAAGACCATTCATCCGTATTTGTTTAGAACAAATGCGGATGAAGAAAAATCTGTCCGCATTTGTTACGGAACAAATGCGGATGAGAATTCTAGAAATGTTAAAGGAAACAGTCATCCGCATTTACAAATGCGGATGACAATTTGCAAATGCGGTTGAAATTAGTTCACCCGCATTTACAAATGCGGACGGATTAAAGATTGGGGCCCACCCACTCTTCTCTCTCCTGAACTTTATGTTTCACTTTATGTTTCCAAGACATGCAATATATAATTATTTTCTGATCTCTTTTCAAAAACCTAATATAAGTGTAGAACTCTTGTTCTTGATCGGTCAAGAAAGGGAGAGCCTCTAAAAATGAAAATCCTAACAAAACGTGTGTTCGGTTGGTGGCTTGGGGTATATCTGCTTGAGGCTTTCTCGGTTGGAAGCTACCGTTTTCTACCTTCTCCCTACATCAGACCCTCCACTTCGTCACATTTGCTGCTATAAGGTAATTTTTGATAGCCCTCTTTATGGCTGTCCATAATGTGTTATTTGTGTCTTCATAGCTAGTTTTATTCACATATAAAAGATCCTTTGTTCTTGGGTTTGTTTATAACTTATAACATCAAAATATAACTCGAAATTTCAGTTTATATAAACCATGTTATAAAGTTCATTTCCGCTGCGTTTTTCAGAAAGTTTAAATGGTTAAACTTCGATTTTGTGTTCTAACAAACCCAACATTATTCTCCTTAAAAATAAAACTTCCAAGCTCTAATATCTTTTCAAATAAAATATTCCTCAGAAGAGAAAATAGTTCAAGTAATTTTTCTTCCGAAGCAAAATTACACAAAGCTAAGGAATTTCTCCGAAGTCAAAATTTGGCTTCGGAAGTTTTTCATAAAGCATTCAAAGAGAAATTACCTTCGGAAGATTTTTTTAACCTCCAATAAAACTACCTTTTCGGGCACTTTCTCAGATCTGGGACCGACATTTGGATTTCAAAGTTTATTCTTTTACATTAACTTTTTCTCAAATTCATTTCATATAAATATACCTAATGGTTCCCCTCTCTTTTACTATCTTCTTCATCTGTAAATTCTCTAAACCTAAATTCCCACTCACCGCCTTTGTTCTTATCTTTCTTCACCTCAAAGCTACCTCAAATAGCCAACCTTGATCGTAGAAACCAACCAGATTTTTCCATGCATCTTCACAGGTAACACAATCAGGTTGCTCTATTGAACTCTGAGAAAGATCCAATTTTCTCAAAGGTTTGCCATTTTTGTTCTTTATCTCATTACTTCACCTCCCTCACCATTGAACCTCCACTTTATGATGATCAACTTTTAGACTTTTAGAGGACCTGCCAGGAGGTCACCATGGATGGGGAGAAGGCACTATTTGCCACAGTGTAAGGGAGGACAATCTCCATCACTCCAGTTTCCATAAACTCTCATCCACATCTGCATGATACAGAAGGTGAATTGTCCTTCCAAAAATCTATTGTTAACCACTCCTTTAAGCAGACGGGCTTTAAAGATGACTTCTCAGTCAGAACCTTCAAGAAAGAGAAGGTTTCCTCTCAGTGGAAGTACCTCCTCCATTGCATTATCCATAGCTTGTCTAACAAACATGGAGGATGGGACCAAATTCCAGGAGACCTCTCTTTCATAGTCCATGGAATGGTTAATGGGGTCAAGTTTAGGTATTCACAATTTGTGTATAATAATTTACTTGCAAACTTGGACTCCTTAGAATATTATATGTTCCCTAGATATGTCTAGCACATGCTCAACTATGAACCAGGTTCACAGTTGAGGGGAATAGGTAATATTCTAAAATTGGGATAGATGAAGTCCGGCATCTTCAAGACTATAAGAAAGCCTATTGTGGGCTTCTTAGGGGTAGAAACAGCCCTGGTCCCCAAAATATTAGAGCTCATTACTCAAGGTGACAACCTAGCAGCACCAGTTCTACTTCAAGCCAACCCACATAGCCACAAATAACCATCACCTACCAGCTAAAATCCAAACCAACCCCTGCACAAGTTATTCAACTTGTGCAGGCCCCCATATCACCATCCATATAGGAGGAAGTGGAAACTGGAGCTCCCAATTCCCTTAAGGAACAAACGACTCCCATCTCTCCAATAATCAGTCATGAGGTTTCTCATACTCAGACTGAAGAGCTCATAACCCAAGAAGCCTTAAGCCTTCACTCAGAGTCTCAACACTTCACTCTAGTGAACACCCTTTTGAGGAAAGTTACCACCCCCGGCCTCTTGATCTAAACTAACCAATACCCAGCCTAGAATTCTATGATGATGAAGATATGGCACTCAGTGAGTATCATGAGTCTCTTTTCTCCTTCTATGCTAAAAATAGATGAGTAATCCCGTGCCCCCATATCTAGCTCACATCATCAAATCCCCACTAAGGTGGATCTTCCTGAACCTGTTCAGGGGATCCATATGGAAGAGTCTCTCACTTCTGCAAGTGATTATATCATTAAGACCTTAACCATGGCAACCCAGCCCATTGACACTTCAAATAAAGATGTCAGTGAGCAGGGGAAATCTAGCAGCCAAGAACAACAGGCTGGTGATGAGGAAGAAGACTTAGGTCCAATTCTCTCTTCCCCCAGTGATTCTTCTATTGAAGATGAGGGTAACCTCAGACTAAAAGTGAAAAAACTAACCAAAACATGTACCTATTTAGTCTCTAAGGTCAGTCACTTGGAATCTCAAGTGACAACCTTGCAAAGAACGATAAATGATCAACAACTTGAGATCTCTGATCTTAAGGAACAACCTGCTGAAGATCCTTCAGGAGGACTCAACCAAGAACACAAGAATCTGAGGATGTGATAGATTTAACCTCTAGCTCACCTATGCAAGTGGGTGATGATATCAAAAAGGGGGAGGAAATTATCACAATCATAGAATCTGGGAGTCCTTCTTAGAGTATGGACATTGAGGATTCACCACCCTCACTTGCAATTGTCCATACTCAGCAACCTCCTCAAGTTCACACTGATGTAGACTCTCTTATACAAAGTCTATTTGAGGAGGGTATGCCAAGGGCAATGTCATCCCCACACTATGGAGCTACAAATGAAATACATGGGTAGATGTATGATGCTGATAGAAGAGCCCTAATACTGTATAGATTTCAAGGACAATAAGAGGTATTCAACTTTCAAAACTTGAACTTCTATGACAGTCTATCTCTAGTCAATATGCCACTGTTCAACCCAACTCAACATAGGCAAGCTGACTTATTGGGTGAGAGAATTCAAGATAGAATTATTGAAAAACTCAGACAAAGAAGAAGACAATTTCAAATAGGCAATGTCATTGGTCAACTAGATGTTGAGGTGGAACCTAAGATTAGCTTTGAAGGGGAAACCTTGACCGAAGGCCAGTGACTGAACCTGTGAGTATTGTCACATAAATCGCCACTTCAACTTCATGTACCCTCAGTGAGGCACCAATTGGTAAAGGTACTTCACAACCTCTCTCTGGCCCGAGCCTGACTACTAAATCAGGCAATAAAGGCCAAAGCTCTCTCCACCTTGAGTCACCAAGGCTTGTAATTGACAAAGGGAAGAGGAAAATGACTCCTGGGGAGATTGAGGAGGAGAAAAGAGAGAGGAAGAGAAGCTAAGGGGAGAGAGTTTAACTAGTTTCTCAGACTTCATAGAAGCTGTAATTAGGATAGGCCCCTGGCTAAACACTCAAGATGGTGAGTTAAAGGGCTTCCAGATTGAACTATTTAGGAATTAGGAACTACAACATTGATGAACTCATCTCTCTTCCCTTAGAAGAGCTAAATGAACTGACAGACCTAAAGCTAATAAAGGGGAGGAAGGAGGCAGAGGATATAGAGTTGCTCCTCAAAATCAAAGAAAAAAGAAGGCGGAAGAGGCCGTACAAACATGCTTCTACCCTCTCCCCTGTTCATGAAAGTCCTGAGAAAAAGGTTGTGGCAACTGAACAACCTCAGGTAGATAAGAAGGCTGACAGACAAAACATGATCAACTACCTGAGTTCCACAGGCCTCTATCAGGCATCTACACTTCTTCCCCTTTCATATGAATATGTTGAATTTAAATATCTTAAGCAGCCAGAACAACAGTTCATCAATGAACAAAAGGCGGCTAGAAGAAAGATGAGGGAAGAAGCTGCAAAGTCAAGAGCCATCATCCAAAAGAGCCAAAAGAAGTCTGCTGATAGGCAGAGGATGATGAGCTTCTTGAAGCTGTATGGATTCTTCGGAAGGAGGCTTGGTCCAATTCCTCTATCCAATATGGATGAGCATATTAGAGTGAGCAAGCAGAAGATTAAAAAAGGAGAGCTTGTGGACTTGCATTCTCCACCAAGCTAGGATCCTCCTAAGGTTGAGGTTAAGGTTGAACAAACTCAAACAACACAACCTAGACCTTCAGCTACATCTCAGCCAACCTCATCTTCTATTCCACAGCAGGGTTCTATGCCCTCTCCTTCTGAACCTATGAGGGAAGAGGACCCAACTGAGAGAGACACAACAGAACAACCAGATACTCAAGACCATCCCTCTCAGTTAAAAACTCCAAAGAGGAAGAAAATTATGGCCATGAAAAGAGTATCTAAAAAGTCAAAGGCATCCACTTATAGACCTCGGGATAAGTCAGAGCATTCTGAGGAAGTGCAACAGGAGGCTGCTCAACCAACTCCTACTCAAGCACAACCTCTTGAATCTAGAAGACCCATTCTGTGTTGGACCTTTGCTGCTAATTCAGAGAGATGGTATGTCATTAGAGATCAAGGTGGTCAAGATGTCTACTTCTGACAAGACATGCTTGATCTACCTCTGCATGATCTCCATGACATGAGAAGATATTATGAGAGTCTAAAGGATCCTGACCAAATGATGAAGAAGGGAATGGTCTTGATCCTAATAAGGATTGTCAACTACTGAACAATCTTCTCTGTTTTGATAGCATCAGCCTAGGGGTGTTTGTAAGGTTATATAAGAAGGCTGATGCAACCAAAGCAACCCTAGGCTTCCTACATGCATACACTTAGTACAAAGTAGAAGTTGCTTTGAAAGTTTTACACTCTGCACAGAAAATATTCTAAGTGTAAAATCTTCTGAATCCAAAGACCAAATCGTCTGAATCCAAAAGATGAAGTCTTCCGAAGCCAAATGAAGTAAAGATTGATTTCTTCAGAAGATGGAGTAAAATATGCTTTTCTCGGATGTACTTTTGCATAAAGCTATTCTTTTGCAACTGTACATTGAGGTCTTGAGTCTATAACTTTCTACTTTATGTACTTTTATCATTTTTGTAATATATTAGGATGTGAGCTATGGCATGTCATAGTCATTAGTGAAAAGGCAATCTATCTTTTGACTCTACATTGATTTTGTTGTCTTTCAATATTCCACCTGGCTTTCCAAGTATAGCCAGTTACAGAGTGTAATATAAAGTATATCATGGTCTTGTATCTTATTTATGCATTGTAACACTTGTAAAGAACTTGATTAATATACAATATTTTTAAAAACCATATGTATTGTTTTTGAATTCTGTCTCCTTGTTTATTTGTGTTCTTTGTATCTCATTCTTAAATCTGGTTCCCTGTTTAAACTATTAAGTGTTCTTAACACTCTCCTTATTATGAGACTGATTGTACTCCTAAACCGGTCCTGCAACATGTTTCTCTACCTTGGCTTTGCTGATCACAAGCTCAGCCTGGTACTCAGTTAATTTAGTAATAAGATCTTCAATTTAAGTCCTGTAGTTCGTATGTTCATGTTTGAGAGTTAAAATGGTTTTCTTTAAGTCTTCTATTTTTAATTTATACTTATTTTCAGCTATTTGAAATCATATTTTAAGATGTTCAAGGACTCAAGATCAGATCTCATCTCTAAATTATAAGACCTATATCTATTTACTTTAGCAATGCATTCTAGGGTACAAAGATTTTTCAATACCTTGGCTTTATCAACATCTGCCATCAGTGCTTGATTTGGAGACACATCTTCAACGTGGAAACTCCAACCAAATCCTCCTTCTTCAATAACAACTGCAGCTTGCTGCTTGGGCTTCTCAGTGTATGGAGTTCCTTTAGTATAGTATGGCTTGGGTTGTGCTTGGCCACCATTAGTCTTGCGTGCCTTTCACTTCCTTGGATGTAGCTTTCCCTTGGTGTCTCTAGGAAGGTGATGAAAGGACCCTTTGGTGAGTTGTCAGGGTAAGAGATAAGATGGTGTTGTGGTTCTCTATAATCCCTTTCAACCACATGCAGGGCAAAACTCCATTAATTGCTAGAGTTGTCGGATGAATTTTGCATGTTCATCTCCATCTGGTAGTCGCTGAGTATGCCATATAACTCAGTGAGAGTAAGGGTCTTGAGGTTTTAGTCCCCTTAGTGACCACACAGTAGTGTGTTCATTGTCTTGAAAGAGAGGACATGAACTTCCTCACAATATCCCTATTCTCCAGCTTCACTCCAACATCCACTAGAGTGTCCACAATCTCAACATACCTGAAGCATTGTTGAGTCATGGTTTCACCTATCTTGAAGGTGAAGTTCTCAAACTGCTGCTTCAAGAGGTCTTTCTTGTTCTCTTTAGCTTCACTTGACCCCCCATACACCAGATTCAGTGCATCCCATAGCTGTTTAGCAGTTTTGTACTTCTTGAGGCCTCTGTAGATGGCATTTGGAAGAGCAATTTGGAGGGCAGTCATGGCTTTTTAATCTACATCTATTCTTTTTCTATCTTCTTTAGAGTAGTCAGCCACTTCTTTTGGTATCATGCCACCTCCAGTAGCAGCTGAAGAGGTGCATGGAATGTAAGGTCCTGTGCTAACAGACTCCCGCATCCTGTTGTCTTGTGACTTGATGAAGCCTTCCATTATCAGGCACCAAGTATCAAAATCATCAAGAGTGATCAGTGGGTACTTTACTATGGTACTGGTTTCCATATCAGACTTAGAAGCTGCCATTTGAGATGTTAAGTGTTTTGTAAGAACTGAGGAGATTTAAGATGGTGAGATCTTAGAATCAAAAGCCTTGAATGCTCTGATACCAATTGTAGGACCAGTTAAGGAAGGTCAATACAATCAGTCTCATAATAAGGAGAGTGTTAGAACACTTAACAGTTCAAATAGGGAACGAAGTTTTAGTGAAAGATGCAAAAGAACACAAGTAAACAAGGAGACAGAACTCAGGAACAATATGATATGGTTTTCAAGAATGATGTACATTAATCTCAAGTTCTTTTATGAATGCTACAATGCATAAATAAGATACAAGACCCTAAAATACTTTATACTACACTCTACAACCGACTATACTTTGAAAGCCAGCTGGAAACATTGATCGACAACAAGATCACTGTAGAGTCAAAAGGCAGATTTTGACTAGTGACTATGACATGCCACAGCTCACATCCTAATATATTACAAAAAGGATAAGTACATAAAGTAGAAAGTTACAGATTCTAGACCTTAATGTACAGTTGCAAAAGCATGGACTTTTCACCAACTTATGCAAGTTGGTGAGACTTCAGAGTTGCAGCGGAAAGTGACTCGGCTTTATACAAAAGTACATCCGAGGAAAGCATATTCTCCTCTGTCTTTGGAAAAATCAGTCTTCACTTCATTTGACTTCAGAAAACTTTGTCTTTGCAGCTTCGGAATACTTCATCTTTGGCTTCAGAAGATTTGGTCTTTGGCTTCGGAAGATTTTACACTAAGAATTTTTTCTGTGCAGAGTGTAAGGTGCTGTTTGTTTTTTCTGCAGGAAAACGTCTGCGGTCTGCGGATCACATCTGCAGACATCTGCAGCAGAAGAGGTGGACCAAATGTCTACAGTCTGCAAGAAAAAGACTGTTTGTTTTGTTTAACATCTGCAGAATGCTGAAATATACTTTAAATAAAAGTCATAGAAATACATTAAAATATAAATAAAAGTCATACAACACTACAATAATATTCATAAAATCATACGATTACATTTATAAATCGTTTATTCGACCATCTGCATTAACTGCTCAGCAATTTCATCTCTTAATTGAGTCATATATTCTCGATCGGATGCGGTACTATGTTCTTCAACATCATTTTCCTCAGCATCAACGTGCATATCATAATTTTCAAAGGACACATCAATGTGAAACATGCAACGGTAATGTTCCTTTGTGTAACCAACGGAAATGGTGCCGTCCTCTTCAATATAGGGAACCGTGCTTTCAAAACACCAAACGAACGCTCAATAACGTTTTGTAGTTTTGCATGTGTATGGTTAAATTTTTCTTTATCGGTCAAGAGTCTTTTTGCATACTCAAACCTTTCCTACCCACCTTATTTATTTCTTCAACGCAAGTTTCTAACAAACATTGAATTTGCTCGCTTGACCATTGATGTTTCTCGCCCATTTCTATTAAACAATAAAAACAAATCACAATTCTTCATACAAACTATAACAACCAACTAAACCCATTTCTAATCATACAAACCATATGCCAACTAATCATACAAACTAATCATACAATCCATATACCAATCAACTAAACCAATTCATACAAACAACAAACCATATACAAATTAATCATACAAACAAACTATTTTTATATTCATTTTAACAGATCCATTAGTTGTACTGCAATTACAATACTCTAGCATGAAAGCAACTATTTTTATATTCATTTGGTAATAAAATTGGAATAGATTATTTATCCACAATTCAATCATGCTTCTGTGATTCCAGTTTACCAGGTCGCGACGGTGGCGAGGTTGAAGGTCGAAGGGGGAAATCGCGACGGTGGCAGAAGCGGGCGAGGTCGAAGGTCGAAGGGGGAAATCGCGACGGTGGCGAGGTGGCGACGGTGGCGATGTGGCGACGGGAATGGAGCAGGCGAGAGGTTGCTGTGGGGAGGAGGAGTGAGGTGTGGGTATGTGGGGAAGAGGGGTATTAGGGTTCAAATGAACTCTGAAGAGGTTAAAAGAGGTGTGAAGACATTGTTCCACCTCTTCTCCGTGCAGAGGTGTTGAAGACGTTTTTTAATGAAACGTCTTTCAGAAAACAAACAGTCTGCGAAGTAAAAACCTCTTCCCACGTCTGCGAGCATGCAGATGAAGAGGTGGGGAAGAGGTTTTTTCAAAAAACAAACACCCCCTAAAACTTTCGAAGCAACTTCTACCATGTACATAATGCATGCATACAGGAAGCCTTTGCTTGCTTTGGTTGCATTAGCCTTCTTATATAACCTTACAATGACTAAACTGGAAGGTGGTGTAAAGTAGCTTTGAACCATTATGTGTTGTGAAAAAAACATAAATTAAACTTTGTTTATTACCATCGTTACTCTAAATCTAATTCTACATTCATATTTATAACTCTCAATCTGATTTGACTTTCATGTTCAATTGAATAGTTAAAGTGGTCGAGAATCATGATATGCCGCTCTTCTATAAATGAGTCAGCTCAAACAACTATAGATTAAGTTAAATATAGGATTAGTTGAATGGTAAATAGGTTTTCTGAAGTTCCTGTATATAAATGGGTCAAATGAGTCACCTTAAATAGTTATAGTTCAAGTTAAAAAGATGATTGATTGTTATCATAGCTCTCACTATGTTTTGGTGGTTTGTTGTTTTTTCTCATTTGGTTTATTATGATATATATTGTTATTTGTAGGTTTGTTCATAGAGTTTTGTTGTTGCACAAAAGGATCTAACATGTTGTCACTGTTGAAAACTTAAGTAAGATGGTAACATTTATGACCTTAAATTTGCTAAGAAATCATCATGGTGTTTGTTCCATTCAATAATAAGGTTGGGACTTGTTACGTAAAGACCTGATCTTGGCAACTTAGCTTATATTATCTAACATGTCAAATTACATCGATCCATCATCCACATCTAAGTTATGAGTGTTGAAATGAATTTTAATATTCTTGAAGGATTCTTCTATTATGACTATATGGCTTCAATAGGTAATTCTTTTTTTGCTTATATTTTAAGTATTTATTATATGATTAAATTGCACTCGGTTTTGATATTTCTACACCATGCCTAAGTTGAGTCATTAGAAAAATATTCTCATTTAATTCATGTTTTTGGAGTACATCCATTGTATGCACTCTTGCAAGATTATCAAGGAAATTGATGCTTCTGGTATGTATTCTTAAATGTTTGAGTAGTTTTATAAAAGCTTACATAATATGGTCTACGGTGGCAATGCCTTTTTTATGGGCAATTGCATTATTCAACAAACACTTAACTATGTTTGTATTGACATATGTAACATGGCTTAAACCTGGGTAATTAATCATCTTTATCATGTATCACGTGACAATATTAAATTAAGTGGATAATATATAAAAGAGACTTTTATATGTGTAACATGTATTAACCAAAGAAGATAGTCAACAATGTTACAAGACATAGTTGTTTTTTTCTTTTATTATTTTTTCCATTTCTAATTTCAAAAGTTTATGTTGGATGACAGTGGATAGACCAAGCCGACGAAGCAATTATCCAAGACATTGTGAAAGCATTATTTGGAGTTATGGGGATGGCGGCAGGAATCGTGTAAATCCACTATCTGTTCAATTATACACCTTTATCATGTAAAATCTATATGATGTTATTTGGGTAATGGGTCAAATATGTTCATGTCAAAACAAACCATTTTCTTATACGAGTTGAAATAGGTACACTTTGTAAAAAAATTTTAATGAATAAAAATAATGAGAGCATTTGATGCAATTACAATGGTTATTATTATTAGATTATTAAATAAAATGATTTTAGAAATTTTATGCTTTAAATTACACTTGACAACTTTAATCCGCATGACTTGTTAAAGCTATAATTTAACTCGTAGATCGATTTAAATTGCATTCTTACAATATAAACTTGAATTTACGATTCATTTAATTTTTTATGGATTCTACAGATGTTTTGGTCTTCCTGCCAAGGGAAGATCCATGTGGTGTTTGTATAAGAAAATTCCAATCCACATTGTATTCTTCTTAAATAGTGCAAAGAGTTATATAACCTGTCAAGACTTAGTCATGTTTCTGCTATCCGTTCATGTTTGCTAGTATTGTTGTAATCAGAATGTCACCACTTTGCTACGACTCAAAACTGGCTCCGTTTAGCCGATGTGGGCTTCCTCGTTGTTAATGTTATTATAATCACCTTGAAAATATATTACTAGTATAAATATTAAAAGAAAACATAAGTGGAGAAGGAAACAACCAACAACAATTTGAACAGCAATTCAACCACTCACACCATCATACCATATGATCATTTTCTTCCTTGCTTTACCCCACCTACTCCCCACTCACCCCCAAAAAATCAACTCATTCATATGCTGTTGCTTCAATTCATCTTCCCCAATTTCAATTTCAATCCCTTCAAGGAACAGTTACAATTCTTTCCCTTCAATTCATCTGATTCCATGGCTATGTCTTGATATACAGAGTATGTTTTCTAAACCCTCTTCTCCATTTCTTTCAAGTTAAAATAATCTGGGTATGGATTCTTACGATCAAACCACTCAATTTCGGTACAATCCCACCGAATGTGCCACTGAATTCTCTGGAATTCTGGATATCTATGTCCATCATGCTAGAAACATTCACAACATATGTATTTACGAAAATCAAGATGTTTATGCTAAATTCTCGCTTACGTATAACCCCGACGAG